>CAVLGL010000159.1:33550000-34150000 GCA_963668995.1 Parnassius mnemosyne
ACTTCCTTCCGGTCAAGGTAAAGATAACTCTGGTGCAGTCTCTTATTTTGCCCATTATTGATTATGCCGATGTGTGTTGTACTGATCTTAATGAGAACCTTCTAGACAAGCTGGATCGTCTTGTAAACAACTGTGTCCGATTCATCTTCTGTCTTCGCAAGTTTGACCATGTTTCCTCCTTTAGATTTCAGCTAAATTGGCTTCCCATTCGCCAACGGAGGCAAGTCAGGACACTTCTCACACTTTTTTCTATTTTATTCGACAATCGTTGTCCCGACTATTTGAAACGTAAGTTTCAATTTCTATCTGATACGCATAATAGACCTCTACGTTCTTCGGAGACTCTTACGCTCTCCATTCCACTTCACCGTTCCGGTTTCTCTTCTTCCTCGTTTGCTGTACGAGCTGCGCGACTTTGGAATGCACTGCCTGAAACTTTAAGACAACGCTCCAACAAAGTAACATTTAAAAAGTATGTTAAAGAACATTTTCTGAAAGTCGTAAAGAACTCCTAAGTTGGCGTCATCATCTGAGTTAATCTGTGTTAATAGTTAATTTCATCATAATATGTTTTTTACGTATATATGTATATTTGTGTGTATATATGTATTTATATGTGAATTTGTGTATATATATATGTGTGTATGTGGTTTGTATATATATATATATATATATATATGTATATGTATGTATGGTATTTGTATTTTTTATTTTTATGTTTATATGCTATAATTCCTAAATTCATTATATTTCTTATTCTGTACTGTTATGTATTATAATAACCGCCTTCGATGTTTTTCCACTCCTCAAGGTTGACAGGCAGAGAATGCTTTAAGCATTATGTCCGCCTTTTGTACTTATATATTTTATAAGGTTCAAAAAAGTTAAATAAATAAATAAATAAATACATATATCCCATTTTTATAGAATGAGAGTGATAGTAAGTGGATGTTGTATCCCACAGACATCTTAATCTGTCCTCGGTTCAAAATGCAGATGCGTTGTCACTCTTGAGGATTAACATGGAATGCCTCGTTACCAGTAAAAAAGGTCTCCGGTTCTCTACACTCACCATAAGAAACGTACTATGAGAGCGTAGTCCCGGCTAAGCTGACACGAATGGGTCTGCAACCGTAATAAATCTACATAAGTGCCTCTACCACGTTTCCCATGTTCCATTTAAGCCAGAGATTAAATATATAGACTGGACAAACGAGTTTGGTCGAAAGCCAGAGTAGTTTGATAAAATCACCAATTATGATAAGAAAATAGAAGTCTATAACTAGTAGTGTTCTGTTAAACGAAATTATTACAGCAACATATTATATCAGAACCCTAGAGATTTTTTAGACTTTTCTTTTCTTGCCGCGTACGATACTCACGAGATTAATTGACTGATGGATTCCTCTACGCCGCAAATACACAGTAAATTATCAACATAAACCAACTAGACCAATAAAATAAAAGCTATTCATATCTTTGCATAAATTTATGAAAGTTCTATTATGATTTTAAGTAAGTATAATTAGAAATGTAAATATGATAAATGAATATGGCAGTAGTACGGACACATGAATTATGAATGAGCCTTGAAAATTAGTTACTTTCGCCTAAGTTATATTGTTGGACTTCAAGTCGTTAGAGGCCTATGGTTTATAACTTCTTAATATTCAGTACTGGGGGCACAGAAGGTGCGTCCCCAAGCGACGTACTGAACCCCCTATTAACGTCGGGCGCACCAATCAGTGAGTTTTTCTATTTTAAATTAGCTTATACTTCCACAACGACGACGATTCTTAGTTAGTCCAAACACACAATAAAGAATTTCTCGCACTAAATATAAAAAAAATTACATTTTTGGACTGATTCCAATGTATGATTATACGACAGAACATCACAGTATACGATAGGCCACGTAAAAAGATTTGCAATTTTTTTATATATAAAACACTGGCCAGTTATAGTTTATTTTGAAAATATGATTAATTACATGTCATCATTGAGTTTTATGTACTACGTACTAGAGAAGCTATTCCAAACAAAAATTGTACGATACTCTATGTCTTCGCGCATGCGCGGGAGATAGTAGAGTTGCGTATGCGCGAAGACTTTAATTTAATATAATATAAGATATTAATATGAAATAAATATAAGAATTTAATATAAAATGCTCTTATTTTAATCTAAACAAACACATTTCTAAATAAAATGTAATAATAACTATCTTATGGAATTCACAAATCTTCAATTTACTCAATATTTAGTTTCGTGTACGGATCGCAGTTCAGTTGAACATAGTCAATGTTCGGAATGCCAAATCTAGTGAGTAGTACATATGTATATATATCGATGCATGTCATAAATATGAAGGGAGTTTTGGGGGGAACTTGATCGCCGGCGGATTGCTGCTCCAGTATTAATGCTTAAATAGTGGTTTGAAGTGGATTTTAATACGTAAAAGTGATGCAATTTTGTGTATTAAATGTCGGCGCATATTAACTATTTGTATTTCTATAAAATAGTAATGTGAACCCCAGTATAATGTGTCTGCTAAGACAACTTGATATACTTTCGTCATGGACTGTCTGCGAGCTCAAGCTACCGCCAAAATCTTCTAAAACGTATAGTGAAGAAGTTTTAAGCACATCATTATAGAGGATAATTTTTTATTACTTGGAACTGACAAAAGTACAACCTTATGAGTCCAATACCAAATAAAAAAAACGAATTCGAATACTCCAATTTCAAATTTTTCTTAATATTTCTCAAATATTCATTTTTTTTTCAATTAAAAAGAGGTAGATCTATTAATTTGTAAAATGGAAGTGCCTCGAAAACATTTTAGCCAATGGATTTTACGATATCAAATGTCGCCTTAAACCAGACACATCGTTTGATCGACTTCAAATGACATTTTATGGATAAAAGCCTTTCTAAGTCAACCGTCTACCGCTGGTATAACAATTTTTTGTACGATCTATTAAGCTTAAGATATAAAGAAGGAAGTAATTTCACTTTGACGGCTGTTACGGAAGGAAACTTGCTAGCTGTAAAAAATATTTGAAGACAATATACGTATTATATATATATATATATATATATATATATATATATATATATATATATATATATATATATATATATATATATATATATAATCCGTATATAAGCGTATTACTTATGAAGAGATTCAGAAAATATTGCATATTGGATCGGAAGTGTTTACGATTTTACCTTCGGGTGAGGGGGATAATTTCTCAAAACACAACCTCACCGATACTTGGAAGGAGGCCCGCACGGAATAGTATTTATTATGACATGGTTACTAAATATGAAATAACCTCGTCTCGGCATGTTTATGATATTATTACAAGTGATGAATCTTGGTTTTGTTCATACAATCTAGAAACGAAGGGCCAGTTGATGGTTTTGCTGTTTCAATATGAACCCTTTTTACTTGAAGTGAGGCATTCCATCTTAGTCCTCAGGTGTGACAAAGCACTTTTATTTTAATTCTTAATCGAAGATAGATGAACGCTTACTACATTGAAGCTATCGAGAAGCATAGGGAAGGTTTTCGTCGCTAGTTTTTCATATTTGACGTTGAATCTGGTGTCAATTCCTTTATAAAATCGAAGATGCATTAATGCCGAATAGTATACTGAGTACCATATGTTTGTCAGGAGTATTTACTACTGTGAGCAACAAGCGAACGAACACGGGGCTCCGCGAACTACTGCTACATCCTGAAAAAGCATTCGCGCACTCGGCGCTCAAGACGAGGGACTTCCTGGATAGCACACCTGTTAAGCTTTTGGGTCACCCTCCTTATAACCCTGGTTTGCCACCGTGTGATTTGTTTTTATTTCCTTAAATACAAAAATCAGTTAAATGAGGTACAGTTTTCACCGCCAAAAAACTCGCTAGCAACTACCTCAGTCACTGTTCTCAGTTCTGTTCGAGCAGGCCGTAGAAGAGGCGTCTAAGGCAGAATGGAAATAGTGTTCCAAAAATAGGCTTAGGCATATAAATCTTAACATAAATTCTTGTACAATTGTTTGTGGACTTATTAATAAAAACATTAACCGTAGAACTTCTTTTTAGTTTCGCATTTTCTGTGGCCCTCGTGTAACCAAACCGTCACAGATATAGATACGTTAACAACCACTTAATTAAGATTCTCATATTAATATATTTATTACATCAGATAATAATTGCATGCTTTGGACCATACATATGTCCTCATTTAAGAAACAAAATGCAGATTTGTTGTTACTCTCGTGGACTAAAATGAAATGCCTCATTGACATTGAAAAGAGTCTCTGGTTCTTTACAGTCACCATTATACTGTTATTTCACGCTGGTATTCAGTAAGAGAGTGGTCTTATTCCGATCGAGCCGACCCATTCGTGCTGCATCCATAATATATAGCTGCTGCTTGACTCTAACGTGTAAAACACCGCTCAAAATAGCTAACACAATATTTAAGTTAAACACCGTACCGATTTGAAAAAGCATTCTCGCTTAACGCACAAAAGGGACAACTTTTACGATCGAAAATTATTCCTATCTAGAATCACAAATGATTCCACATGTGACAAAACTTATGTATTCGGTAAATTATGTGGATGTTCGAGCTTATTTAAATTCGGGCAACCAATGTGCACAACAGATGACGGAACAACGATCTCGAATTTCGATAAACCTAACATATGCAGGCTGCTGACGAAAATCAGCATATAAATTGCGGGGCGCCTTGTACACTACGCTCCAACCTGTTTGTATAATAATAATGAATATTATAAGTGGACTGTTGCAGGTAATGATTATGGTGGTGGTAGTGGCGTATAAGTTCTAAATGCGGATCCTATTTTATTGTATCAATATTTTCTCCTGTTACTTCTAATTTTGAAAACACCCCGGCACACTTTACATACTGCTGATTATTATCGGTCACAGCCCTGGTGGCTAAATAATGACGAAAATGCATCCAAAAACGCTAAACCCATATTTTAAAAACTGGTGATGAATACAGTGAGCATTTCACTGTGCTTTTACTAGATTAATTTCCAAAGCAAGCCAGCTGATGCAGTCTGGAGGACTTAAAAAGCCATTTCTCTGACCAACCAGATATATTTGACCAGAACCGGAGATTTTATAGTTGAGCCTTCAGATTATTTAACAATAGATATGGTGTGGTGTCTGATATCTTCGTTTAACCGTATTGCATCTGGCCTAATAGGGTACCAAAAGATATTCTAAGGAAAGCAGCTAAAAGTAGAGTCCTGAGATCATAATTTTGTCTCGTATCAAGTTAATATAATAACAACCTCTAAAAACTAACGACGACTTTTAATGTTTTCGCACTGCGAACCTCGAAGATATTCCATTAAATATCTGTTAATAAAGTTTTATGATTCCATTAGCTCGCTTAATGACCGGCATTTCAATTTTATTATCATTTCAATATTCTGACGACATAAATACTTACTTTACAAAATTTAAGTCTTCCTAATGAGATAATGTTACGGGCCAACTGCAACGGGCTAAGTGGCACGCCTTGTAAAAAGCCTATGTCTACAGGGCACTGCCGCAGGCTAATGATGATGATGTCATAGATGAGATAATGTTATGATGATTGATGGTATCTACTTATTTTCAATATATATTTTAACAGTTTCTCATTGAACCGTCTCCGCAATCTTATCGTCCCCCCGTAACATGTGTCCGAGTTTATATTGCGGGCATCAATTAGTACCTGGGGGAAAAAGGTTATTAGCAAAACATTATCTATGTACAAAATTCCATCCAAACTGAGAACTGTTTCCGAGAAATAAGTTACATATAAATATTTTACAAAAATGTTTATCTATAAAAATACTATAATCAAACATTTTAAAAGCTTATAAAGTACGCCAAGCGCAATAAAAATATACTTAACTTCGCAAACAAAACATTTTAACAGTCTAATTTATTTTTGCCCAGCTGTGCGCCGTGTGGTCTAGAATAGTAAAGAACACAAAATAAAAGTTAAAAATTATCTGACCACATTGCAGACTTACGCTTCAGCCATTGGACTATTGAGAAAATTTTCACTATGGCGAAATTGAATTAATTATATTGCGCGGGCAAATCAACTTCGTTGCTGTTTGGAAGGAATTATTTATTCTTGTATCTACCGATCGCACAGCGGTGACCAGGAGACAACTAGGCTGTTTGAACACCTCAGTGAAGCCTTTGATGTGGCTCTAAATTGGTACCCTAATACACAAATCGTTTTCTTGGGGGACTATAATGCCTGTCATCATGACTGGCTGTTCTCATACCAGAAGACCGACCACGCTGGGAGGGGGCATGGAATTTTGCTTTCTTGCTAGGGCTCTCCCTGGTACAACAAGTGACTAGGGTACTTAATGTGGATGGGCACACAGCCAACTGCCCCGACCTTCTGCTAACGACCGATCTAGACGGGTACGATGTTCAGGTTACATCTGTGTCATTATATTCCCCAACTAACTACGATTTCCACGGTGTGCGGCGAGTGTGGAGATACAAGTCAGCAGATTGGGATGAGAAGCAGTATTTGTTTGCATCTTATCCTTGGCGGCAGGTCAGCTTCTCGTCTGAAAACTCATCGATCGGCGCGGATGCCATAACCGATGTGATACGTCAAGCGATGGAGTATTTCATCCCCTTTGCTGACGTGCCCATTGGTGGTAAAGCTCGCTTATGGTTAACGCCCATTGCGCTCGTATTGAAAAACACAAGCACATGGCGTACTTATTCTAGGTCGTTGCTAGAGACCGCAAAGGTCCAGATATTAGCCTTAAAAAGAGAGCTTTTAACCAAGCCGCCAAGTCTTGCAAAAAGGTATTACGCCAAGCCAGTTTCGACCGCATTAAATGCATCGGTACAATGCACTCTGTCAAACCATCTGGAAGTAGAGCTTTTTGGTCTTTCACCAAAGCGGTCAAGATCAACTTATGTCGGTCTACACTGCCTCCGCTGGTAAAACCAGATGGCTCACTGGCGCATGCGCCTAAGGAGAAGGGGACTTATTTGCTTCTCTTTTTGATTGCAATTCGGGTCTGGACACTAGCAACAGCGTACCATCTCAATTACCTCACTGCGGTACCTCTATGTCAGAGGTCCGTATCACCAACAAGTAGGTTCTTAAAACCTTGCGAAGTCTATACGTGAAGAAAGCTAGTGGACCTGATGGTATTGTCAGCTATTGTGCACCTGAGTTATCTCCCGTGTTGATACGCTTGTTCCACCTCTCATTCAGGTATGGGATAGTGCCCAAATCTTGGAAATTAGCCAATTTTCAGCCTGTGCTTAAAAAAGGTAGCCGTACCAGCCAATTTCAATTACCTCCATACTCTGCAAGATTATGGAGCGTATATTGAACGCTCACCTCATGGCATACCTAGAGCATAATGATCTCCTCAGTGATCGTCAGTACGGGTTTCGCCGAAATCGATCAACTAGGGTTAGTTCTAACGTATGCCGCTCATATATGGGGCAAAGC
Organism: Parnassius mnemosyne; assembly: GCA_963668995.1. Classification (NCBI taxonomy): domain Eukaryota; kingdom Metazoa; phylum Arthropoda; class Insecta; order Lepidoptera; family Papilionidae; genus Parnassius; species Parnassius mnemosyne. The sequence continues at coordinate 33,557,532 of CAVLGL010000159.1, forward strand.
CCTCGAGCACAGTGGTGAAGCACATGCTGTTTTCCTTAATGTTTCGAAGGCCTTTGACAGGGTTTGGCACGCTAGTCTATTGGGCAAGCTTTCAGCGTACGGCTTATGTCCTGGCCTGATTGTCCGAGTGAAGGACTATCTGAGTGAACGGTCTCTCCGGGTCGTCATCGATGGCTGCTCTTCCTATACTGTGGCGACTAACACCGGTGTTCCTCAGGGGTCCGTTCTCTCCGCAACTCTCTTCCTGCTGCATATAAATTATTTGCTCGTTCTCGGTATCTATGTGTATGCAGACTCGTGCCAGTCGGGATCAAATTCAGTCAGGAAGAGAGGCCATGGTTGAGTGTGTGAGTCTCACACACTTAACCATAGCCTACAGGTAGTCTCCGAATGGGGCGATGCGAATCTCGTGAGATTTAACGCCTCCAAAACACAAGCGTATCTTTTCACCGCTAAAAAAAGCCCGCTCACCTACCAAGGATCCTTGGAGTACACTGACCGCCTTCAGTTGTTAGGGGTTGAATTTTCTCCGAACCTCAACTATGGGCGATTCATTGAGTCCAGAGCCAAAGCAGCCGCAATGAAACTTGGTGTCCTTGCAAGGGTGCGGCGGTACTTCACGCCAGAGTTACCCTATATATAACGCAAGTGCGGTCGTGCATGGAGTACTGCTGTCACATATGGGCTGGAGCTGCAAAATACCACCTGGCAGCGTTGGACTTAGTGGAGAGACGTGCTGAGAGGCTCATTGGTGACCTTGATTTGGTGGAAACCAATCTTGTTAACCTCGAGCTTAGGCGCAGAGTAGTCAGTCCCACCAGGTGAGATTGTGGTCAAGCACTGGCTTATAATCAGTAAAAAAAAAAACAGAGAGAACCAGAGAAGTATAGACCGACAGAATACGTTGTAAGCTTGATAATTTCAGCCCGGGCACATTTGACGTTGAACCATGGGCGAGCTTTATCACCGATGTCAGCAAAGGGCCTATATGATATACTCCATTCCATAATTAGTTTTGGATCGTAGATATTTTTGAACAGTGTAAGGGAAAAAAATTTAATTTCCCTTTACTTAAAAGTAAAGGGTAATGAAATCTTCAACAAATTTGATTTTCAAGAGTGCATCAAAACCAATATCAAAGAATTGCTTTCAAAATCTTAAACTATTATACGTATTGTAGTTTAATAAAAATCGATATTAATTTGCATGAAAAAATTTTTTAAAAACCAACACACGACATGAAACGCAATTTAGTCAACAGTATTCCGCAATATAAATAAATTGCCGAAAGCGTTCAATCAAATTACATAAAAATTTATTTCCAATGTTTGTGTTTGTGTTCTGGCTGTAAGGCTTTTGGTTTTTTGTGTGAAAATGCATCTACATACAGCCTTTGTATAAAACAAAGTTGGATGTAGGTAAATATGGGCTTTAGTATCGGCCACTTACCATCAGGGCGTAGTAACCTCGTTTGTCATTTTATAATATAAAGGAAGACAGTAAGGATATTGTATGTAATTTTGTAGTCAATTTACATTGATTATTTCCTTTATTCTAAAAAATTTTATCATAAAATACCACTTTTTAACATTTGTAATAAAAGATTATCAAACAGAACAACACAAAGTATAAGCTAGCACTTCATCTTCTTCTTCAACCTATTTTAGAACACTCCCAGACGTAGGTCTATTCAAGAATGCGGCATCTGGCATACACTTCTCAAAACTACATTTAGGAGGTAGGTTATTGAGCAGAGAGTCGAATCTCCAAACCCTCTCACTGACCGTACCGCTTATTATCACTCTGATTTGTAGAATCTAGGTTTGATTTTTGCAGATGAATTTTCCGCTGTCAGTCGCTCGTCAGATTCCCAGTAGAATGCTCCTAGTATAGATAAGATTGACATTCGAAAAAAAAATTTAAACCGATGTAACAAACGGAATACCGGCACCAACTTCAAACAAAGAAAACTACAGATGATGTCACCTCTGAGAATGCTTTATGGCAGTTTAATTAACTAAACCCTTCCGACTGGAATACAGCAGTGCTACTACTGCTATCTGGAGGCAGAAATAGGAAAGAGGGTGTTTCCTACCCAATCGAACTCCTACGCAGAAGAGACAGATTCCTAGACATTACGGGAGTCTTGCCAACTAATCAGTTATTATTTTCCTCGTTACGCATTACTTTAATTGACACTAGAACTATTATATAGAAGACAGAAACTTTTGTGCGTTGTACAGCCATGCTTCAATTATAGTTGTAACACGAATGGGTCGGCTCGATAGGGGAAGGACCACGCTCTCACAGAATACCAGCGTAAAATAGCAGCTAGATGCTGCTGTATCGTATGGTGAGTGTAGAGAACTGGATACCCTTTTTACTGGAAACGCGGCATTCCATCTTAGCCCTCAGGGGTGACAACGCATCTGCGTTTTGATTCTTAATCGAGGATAAATGTAGATGTCTATTGACCACAGCATCCACTTACCATCATGTGGGCTGTGTGTTCGCTTGACACCCTTATTCTATAAAAAAGACGAAACACGATACGAAATGAAATAGTATCATTGAATTATTCACATACTATCGTGCCATTACAATCCGGATAAAATTTAAATAATATACGAAAAGCGGGATTAATCAAAAAAAAGAAACATACAATATAAAATTCCATTACGCGTGATACGACGTTGTCGCAGCCGCTAAAGAATACATACATTTTAACAACGACTAGCCCACAACTAGAGCGAAAACTTTGCCATCAAAATTTTATATTAACTGTGAACACAATTTTCTTTGTTTTTATTTATTTGAGCCTTGAAAGTAATCATCTTCTACCTGATACTCTACAATAAGACTTTTATGACCTTTTTCCCCACGGGGAATTGCCCACGGATACTCGCCTCACAGAGACATGGACTAGTTATGTCGCATTTACACCGACTAAAAACCAATGGTTTCTACCTTTGCCGCAAAAACTGCATCCAGCCTACGTTACACCTGCACAATTAGTACACACATAAACTTTATTTGGTCAAATTTTTCTCTTTTTTTTCAAATATCCAGCTTTTCAAGTATGACACCTAATAACTACTTTTTAACATGTCACCAAAGTCCTATTAATTGAGACGTAAAAGCTGTCATTTTACTGTAGTCGAAATCGGCATGGATGATTTTATTACCTTCTCCTAGTGGAGAAACGTAGTAGAGTCACGTTGCAGCTATATAATGGTTTTGGCACAAATGGGGCTGCTCGACCGGGGTAGAACCACGCTCTCAGAATAGCAGCGTAAAATAGAAGTATGATGCTGCCGGAGACCTTTTTTACTGGTAACGAGGCATTCCATCTTAGTCCTCACGGGTGACAACGTATCTACATTTTCAATCTTAATCGAGGATAAAAATATAGATGTCTATGGGCCTCAGCATCCACTTACCATCAGGTGAACTGTGTGCTCGTTTGTTACACTTATTCTATTTAAAAAATTAGCCCCCTGCACTCTGACCCTAATAGGCATAGCGCAGTCTTTCTCAAACTTACAGCCCCACGTACCCCTATCAAATTTCCAAGATAATGGCGAACCCCTAAAAAGCTGCCGAAAGATGAACATAAAGTTTTTAATTTAAAAGAAATGTACAACCATAAAGAGCAATATGTTTTAATTGTATAACGTATGATGTTGACAAAAAAAAACAAGTAGATCCCACACAACGCCTTCACGCTGCGGACCCTGTACCATTGAAACTATACTTTACTTCGCAGTTGCAAATAAACGCCGTGGCGGTTAGTCATGCGAGTAGTGTAGTATTATAATTGGTGTTCACCATCATGCATCTAGCATGTATGAGTCAGTTAGTCGGCCGCTATTGTGTAAGTCTTGTCGTGAACCCATAGGGGTTAGCGTATCACACTCTGAGAAACCCTGGCTTAAAGCGTTCGGCGATGCGGATGATGCAATGGCGCCTGCTGCATGCTTTGTAGAGACCGCAGCTATCGTTACTGTAGAAGAGTGTGTGTTTGTTCTTTATGCTTGGTCACACTGAACTCTCCGTTGAAGCCTTAATCTTATGCTTAGGTGTAGGCCTAAGCATAAGATTATTAGTTATATTGTGATAAGACATATTTTCCTCCATATTTTGCTTGTTATTAAATATATTTTTCTGTATTTGACTGATTAAGGATAACAAACGAGTACACAGTCCACCTGATGCTGTTGGTAAGTGGATGTTGGGGCGCATAGACGTCTTTTCACACACTTGTTTTCGATTAAGAATCAAACTGCAGATGCGTGGTCAACCCTGAGGACTAAGGAGGATGCCTTTCCAGTGAAAAGGGTCTTCGATTCTCTTCACTCACCATTCAAACCACATCAGCATTAAGCTTCTATTTTACGCAGGTATTATGTGAGACCGTGATCCTTTCCCGGTCGTGCCGAGCCATTCGTGCTACAACCATAATAAAACTCCAGCGTGACTCTACCACGTCAAATATAGCATATTGTAATGATCAACGGATATTTCTAAAATGTTCATGTATATATTTTACATAAAACAATATCCTAACGAAACGCAAGCCTGCTTTCTAAAAATGCGGGTTAAAAACTCGGCCCAATATCCAACTCGTAGCAGGGTTCAGTTTCCACTTTTCGATCATGATAATAGCTAACTCGTTTTAAATTGCTATAAACGTATTTTTTGTGTTTTTTTTTTTGCCGTCTGAAATTTCAAAGCACGCAAAAAACCCGAGCGCGATCTCCGTCTGCACCAGTGAAATTGTTAATCTCAAGTTTATTTTATTACGAGATAGCAGGGCTACTTTCGCTCTAGGAATTCGTTAGAGTTGCTACCACCCTCCTTTCTGATTCTGCCATGAAGCGGCTTACAGACTATGTCGCATTTCACCTTCGATAGTAAACAGCTGGTTTCATAGAATAACAAATCATTAGCTTATGTGTCACTATATTACGAGTATAAACGAAGTGTTCATTTACGAAGATTAGGAAAATATGGTAAAATTGTAAGGAAATCTGTATATTTGTGATGGATTAAGAACTACCAAAAAGTTCCTCCTCCAGTGGGTTCTATTATTCCGTGTAACTTAGCACTTAGGAATATTAAAACTCTCCCTACTTTAACTTCGGAATGTAAAAACAAGTTACAAATATTCAATTACAAGCAGAACAAAAACTTCTCATAAAAACAAAAGATGGTTAATAGAATCAGGCATTAATTTGAGAAAATCCATTTTTATACTCATTACCTCCCCTCTCCCCCTCTCCCCACACACACACCCTAGGATATTATCCTATATCTTGAAGGCAGTTTACATACATAATTTGCACAAGGACAAACATCCAGACCCGGAAAAATTATATGTAGGCCATTTAATAAGTGTCGCGTGCGGGTTTCGAACCACCGGCCCTCAGCGCAGCAACAATGCTAAGACATTGCACCACTGAGCCATCATTATATTAAATATGTTAAAATTAATTAGCTGATATTCTTGTGAAAAATAAAAATTATGTATCTTACCTAGTGAAGAGCGGTCAGCCATCGCATAGTTGTTGGGATTAGGGGTAACAGATTGTACACACAATTGCTCTTGAAACTACGTAAAACACATCGTTTTTATTTTTCACGAGGCGCTTAGCTTAGTAATTTTAACATCTTCATACAAAAGGTGTGATAAAACGTACGTATAAATGCATTCAGAAAGGAAATACGTGAGATCAGAATATAACAGACTAGGTTTCACGCGGTAACAAAACGTTCAAGTTCATTCCTTTAAATGTTAAACGAAGTTATAATATTCCTGTTGATTTTGTTTATCTGTTTTAGCCGACTTCAAAAACGAAGGAAGTTGTGAATAAAATGTATAAAAATTACGTGTCAGGTTGTTTGTCCGCGATGAACTCCTAAACTACTGAACTGATTTCAATGAAATTTTGCACACTCTGTGCAGTTTGGTCCAACTTGAGAGATATGATTGTTTTTTATCCCGATAAGTGACAGTCAATGTTTTTTTTATTACGAGTTTAAGGATTTTTTCATAGGAAGGGTTGTCTAAAAGTGCAGAACAACGTCTGCCTGGCTAGCTAGTACGACTGTATATTATTTTTTGTTATCTTGATTTATTTAGGGACTTTTGTCCTCTAGGGATATGTCAGACCCATCGAAACTTAAACTATATATACATTCTTCAGAAACAACAAATAAAATATTTATTTATTTTTAACCTTTATTCATTCATACAAGGGTTGACACAAAACATTATAAACTCATTAAATACACATATATATGAGTATGTAATAAAATACCTTATGATATAGTATTATGAATAAATACGCACATATATTCTCATACATACATTTATACTATTAATAAAATATTCTTTAAGACTGCTGTCTATGAATAGCCAAATCGTATAACATAATAGCTTCGTCATACGCCGGCTTACTTAACAAGCTTTGCATTCCCGTTATATCTATATCTAGGCAATTATTTTTAAATTCACTATTATAACATCCCCCTTGCTTTTATTCTAGGAACATTCCATCAACAAATGTTGCACAGCATCAAACAACATCACATGAAACACAGTTTTGTTAATAAACTTTACGCATTAGATATGCGAAATTTCTTGCTGGAAAGTAGCCAGGTCGTAATCTATGTGCAGGCAGTTGTGCTTTTATTGATTTATACCGTATATTCCTTTTTATTTTTAATTTTGATCGAATTTATCTCTCCAGCTATTGAAACAATTTTCACGAGATAGTTTTAAAGAGACAATTTTAATGCCGTCAAAAACATAACTTCTAAAAACACCAAGTCTCGCAACTCAGTTCTTAAACCGTAAAAAGTTGTGAGATCCATGTAATACTAAGTCAATTAATTTATTCAGTCCCTACTTAAGGGTCCTACTGTTTTAAGTTATTACGTAATTATCTAACCTAACAACATCTTAAAGTGACCATATCAATATTAAAAATCTTTTATGTTTTAAATACATACATTTACTTGGTCATCGCATGAAAACACAATTCGCATGAAAATCTCACAAGTAATACATATTATATTAAATTAGATTGTTAATTCAGGCTTCTAGTTTTATCCACAACGAAGTTATAGGGGGTCGAAAATGGCCTGAACTGCTTCGGGAAAAGGATGCTACGGCCGTGCCGCTTTTTTGCTCGACTTAACGGGGGCACTGCCGTGCCCCCAGAAATAGTTTATACGAGTACACGTACACCTTGTGATGATGCCATACTTGCTAATTGATGAGCCTTCTCGGTACCTTGTATATGTCACAGTCAAAACTCACCACCAATCAACCAACAACCTTAGTCAAAACTACTTTTGTTTTATTTTTTACAGTCTAAAGTGGTATTGACCGGTTATGAGTTTGACTGTAACATAATATACCATTATGTGATGGTATTCAGTGCAACTTCAGAATCTTTCCTGTCTTATAAATGTCTATATAATTTGTAAGATAGCATGTTCTTTTTCGTATGTATGCTTTTTTTATAGGATAAGAGTGACAAACGAGCACACAGTCTACCTGATGGTAAGTGGTTTCTGTGGCCCAAAGACATCTACATCTATCTTCGATTACGAATCAAAATGCAGATGCGTTGTCACCCGTGAGGACTAAGATGGAATGCCTCGTTTAGAGTAAAAACGGTCTCCGGATCTCTACACTCAGCATACGAAACACAGCAGCGTAAAGCTGCTATTTTACGCTGGTATTCTGTGAGAGCATGGTCCTTCCCCGGTCGAGCCGACCCATTCGTGCTACTACCATAATATAGCTGCAGCATAGCTCTACCACGTATAAACGATACGCGATATCTTCGACAGTTTTGAATCGATTTTGATAAATTCTCTATTTATTAAATAGCTTATACTTGCAATTGATACACCTAAAATTTGACACTGTGATTGAGTGGAATGTTAGAAAATTTTAAATATAATTGATTAATATTTTACTAAAATAAATAATGTGAGTCCCTTTCTGTAAATTAATTTTAATGTAAACATAAAAGTGGAAGGAGTACGTCATAATGTCATCGTTGAGTGAGGACTAGATAAGTCGCGTCGTAGATGCTCGTTTATTTAATTATTTATTATTACGAGCGCTTGTTGAAATACATAACTTTGTAATTCGTTTAAAATTTATAGCAGAATTTCATGAAACACGATGATTAAAGTAATAAATTATATCTCGGGTTGTAACTTACTTTTTTCTTTATGAACTAAAACAATCTTTTCCTATATTTAATTGATTGAATTGAGAATAATCTCACAATATGTAATCATTTACTCCAAATACAATTCAACGCGAATTTTGCCTTTAATACTATTTAAGATATTCACTGTACTTTTAACGACTAAATAATTATTTCGATAAACTAATGCAACTTTATGCTGCTTGACTTCGGAATTTCACTAGATGTGACCCGTTTTTAAGAATGGTTTATCTGATATACTCACTTCACTTAATGTCCGCACAGTAGATTTTTTTTATAGAATAAGGGTGACAAACGAGTACCCAGCCCACCTGATTTTAAGTGGATGCTATGCCCATAAACATCTACATGTACCATCGATTAATAATCAAAATATGAATGCATTGTCACCCCAAAGGACTAAGATGAAATGCCTCTTTACCAGTAAAAAGGATCTCCGGTTTCAGAAAGTACATCCACATAGTACATCTACTCTACTTTGTCACCTAGTACAAGTAGATGAAGAAGACATTTTAAGTCACATTTCATGTTAGACCTCCTATTAAATATTAACTAATTGCAAAAAAATTGAACCATTTCAGAGTCGTCAAGAATATCGTGCAGCCTTCCTTAATTACTGCAACAACCAGAATACGGCGGCCCTGGCCGCGTACTACGATTCCCATAACAACTACGTGCAGCAGCTGACAGCGACCAACGCCATGATTGACCAATATCATAAGCATACTCTACCCACTATACTTCAGGCAAGTTTTAGTTAAGTTTCGTTTAGTTTAGTTTTTTTTAAAAGTTTTTAGTTTATAAAAAAAGTATAACTATACAACATAGTTATACTATAATCTGCTTTATTAGACTATAACCAACCAATGAAATTTATATATTACATACATAATACATACATAAACACTCACGCCTGTCACCCAGAGGGGTAGGCAGAGACTACGGACTTCCATTCGGCGCGATCCTGACACACCTCTCTCGCCTCTTTTACATCCATATATCTCCGCATACACGCTCGTCGGTCCTAATATGGCCCATTTTTAATGTATCGCCGATTTGGTCGATAAACCTTCGTCTAGGGCGTCCCTTCCCGACCCTGCCGTTCACTTCTGCAACATAAATTTGCTTTGTCACTCTTTCCTCGTTCATTCTTTCTACATGACCAAACCACCGAAGCATTCCTTTCTTAATCCTTGTCACAACGTCATCTTGCAAACCACACTTTTCTCTTATCACACTATTTCTCACCCTGTCATTCAGATTCAGCCCTAGCATACTCCTTAAGGAACGCATTTCTACAGCATTTATTCTACTCTCATGCTTCTTCTGCCAGACCTAACTTTCACTACCATACATTAAAGTAGGGACTAACACAGCATTATGAATTGCCGTACGTGCCTTAGTTGACACATTCTAACTCCTCATAATAGCGTGTAGAACCCCATTTACTCTATTTCCTGCGTTCACTCGTCGTTCTATATCCTTGTCATATCTACCATCCCTGCTAAATAAACATCCCAAATATACAAACTCATCCACTTGCTCAATCAACTCCCCTTCTATTCTTATTTCACATAAAGTTTCTTCTCTTTCAAAAACCATCACTTTCGTCTTACTTGCGTTCACTTTCATACCCCTTTCTTTCAATGACCAATTCATTAAAGTAACCATCATTTGCAACTCGGCCGCCGACGATGCAAATTTGACTTGATCATCGGCGTACAAAAGGCATTTGACGGTTGACTCACCCATTCTCAACCCACACTCTTCTACTTTCAAAGTTTGCAAACAACTGTCCATAAATAGGTTAAACAGCCACGGGGAAGCCACACATCCCTGTCTGACACCTTTATGAATGCCAAACCAGTCCGAGTAGACCCGGTTGATCCTGACACAAGCACTAGAGTCCCTATAAAGAGACCTTAATGCCTGTATCAAGCCAGCACTCAACCCAAATGAGTTCAGTGTTTGCCATAACACATTCCTGTCCACTCCGTCATAAGCCTATTCCAAGTCCATGAACGCACAAAAAACTCTGGTTTTTGGCCAAAAACTTCTCCACTATCATTTGCATGGAAAAGACTTGATCCGTAAACCCTATCCCCTTTCTAAATCCAGCTTGCACATCCCAAATTTTTCCATCAGTTTCTTCCATAACTCTTTCAATTAACACCTTAGCATACAGTTTACCCACAATGCTAAGCAAGCTGATACCACGGTAGTTTTTACAGTCCTGCTACGACCCCTTTCCCTTATACATTGGGACTATAACGGCTTTGCACCAGTCTTCCGGTACCCGCTTCAGTTCCCAACATAAATTAAACAAGGTGTACAGCAGGCCTGCAATCTCACCAGACCTTAGCATTTCGAGTGATACTCTATCATATCCGACTGCCTTACCTGCTTTCATGCTTTTCCTTGCTTTCATTATTTCATCTACACTTATCTCCCTACCTCTCTCCACTTCTTCCGGAATTTCTATTTCACTTATTTCAGACGACTCTTCATTCTTAAACACGCTTTCAAAGTATTCCTTCCATCTCTTTAAATTCGAAACTTCATCATTCAACATGCAGCAGCATTCTCGTCTCGTATAGCATTCATTCTAGGCTGTTTTGAATTTCCCCTGGCAGTTCTTACGAGCTTCCAGAACATTTTAATAATTTACTGGAAGTTATCAGATATCCTTCTATCATTTTTATCTATCCTTTCTTGCTTTTTCCTTTCAACAACTTCTTTTACTCTCTTATTTATACGTCTAAAGTCTGCCTTTTTTCTTTCAATCTCATCATTCATACCGCCAGAATTACCAGCTTTAGTTACTAGTAAATCTAGCCATGCTCTCTTCTTTGCTCCAACTTCCATCCGTACCTCATCATCCCACCACAACGTATTACTTTTCCTTTCATTTGTTCTCTTACTTACACCACATACTTCGGTGGCTGCATCCACCAAAACTTTCTTAATATTATTCCATACATTCTTCAATTCTAAATCATTCATACATAATTCATTCAACCCACTTATATTTTCCATCAGTCTGCATTTATACTTCTCTTTCACACCTTCATCTTGTAACCTCTCTATTCTTATACGCTGTAACGCAGTAGTAGACACAGATGTCCGATGCCGCCAACGTCTGAATAGACCATTAATTCGGCATAAGACCAAGTAATGATCCATCCCTACGTTGGACCCCCGGTAAACCCTGGTATCTACCACTGCGCTCCTCATTCTTTCATCCACAATTATAAAATCAATCACGCTTCTATCATCCCCTCTTTCCCATGTATACATGTGAATCCTCTTATGGCGAAAGAAAGTGTTCGCCACAAAAAGAGTCTTTTCCACACATACGGTGAGGAGGTCTTCACCATTCTCATTTATTCTTTCATCGCCAAACGTTCCTAATATCCTTTCATAACCTCTTCACCCCAACCCTTCCATTAAAATCTCCTAACATAATAATATTTTCATTTTCCTTACATTTCATCAACACCAGCCTTACCATGTCCCAAAACTGCTCTCGGATATAAGTGAGCTTAGACATATCTGGGGCGTACCTCTAGCACAAACAACTTCTTTAAGCCCACTTTCATTCGTATCCATAGCAGCCTTGGGCTAACACATTCATACTCTTTCACACATTGACCCATTCTTTCTGAAAGGATGACACCGACTCACTGGCATGCCCTCTCGGTCTCGTCTACTCCAGACCAGAAAGCGGTATACATGCCATGTGCAGTGACAACTCTTCCCTTTCGTTTCGTCTCGTTCACACATAACACACATCTATTCCTCTATCATTCATCATTTCGCATACTTCACCCATCTTATCATTCATTGCTCCGCATACATTCAGCGTAGCCAGACGGGGCTCCGCAATCCACTTTTCGCCCCCCCCCCCCCCCCCGGAGACAGGACGTGACGGGTGGCGAACCTCGTCGCCGGTTTTTCTCCCGGAGATTCTTCGCACCCCTGCCCCATTAAAGGGGCGCCGGGAACTCGGGGCCATTTCTTTTTCTTCTTGGCTCATGGTGCGAACTAAGGGGTGGTAGATTTTACGCCGCTACCATACGGCGAGGAGCCGAGTCTGTTGTTTCGGCTTTGTCGCTCGTTTAGCACCACCCGGGGGACACGTGTAGGGTGGGTCTAGGATTAGGTGGTCGAAGCCTACGGACGCGAGCGACTCATCCCCTTTATAAAATTCCTATTTATATATTAAGCTTCGTATATCTTGGAAAACATTCTACTATCATGTTTTTTTACAAGACTTACTTATAGATAAACTATTGTTCCACCTATCCTAATGATAAAAAGCTTTTCTTGGAATATTTATAGGTATACTAGATGATACCCGCTCGCTTCACTGTTATAGAATGCCCTCTCCCCAAAGAATGCCACAAAGCACGGTCCCGAGCCACCTGCATCCATCAACTCGACTTCCTGCATGTCTTACCAGGTCGTTACTCCATCTAGTGAGGGGTCGCTCTACACTGCGCCTACCGGTAGAAAGCTGCCACTAGAGAACCTTATCGGTATCGGTTATTCGAGCTATATGGCCAACTCATTGCCACTTCAGCTTACTAATCCTTTGGGCTATGTCGATCACTCTGGTTCTATTGCGGATATCCTCATTTCTAAGTTTATCACGCAGAAAACCCCGAGCACAACCCTCTCCATTGCTCGCTGAGCGACCTTGAGTGTCAGCAACCTTGAGCAACCTTGAGTGTAAGGCAGAACACTGCATCTCTACCACTCTAGAGAGAATTTGCCGTAATTGTCAAGCTTATCTGGCAAATTGACGATCCTAGTATTTGTATCGGACGTCTAGAATGTTTGTATGTGTGTTAGTGATAGAAATATCATTTAGGAAATGCAAAAGAATAGTAGGCAAAACGGTAGTACGTTACCAATCGGCACAGAGTCAGGCAAACACTTCACCAACACTTAATAATTCGGTGTATTCACGGAAATGACGTTTCGTAAAAAGGGCCGCGGTGCAGTCTGTTTTACGTCCACCCGTCAGTATTGGTGGGAAATAGTATTGAAAAGAGGCAGGTAGAGGAGAAGAATGCAAGTGTCTGTAATATGCAAAATATTCTAAAGGGCTTATTATCAATGCAAAGAGCTTATTATCAAAAAATATGATAAATAACCTAAAACCATATTACATTATTACAAGATAGCTTTATAAAATTCCCATCTAAAGGTTGCTGTATAGAGTCTTATTTTTAAAAGCCTAAAGTTCAAAATAGTTCCTCGTTTTGGATACCTTACAGTCCAATTCTACTTTTTCAAAAAGGGTAATATAATATGTGTCTACGTGTGGGTTACGATGGCTATCCGAGTACAGAACCAGAGTACGAAACCTATCCAACTGCAGAGAGGTGTAAGACAGGGTGACTTTATATCCCCGAAACTCTTCACCGCTGCATTGGAAGACGTTTTCATGCTTCTGGACTGGAAAGGATACGGTATCAACATCAATGGCGAGTACATCACTCACCTTCGATTTGCCGACGATATAGTCCTTATGGCAGAATCGCTGGAGGACCTAAGCACTATGCTCAATGACCTCAATAGTGTTTCCCAATGGATAGGTCTTACCGGCATAGGTCACACCTATGTTCGGGAAATTACGACACATCTTCTCGTCAGATATACCTCAAAACTACGCGACGCTAAACCAATTGATTTCATTCGCTTGCATAATCACCTGTAATCTAATTTGATTTAGTAGTTTTTTTTAATAAAAAAAACTGTGCAACGAATTTGCAAGTAGTCACCAAACGAAAAGTTGATAGGTGTGGACCACTCCTACAAAGTGAGAAACCCATCTCTAGCAGTTCGCTTACGGTTTGGTGAAAAACCTAATTTATGCGATATAAAATTATAAATTATTTTATACTTCATTTTCTTTAAAGAAAATTTAATTAGAATATAAGTAGAGACGGGGTGGTTAAAAATAAAGTATAAAGAACTCTCCAAATTAAAAAGGTTCATAGTCTTCATAACATTTTCTTTCAATTTACAATACTAAGAAGGCGTTATGTTTGTTACAGTTAGTAGAAAATGCTTTAATTTATACATTTAAATATTAAATTTTTTTTCATTGATAACTAGCTGCGTAGAATTTAAATAAAAAACGTGATTATCATCCATCATTACATTACAGCATCACAAGTCCACTGCTGAACAAAGACTTCCAAAGAAGGCCACAAGGCCTGCATCTCTTACATAGTGATAGGTCGTCCTACACTTCGCTTACCTCGAAAAGGTTGCAACTCGAGAACCCGTCTTCCCTAATGGTTATCGGTTCTTCCATCTATATGACTGGTCCATCACCACTTCAGCTTACTAATCCGTTGGCAATGTCGGGTAATCTAGTTTTACTAAAGATATCCTAATTACGAAGTTCACCACGCAGCGTAGCAACTCAGAGCATAGCCCTCTCATAGCTCGCTGAAAGACATAGACTTTCCTCATATGGCTGTATGTTTTGAGATATACATGACAAGATACGTCGTGACCTACAAAAACTGTCCGCTTAGATGCGACATGCGCGTTAAAAAAAATTCAATAAATCTCTAATAGTTGCTCATTAGACAAGTCGATCAATTATTGAAAAACCACTTTTAACTCAGTTTTTTTGTATAATATTGAAAACAATGTGCGATATGGGACCTGTTATATTCACGTAAAAAAGTCAATCTATCCTTTAATACTCGTAGTTTCTTTGTAAAATGGTTTTGTACAATTACTAATTTACTTTAATAGTATAAATAAAGCAACAACCTTCTTCATTTTGAAATTATCACACATGTGCTGCGTATAACCACTATTATTTATTCTGTAGAATAACGTAAACACATCAATGTTGAGTCGAATATACTACTAAATTTATTTTACTACTCGACGTCTGACTACTTTTTTTATTTTTGATACTTCTTACTTAAAATATTGTCATCCTACCAATATTTTTGAGAAGCTACATCAGATTAACATAATTTTCTTTCTTCGGGTATTACAAGATATAGATACATCTTACTCAGAGACTCAACTGTCATATAAATCTAGAGCTTCGAGCAACTAAGATTAGTAATATTCGTAAGGAATATAAAGTTAAGCACTTATATAAATATTAATTTATTTCATAACGGGTTTCTTATGTGTAATGCATTTTAGCCGTTTTGGCAATTCGGTTTATTCCCATTTAACTAAACGTTGCAAATCAAACAACATTGGTGGTGTTGAATGATGTCGTAAGAGAATCCATCACCACATTTTATCTCGCGGGTGATGTAAGAAGAGGCGATGGAGATGGCCAGAAAGACCTCTTGCTTACGTTAGATGGCGTTATGCCAGCTCATATGCTAGGTGATAAAATACCTAGCCTAAGATTCCTAGAAAACGTGAGCAGCGTCAGCAAGGCATCTGGAAATGTGATCGTCAGTCAGCCTGTCAATCATAGGGATCAATATTATTTTTCCTGTCACCGTACAGGCCGATATCTAGTAGTAACATGAAAATACTGAACAAAATTCTATGTAAAATGTTTCTATTTATTATTTTATGCAGGCTTTATACACCCCACTGCTGGGCTCAAGCCTCCTCTCATCTGAAAGTTTTATAGAGCCGTGGGAACACGGGGGCTATGCGCACCCCGTAAAAATTTTACGCCAGCTACCCGAATTCGATCCCTGTCGGTTACGTAGTAACTTGTCTAGTCTGTGCTGTCGGCACCAATGAAATTGTTTATTGCAATTTAAAGTGCCACGTGATGGCCGGTAAAGAAAACACCATGAGGACACGTTCATATCTAAGAAATAAAATACTATGAAGATATATGTCATCCGCCAACACGCACTGAAATATACGGCGGTATGATTGCTCAGTTTAGTATGTATATACATACATACATACATAAGCACTCACACCTGTCATCCAGAGGAGTAAGCAGAGACTACGGACTTCCATTTGGCACGATCCGGACACACTTCTCTCGCCTCCTTTACATCCATATATCTACGCATACACGATCGTCTGATAAAGGTACTCCTAATCTGGCCCATTTTCAATAAATGGGCGATCATTTGGTCGATAAACCTTCCTGTAGGGTGTCCCTTCCCGACTCTGCCATTCACGTCTGCAACATAAATTTGCTTTAGTATGTATATATATAATTTAATTTATTTATAAATGGAAAAGCAATAGTTGGCAATTTGGTCTCAGTGTAAATACATCTGTCGTCATATTTCGACACGTAGATTTCGTAATAATCTTCATTAATCCATAAACACTACCATGAGCCGCACTCATAGTAATGATGTTAACAGATTGGCGATTGGGCGTTTATAGTATGAAAGGGAATGTCTTAGGTCACCGTCCCACGCTGTATGACCTATTTACATCGAACATAATCCAGGATGTATTCAGAACGACGGTGTGGAAAAGCGTCTAAGATGCGACACGTGCGGTACTGCTCAATTAATCTGTGGACATAATGTAGCATTTGCAGTATTGGTATTTGGTAACCGCCTTTGCCCAACAATGGCTGCCAACTGTTACAGGGTACAACTGCTGCAACCAAATGGGTGCCAACTGTTACAGGCTATATCAAACACTATCAAACACTAACAATATAGTAACAAACTATTAAACACAGATTCATATACCTAACTAAAACAAGCTATCTGCCAGTTATTTGTTTTTATGATTACCTGTCCTTTGCAACGTCGCTATCTATTCAAATACGTTTGGAATAAAGTTCTTTGAATTTGATGAACAAGAACCCCAAGTAATTGAAATTATATTCAATTAATTGAACTCTAGAATTGCGTACTATTGTACATAAGAAATATCCCTAATCCACCTTTTTAAAGTATAAAAAATATTTTAAATATTCATAAAAAAACTAAATATGCACAAATTATTCCCTGCTGAAGAGAGTTCAAACAACTGTCTTCACATCGCATGCCTCTTATCACAGTAAATTATATTTTATTATCAGTGATATTTATATCGTAACGTACCTACATCTTTGTGGCAGCTTCACTTTTAACTTATTTTATACTTACTCTTTTTCTTTCCTTTTTCTTAATTTTTTTTTCTATCCTTAGAACGAGGGATGGAATTATTTCTTTAGATTTATGTGGGAACCGCTGAAGATATAATCTTTATTTAAATCGGTTCAGCCATTTTAAAGAAAACGGTAAATATAAAAGCTAATGCTCCTCTCGTTATTTAATAAACGCATTTTAATTGATTGCTGATTGCTCGAACATAACCTTTTTCTACCAACTTCAAAATGGAGGAGGTACTCAATTTGACTGTATGTTTTTCATGTCTGTTACCTCATAACATTTTTCTAGGTGAACCGATTTGGATGATTCTTTTTTTATTTGATAGCTGGTGCTTTTCGTGTAGTCCCATATAAACTTTGATTAAGGTCTGACCAACAGTTTTTGAGTTATTCTTAATACTTTATATTGAAGTCGGTTGTACAAAATTTTTAATTTTAATTATTTCTGCGAGCCAGGCATCCCTTAGAGTTAACAGCATCTTTGATCCTTAATTAAGTCTAGAAATACGAGTGTGTGTCACAACATCGACTTACCTTCTGGCATACTTTATCATCGTCTGGCATACATCTGTAAAAAGTTATCTATTACGAAATCAATGGCCGTTTCTTGTATAGCACGAAATTTTAAGTTACCTAGTATACTATAGAACATCTAGAAGTTATGACGTTAATATAAACTCTGACTCATTTCTCGCTTAAATTTAACACAAAATGGTAAAGGCTTTCAGTATACGTGGTGAAAAGCCTAATTTGACTAATTTTCACAGACTAAAGATAACGCTATAGCGCGTTAAATTACATTAGCATTTTTACCACGACCTAAATAGAAGCATGACATGAATAATAAAGATTTTAACGTAGGTAAAATATTACGGCAATTCTCTCAAAAGTGTTTTCATTGCAGGAGTTAGAGGAGATTCTGACGGATGTGACGACAGCTGTTAGTGAAGCTATATATCAAGGAGGAGAAATCATCACAGACAAGGTAACAATACTTTACTTTTTACCTGAACATTCGCAGTTCATTTATTGTATTTTCTAAGCATATAATATTTTTTTTATTTTAAGAATTTGTTTTCATTGGGCATTTACAAATCGAAAGAAGCCTAAATACTCATTAATAAAAAGCAACGAAAGGATCACCATAATCATCATTTATTTTCAGTCTATTACAATCTACTGCTGAACTTGCCTCCTACCCAAAGTACGATCCTAAGTCACCTGAATACATCGACTCCTTGCATGTTTCATAAGGTCGTCGCCCCGTCTAATGGGAGTAACTCAGTGAATGCAAATTTGCCTTCACTGGAGCGAGTATATTTTAGTAAATTTGTAATCGGTATAAAAATAATAATTTATCTTTGATTCTCACTTCAAATGAATATTTACCAATAAACTAAAAGAACATTTAGTTTATTATATATTATGTAAATTGACTTTAATTTCATTTATTATATATTATGTAAATTGACTTTAATTTCATTTATTATATATTATGTAAATTGACTTTAATTTCATAATTTCATAGTTCGTCGTTACATTAGAAGTGTAAAATATACAAAATATCTTGATACGGAGAGTGGTGTATCTTCTATAACAATCCCATATATAATTTCGTAGAAAGTATTTGTAGCTTGTTCTAACGAGAGAGGGGAAAGTAATTGTTCCTAATTAATATTCTTCAAACTGGAATTAATTAATTCATAATTTGCCTTATTAAGGTTATATTTACGATTTTGGCAACGTTTCATATAGGAAATCTTACTTTCAAGGGGAAATAAAACGCAAAATGGTGGATCATAATCATCTACCTATATTAAATTTAATTATGATATATATTTGATTGTGATATAAGTAGGAAGATTTAAAGGTAGTATTCTTTCCTTATGCCCTAATGGAAGATATGAAAGTAAAAATACTCAGCGAAACTGGTTTGTTAGAAGTTATTTGTGTTTTTTTAACATTTTAATTTTAATTACATGCTACAATTTATATTGTTTTCACAGTAGGAAGCTAATATTAAGTATTTTATGTTTTTAAACAGTGCAATAACCAGCTCCGCCGCTACGAGTCCCTTTGCGCCCAATCGCGTGCTGTATCGAGTACCGCAGACCTGGCGCACCTCGCTCGCACGCTGCTCAACACGCAGCCTCCAATGAGAACACCAAAACGCGCCTTCATGCCGCCGTACCCACCTGAACCTGACGATCCTCCGCTAGACGTGCCCGCGGTGAGTCATCATCGACGACCGAATTGCCTAGTGTTTAGATAAACTGACCAACTTTAAAACTTTATTTGTGGTTTTTTTTATAATATTAAGCACACGAGCTAACAATCTAAAGAGTGAAAAAATGGGGAGTGGCTGTCGCGTAGACCACTGAGTTGAAACCATATTTTTTTAAAATATACCACCAATGCGTTTCACACCTGAAGGCAAAGATAAAATGTCTCACAGTCTGTAATTTTATTGGCTCTCTTGTCCTTCGAATTTCAACAAAGCAGTATGAGCAATGCTGCTTGAAAACAGAAATTGGAAAAAGAATGCTACCAACCACTAGGATACAAACACAACTAGAAAGAACATGTACTAATACACAAATAGAAGCACCAATATCGATTTTAGAATCTGGTTGTGGTTTGTTTGCCCTCTGTATCTGACGTTTTATTCTAGCCTACTTTGGAATTTTTTTATAGAATATGGGTGACAAACGAGCACACAGTCCACTAGATGGAGCGGATGCTGTGGTCACCAGCGCATCTGAATTTTAATTCTTAATTGAGGATAAATGTAGATGTCTACTACGCTATATCGTCCCGTGGGTGTCGAAGGCGACAGGGGGAAACTGAAACAGGAGATGGGCAACAGCATCGTCTTGATAACAATTAAAAATTATAAAAACTGCGTTCACCAACACGCCTATCAAGCGTGGTAACTATGGCAAAATCCCCCCTATGAGGCAATCTATGGAAGAAGCCTATGTTCAGTAGTGGACTTTTATAGACTGTAATGAATAGTAGATGTGTATGATCCACAGCATCCACTTAAAATCATATTAGCTGGCTGAGTGCTCGTTTGTCACTTTCATTTCTATAAATAACCAGCTGACCCGGCCAACTACATACCGCCTAACAGTCGATTCTTTAATTATTTTTTTTTTCATACTTATTCCGCTATTCGAGACACCGGGTCAGCTAGTAAGATAAAAAAAAAGAAAGTTGATAAGTCAACAGTTACATTATGTCAAAAAATAAAAATTACAAAACACTTAAAATTCTTTTAATAGTCACTAAAAAATCACAATGAATATTACAATTTCTTTCTTATTATGATACCTACTAATTATATTACATTTTATTTTTACTTATTATAAATTAAGTTTCCATCGTATAAATATTGACAAATATAAAGATATAATATTTATACGATACTAACGTCACTCGATTGTTTTGCCTTCCCGGAACCCCTCCGCTAACACTTAAACTTTATGTCATGGTATTAAAGTTCAAATTGATTTTTAAGTATTATTACGAATCTTTTGTATGGGAATATAGAAAAGTGTTGTTTTTAGACTTATTCAGGCAATTTTTTAAATTTTTCTCTCCGTAAGAACCATCTTTGTACTTCAAGGAATATTATAAAAAAAGAATTAGCGAAATCGGTTCAGCTGTTCTCGAGATTTGCGCTTAGCAACGTATTCAGCGATCCATTTTTATATTATAGATTTAGCGCAATTTTCATCATTGATCAAAAGTATATTATACGCAGTACGTTTGAAAATGTATAAAGTAAGCTTAAATTAATTATGACTGTTTTGTAATTTTACACTAAAGATACTTACTAAATGTATATAAATATCTACATCTATCTATATAAATAATATAATAAATTCAAAATATCAACGTCAAACAATGTTAAAATAATTATTCGAATATAAGGGAATATCTTAAATCAAAATTATTTTTCTTTATTATATATATAGTACTTAAAAAAAAGAATTTCTTTATAGTCTGGTAAGTGAAATTTTCTATAAAACGTATTCTGTATACATTTTTGACGACATTTTCCACAAACAAACTTATTAAAAATAATTAACCTAAATAATTTAGAACAATGTTTAATTTATCCTTTTCAAACTTAATACAAAAATAATAGAACGCTTACTGAAGTTAGAATCTCGTTTCGTTACTTTTGAAGTTGAAAGACCGCAAATATAACAATTTTCGCCATAAAATTTTCTTATTTTCATACAAACGAAACTATTCTATTGCAAAAAATAATAATTCCGAACAGTAACTTCCAACGATATCGATGCATCGGATCAACGACTTGAAAATATTCAGTCGATTGTGAATCATATCGTACTTTGATCACTCTTGTTTATCTTTATAAAACGAAACACTTCACAAGGCACTAAATTTATGAGTTGTTCTTGTTTCAGATAAAATATTTTATTGGCAAGTTATCAATACATAAATGGATTACTGTAATTAATTAAGGAATTTATATAAATGGATTACATAAATTAATTAAGGAATTTACGGAAACAGTATCCAGTACAGTAGTAATGGCATCTAAAAAAGTGATCCTTTCAAAAAGTACGCATATATAAAAATACCTAGACAGATAGCAAAGAGTGTAACTATAGTAACTATAGTGCTTAGGTTCTGATCACAATAATGGCAAATGAAAAAAATTTAAATCTTTGTCGAACGGGCTATATAGGCTGTTGACTTTTTATAGAATAATGGTGACAAACGAACACACTTGATCTATCTTCGATTAAGAACAAATAAGAATAAATATCTTTATTTGACACTTCTATTTCATACTACATCATTGAGCCCTGACTCCTAAACTAGGATACCCTGTATTTCAGGAGTCAGTTCCTTCCCATTCAGTAACACTTTGTGTCGACAATACATTAGGACGTGTTGATATATTACTTAATACTCAGTTTAACACTATATACGTGTGTGTGTGTGTGTGTGTGTGTGTGTGTGTGTGTGTGTGTGTGTGTGTGCGTGTGTGTGTGTGTGTGAGTGCGTGTGTGTGTGTATGAGTAGCGTGATTGATGCACTGCACATAAAGTTATTCCTATGAAGCTATTAAGTTTTCGCATTGATTGTAGTCATATTCTTTAAGCCAATTATATAACATACTTTTGAATGAAAAGCCATACCTTTCTTGTGCACACTGTTGACGTCGCATCTGAATCAAAATGCAGATGCGACGTCAACCCTAAGAACTAAGATGGAATGCCTCGTTTCCGACAAACAGTGTAGTAATAACGATAAATAAGTAAGGGCAATAAACAAGCCCATTGTTAAAACAGTCTTTTAAAAAAAGCCAACTGCATAAAAAAAGTTTGCCGAAAACGGAACAATTGTATGCACCATGTCACTTCCACAACTAAAATGAATCTAACGAAACATTACGCCATTTAGGCTACGAAGTGTGCCAAAGAAATAGACATACATACATACATACATTATACTTGAAAAACACTCGTTCTGGGGCTTTCGGCTAACAAGCATACCATCTTTAGTTTAGAAGATTCTGTATACCATAAACATCCATCATAAATTAAGAATCGAAATACGGAAAATGTGTTGTCATTCGTAATAACTCTTATGAAACAGCTTATTACGATTATCAAGTGGTAAAAATAAAAATTTTGTACAACCGACTTCAATATAAATTATTAAGGATAACTCAAAAACTACTGTACAGACCTTGATCAAATTTATATGGGACCACATGAGAAGCACCAGCTTTCAAATGAAAAGTATAAGTTATGAGGTAACAAACATAAAAAACATACAGTTAAATTGAGTACCTCCCCCTTTTTGAAGTCGGTTAAAAAAGGATCTCCGGTTCTTTAAACTAACCATGCAAAACTTGACATCATTACATTACTATTTTACGCTTCTGGTATTCTGTGAAAGTATGATACTTTTCCGGACGATTCGAACAATTCGAACTGATACAGCGTGGCACTAGCACATACAAAATAACATAATAATGATGACAATGATGAAAACAAGTTTATATATAGTAATATAATCGATCACTGCACAAGAGGAACAACAGTTTCAACATATTTATACGTTTTTAATTAAAAAATAAATAATAACACAACTCGAGTTAAGTACTAAAAATACCATGAGCATATTTAAATGAATATTACTTTTTATTATATATATATTATGACAAACGATCATACAGTCCATTTGATGGTAAGTGAATACTGTGGCCCATATACATCCACCATTAAGAATCAAAATGCAGAAGCGCTGCCACCTCTTGGGATTAAGATGGAATGCCTCATTCCAGTGAAAAGGGTCTCCGGTTCCCTACACTCACCATAAGAAACACAGTAGCATTAAGCTCCTATTTTATGCTGGTTTTCTGTGAAAGCATGGTTCTTCCTCGGTCAGGCCGACCCATTCGTGCTACAACCATAATATAGCTACAACGTAGCTCTACCTTTCATTTGCCTTCTCTTACATCTCTCTCTTTATTTAGGAGACTATGCCTCCAGTTCTACGTGGAGAGATGCTGCTGGACCGCATGGATATACGAGAGGCGCGTCTCAACTATGAACAACTGAGAAAAGATGCACAAGATCTCGAGATGCAAATTAAGCAATTACAGGTTGGTGAAGAATTAATTATTTGCACTTTTTCTATTTCATTCATTTCTCCATTTTATTTTCAAAATTTAATTCTATATTCAAATATATCGCCTAAATCATAATGATGCTAACGTAAAAAATACAAACCTTTTTTAGTTAAGAAATGAGATGAATTGTCAGTTGATACTATTTGGATGCAGTTGAAGAATGGTTCTTAGTATTAAAACTATAAATATATTAAAGTATTATTACTTACAAAGCTTAGATTTTGCATACTATATACACTTAATTTTAATAAATTATTATTTTAAAATATTTCAAATTCTTCTACTAACCTACATGAAAAATAATAATAGGTTTATCAACATGTAAAATGTAATCTTAAATCAACACTTATGTTTTTTTTTTCTTATTTATAAGCAATTGCTTAACTACCTACCTGAGGGTAAGTGTTGATGAAGCCCTAGATGGTAAACGACAATGCCTTAGTGATACAAAAGCCTATTCACTCTTCCCTTGAAGACGCCCAGATTTTAATCGGATGGAAAGACAGACGCCGGCAAATTATTCCACTCCTTGCTGTTCGAATTACGAAAGACGAAGCAAACCGAATTGAGGTTCGAATGAGTGGAATATCGACATCAAAGAGGTGGAAACCCCCCGACCGTCTACCCGCTTTGTTGTCTTATGGTGGAAAGGGAGGAAGTAATCAAGGCATGTAATTCTTGCGCACATAATTTTTTAACCGAGTTCTATATTCGACGCTTATGTTTTCTGATGTATGTTCACCGATTTCTGGGAAACCACTGAATCAATTTTAATTATTCTTCTTTTTTTCAGTAGATTAAATACTTCAAGGGTAGACGCATATAAATTTAAAGAAAAATTTTACCCCTTAAGGTGGTTTAATAGGAGATGAACTTTTAATGTAACCATTCAGACGACATGCTAGTTGTTAAACTTGTTATATAATGATTTCTTATATTTACGCGAATACACATTAAATTAAACTAATTTTACGGATTTTATTGCGTTTAATTTTAACTTTTAAATTCCCAATATTTCGGGTACACTCCTGCAGACTTTACAAGATGCAGGAGTGTACAAGCTAGGTTGTGAATGTAATCTCTCTTACGAGTACATAGAATAAAGAAAAAGGAAATCCTCTCCTGGAAGTCTGCAGTTTGTAAAGTGTTCAAGATCGTCCCCGCCATTACATCAAATTTCAAATAACACCGATTCCTACCAAGGATAATTCGCGAGACTATTGAAATTAAAAAACATCGTAATTTCAGCAGAGAAGCTCAGCCATTTTCCAATCAAACCAAAACCTGTTGAGCTTTTTTGTATGCTTCGACTAAGATGGAATGTCTCATTTCCAATAAAAAGGGTCTCCGGTTGTCAATACTCACCATACGAAACACAGCAGCGTTAAGCTGCTATTTGACGCTGGTATTCTGTGAGATCGTGATCCTTCCCCGGTCGAGCCGACCCATTCGTGCTACAACTATACTACTAATATAGCTGCAGCATGGCTCTACCACCTATAAATTCGACCTGAACAGACACATGAAAGCGACTTAATAAAAACCATCGACAAAAAATATCCAAACAGTAGCCACTTACCATCAAATGGACTATAAGTTCAATTGTCACTACAGTTTTATAAAAAAGATAAATTTACTTCTTGTATATTCTTGCATAATACCTAGTAACAAAACTAGGCACATTTTTTTCATTCTCACATTAATTTCAACAACGCAATGACAGAAAAACTTTTTAATAATTGTTATTTATCGTGTCGTTTGTTCGACGTTTACGAAGCATTCATATAATTGGCAGTTACCGATTTTATTCATCATAATTGTTGTTGTAGCGCTCGTAAAATGTCCGCTTTCTGTTGATAGATATAAGATACTTTTAATAACGAATTAATAGATAAAATATATATTAGATCTACGGTGTAATAGTATATCTCTTGGTATATCACTTGTGGGAATCGTATGCTGGTAGAAATTATGTAGTAGTATAATTATTAGTAGAATTAGGTAGAATTTGTGTAATTGTGTTTTTGCATTATGATATTATTCTGTAACCTCATCACATTCACCCTTAACACCCCTTCACAAGTCCACTGCTAAACTTAGGCATCCACAAGAAATGCCACAAAACAAGGTCTCAGGACCTTGTTTTGTGGCATTTCTTGTGGATCTATCGACTACCTGCATCTATCGACTTACTGCATGTCTTACCACGTCGTCACTTCATTTAGTCGGGGACCGCTCTACGTTTCGCTTGCCAGAACGAGGCTGCCATATAGAACTTTTCTCCCCCATCGGTTATCGGTTCTTCGAGCTATATGACCGGCCCATTACCACTTCAGCTTACTAATATCCTGTGCTATGTTGTATGGTACTCTAGTCTAATGCGGGTCGTTATTACAAATTCAGTGAAACTCTGAAATGTTCGGAAATCTGGAAGTCACCAAGACTGAGAGCTATCGCGCGATTCGTAAAAATTCTCTCGCCCCACGCCAGCAAAACAACATCTGTGTGCCAATAAATGGTCACTTAGAATGTTTAGTTATATAATTATAACAAATTAAAAATTAGATTAGACAATATGATGTGTCTATAAAAGTAAGTTTTATAATTAGGTAATAAATATTAGACAGGTACTCCATGTAATAAAATATATTTCTTTTATAGGACAGTTTGGATTCTCTAGCTCGCAGCCAAAGCCGAAACCTGGAAAGCAATCTTTACAGCAAAGTCAACGAGATACAGGTAATTTATATTACGACTCGTTAAAAGTTTGAATATGAAATACAACACAATAACTTACATAAATCACAAGTAAATGCAGGAAATTTTATCCAAGTTCTTACTCTTCAATTTTAATTTATATCTAAGCATAGGTGTGTAATATTTGGATGCCGCCCATTGAAATTGATTTTAAAAAAAAAGCAACATATTATTTTTCACACAAATTTCTATAGTCACATTTTCTCTCGCATATCTCAGCAATCGTCAACCATCTCTAGAAAAGGGTAATGAATCAAAATGCTTGATTTTTAACACGCTTATATTAGCTTGAATTGTATTGTATGTGTTTAGGTATTGATGTGTACATGTAAGTATATATTTATGTGTGTATGTATGAGTGCATCTATTTGTGTATATTGCTCCGGAGTTAGCAGCACTCCCTTCGTCCTAAAAGACTATCGCACAGACCCGTCTAACAAAAGTTCTATAGCCATCACGTCCTTATTTTCCAAAATAATGGTATCCATAATGAATTGCCAGCACATACCTGCAGGACTATCAACTAAGTAACGACCGCCAATACTGTTTCCGTCGGGATCACTCTGGCTTAATTTGATCTTCTAGTTTACCTGACCCATAGATGGGTAGAAGCAGTAGCAGTAAGTTATATATTGTAATAGTAAAAGTTATGTAAGGGCGAGGTTCCGGTGATTAGTTAAAACACAAAGACATTTAAGTAGTTAGTATACCTATATGTTTAAATCTCTTTGGTTAAAACACAAAGACATTTAAGTAGTAGTAGTAAATATATTTAAATCTCTTTGTTAAAACATAACGAAACAGAAATTATGCAAATGGATCACCGATTTTATTGTATATTGAAGCATTATATTCTTAATAGACGGTGCATGCTCCGACTTATTAATTCTGGTGTTCCACGAGGCCGCGTGCTATCACTAATCCAGTTTCTCCCGCATATTAATGATGTGATACAAACTAATAACATTAATTGTTATGGAGATAAAAGCTTTGGTGATTGATGTTTTTGACACCAGCTGTGAAAATATTAATCGGCAACACATCTTCGAGTACCGGAACAAACTTGTTTCTGAAGTCCAGACTTTGTTAAAAGTAACGTCAGATTGAGAGCGATTAAGTCTAGTCCAGTTTCACGCTTAGAAGTTCAGAAGACAGGTTTGCGCGTTTGCCATTGAAGAAGAAACGAAGAACGGCACGAATCGTCCACGACCGAATTTTTACTGATCGGACCGATTTTTTTAAATAGAGTAAGGGTGACAAACGAGCACACAGTCCACCTAATAGTAAGTGGATGCTGTGGCCCATAGACATCTACATTTATCCTCGATTAAGAATCACAAATAGTAAAATTAAAAATTTTGTACAACCGACTTCAATATCAATAATTAAGGATAACTCAAGAACTGCTTACTGGTCAGACCTTGAAAAAAGTTATCCTCTTCCTTTTTGAAGAGCCACCCCTGAGGACTAAGATAGAATGCCTCTTTTCCAGTAAAAAGAGTCTCCGGTTCTCTACACTCACCATACGAAATTCAGCAGCATTAAGCTGCTATTTTACGCTGGTATTCTGTGAGAGTGTGGTGCTACCCCGGTCGAACCGACCCATTCGTGCTACGGCCATAATAATATAACTGCAGCATGGCTCTGCCACGTTAATCGATTCTCGGTCGTTGCGTTTTCTGGCGTTAAGACGTTGCATCGACATTTTTATCGTATTTACTACGATGAGTGCACTGGTGAATTGTTCCAATTGTTCCACTACCACATCTGGATGCATGACAATCTACCACTGTGCGATTTTATTTTCTCTTTTGTGAAGTTTATTCCTTGCACGAGTACTTTTTGGAATCAGCTATCACCATCGATATTTCTAGACCAATACGTTTTTGGGACCGTCAAGAGAAGAGCCTTATCCTTTTTAAAAGGCTGACACACCTGCAATTTCCCTAGTGTTGCAATTGTTCGACTAGTGTTTCCATAAGGTGAGCCACATTCTCGTTTGCCTTCTCGTATATAAAATAACCTAGTATTCTCACACGATCATCTAAGCTCATGGTTTTTGCGTGCTTTATAATTTTTTTCAAATCTGATATTGTTTTTTGTTTCCCTGTGTATGACACGCTCAATACTTAGCAAATCAGAAAAAAATCTTGCGGCCGGAAATTAATGCTTTTTGAGTAAAGCAAGTCCCCTAATAGCAATTTCCGCCAAGGAACATTACTCAGACTAGGCAAGAATATTTACATCTAAGAACGCAGAAAATGAAAAATTGTCTCAGTACCTTTTTTAACATAATTATAATGCGAATTTCTATATTAAAAAACGATTCGTTTTCCCTTACGATCCGTTTTTAGTATAGCTATAATGCAACTTATTATAGCTATATTATAGCTGCAGCACGATTGGGTCGATTCGACCAGGGTAGGACTACGCTCTCACAGAATATTGGCGTGAAACAGCAGAATAATGCTGCATTTCGTGTTGTTATGTGTGAATACCGGAGACTATTTTTACTGGAAATCAGGTATTCAATTTTCGTCTTCAGGGATAACACGTCTGCATTTTGATTCTTAATTGAGGATAGATGTAGATGTCCATGGACCACAGCATTTACTGACTGTGGGTTCGCTTGTTACTCCTATTATATAAACAGAAAATCTAAAAAAATTAAACCAGGCATCAGTCAACATTCAAGGTAATTATATACTCGTATATGGCTCGAGATTGGATTAAGCATGTTACAGTGTCACCGTACGATGGATAGGTACTTACCAATATGATATTCTTGTTACACAATTTATTTGAGTACCAATTTTCTTTATTGGAGTAAAAGTAAACGAGCATGCGGTTCACCTGATGGTAAGTGACTACCACCGCCCATGTACAACTGCTACACCAGGGCATTGCAAATGCGGTGCCGGCCTTTTTAAAAAATAGTAGGTTCTTTTCTTGAAGGTCCATAAGTATCAGTTCCGAAAAATCGCTGATGGTAATCGATTCCACGAGTAAGTTGTGCGAGAAAGAAAACTTCTAAATTGCATAGTGGTGGACCGCCAATCATCCAGATAGAATGGATGGTATCGCGAGTTTTGTCGCGATGTGCGATGGTGAAATTGAGCGGCTGGAATTAGTCCGAACAATTTCTCAGAGCACTCCCCGTGATAGAAGCGATAAAATACGCAAAGAGATGCAACATCTCTACGCAGTGCCAATGAGTCAAGCCGATCGTAAAGAACTCGGTCGTCGACGATTCGAACCGGATTTGAACTGGATGCGGTCAAGTGGAAGGAGCTGACACTGGGGAGCCCCTGCCCAGAGATGGGAACAGTATTCCATGTGAGGCCGAACCTGCGCCTTGTAAAATTGCAAGCGGTGTGCTGGCATGAAATCCCGCTCTGCTGAGCACGACAAGCTTTTTAGAGACCAATTTGAGCTTCTCTTCCAAGTGATCACGAAATTGCACGTCACTCGATATGTCAACGCCGAGGATTCCGATACTGGCTGAGGCAGCAAGAAAAGTGCCTAGAAACTGAGAAGATACGACAAAGGGGTTCTTTTTAGCGGTAAACGCGCAAACTTGTGTAATTTAAAAAGTAACATTCAACATAAATTCAATTGATGGTTACAAAACTTCTCTTCTTTTTGAGAGGTTTTTTGGGCAGAAAAAGTTCACCGCGCATTCACATGTGAACACCTGATGAAATTTTGTTTAAATCGATTCTATGTATAGTTTTTTAAATAAGAAATAATTAAACTTAAAATAAATCATCTAACGGGTTCTTTTCACATTTCATACGACGTAAAAATCGAATCGCGCCCACATGTATTCTTAAGAGTACAGTTAGACACTAAAATTATATAGGAAAATGTGGTAATATGATCCCCTTCTTTGTATTTGGGACTTTATATAAAAAATGTCAGACTCAGATAAATAATAAAAACATTATAGTGTTCCTTATTTATTTGTATATACATGCTTGACTATGGAACATAAATGAAACTGCGACAAAATAATTAAAAACAATTATATTCTAAAAGTATTTAAATTTGGCAACTTGAGATCCAGTGAGGGTTTTATTAACACCTAACGGCAAAAATCGCAGATATAATTCGCCTTTAGGACCTGCACTCTACCTCACTTTAGCGTTGAATCCACTCCTATCTACTTAAGATATGCCCGGCCAAATCGATCAGCAATATCGTAAAGCTTCAGCATTCAGTCAGAATGTAAAAGAAACTTGCGAATCCCCTCACTTTAGTGACTTCTTAAAAAGCCCATTATACCAAGTGGTTTATGCAAGAGTATCTCCAAAGGTTGTTGATGAAATCGTTTCAGTGTAGATCTTGGTACCTAAAGAAAACATTTTACAGCTATTTCATAGCCCATGACCATCGTCCTCAGTGCTTCAATTGCCTTTTTCATATGATCCGGATCGCATAGTTTTCTTTTCCTTGAAGATGGAGATAATATACTTTTTTTTTATTTAGCTTTATCGCTACCATGCTGTTTCTAAATATTTTCATATTTAATTATAAAACATATAATATTGTAAATTAATGTTTAAAAAAGAGTGCCGCTGGGTTTCTTGTTGGTTCTTCCCAGGACAGAGGTTTTTTTCAAACCAGTTGTAAAAGCATAAATGACTTGCAATAAGTATTCTTGCAATATATATTAACAATTTAATTAAAATCTCATTAGGCCGTCTGTAATATAGGTACATAGTTGTAACTATAAAGTAAGATATTTTCACCAGCCTATTTAATTTTGAAATAAAATTATAAAACAACAGTGAAGCACAACATCATTAAAATACTACGCTACGCCTAACACAAAATTAATCATAAATAATTAAGCCATATTTCTAACATCTTCGTATATTCATTTTAGAGAAAATATAATTAAAATCTTATGTTCAAGATACAATCTCTAAAAATTACAAAATATCCATGTATGACAAAATTTTAGGTTAAGGCCATCCTTCTTTGAAATGGGGTGTCGTAACCACCAGAAAGGTTGCTATCTTATCTAGGGATGGGTTAAAAAGAAAATTTTCCCAATTGGAACCTACGTTTTCATCCTTCTTTGTAAGTACATATGTTAAACTTAAACGATATCTTCGTCAATTGCCAAACCGATTAAAATGGTTGTCTTTTTATTAAATAGGTTATATTTCAACGGTAAGTAAAGTAAACTAAAGATACAGCTCATATCGTACGTCCCACTTCTGAGTAGAGGCCTCCTCTAATTTAGGGGAGAGTTTTAGGGTTGGGTTGCTTCAGGGGTGTTCCATAAGGAGAGAAAATTTGCACCCCTACGTGTTGGAAAATAGGTCACGAAGTTTTTAATGCAACTGTTTAGATGATTCGAGTATTTCTTACCATTTTGAATTTCCTTAGTTCACTCAAAATGGTGAAAACATTGTACTTTTGATAAAAAGCAACAATCGACATCGAAAAACAAATAAGATAAAATAATTTCCACATGAAAGCTTTTGAAGGGTTTTAATTCTATATTCTAGGGTCTATACACTTTATCTTAGCACAATTACATCTAAACGTGGTAGGGCCATGCTGCAACTATATTAATAGTATAGTTGTAGCACAAATGGGTCGGCTCGACGGGGAAAGGACCACGCTCCACAGAATACCAGCATAAAATAGCAGCTTAATGCTTCTTTGTTTCGTATAGTGAGTGTAGAGAACCGGATACACTTTTTACTGGAAAAGAGGCATTCCATCTTAGTCCTCCCGGCTGACAACGCATCTGCATTTTAATTCCCAAATGAGTATAAGTGTACATGTCTATGAGCTACAGTAACCACTTACCATCAGGTGAACTGTGCGCTCGTTTGTCACTCTTATTCTATAAAAAAATATTATTTTAGTTCTTTCAAGTCGCTTTTAGATTTTCGCAATAGTTAAACTTATATAGTAAGGCAAGTATTCCACAAAGCCTTTTAAGCTTATAATCTAACCAAGCGAATACGAGCGAACGAAATGCGAAATTGGTTTCTCTTACGCCTTCAGCACACGGTATTTCTTTCAAAATTATTAGCTAAGATACGCATTATAAAATGAAATGTTATGTAAAATAGTTTGAAGAGTTTAGTAACTTAAACTTATAACTCATTTTCCAAAAAAAATTATTTAGAACAGGTTTAACTACATATACAGGTTTACTTAAAATCCACGTTTGTTACAGTATTACAAAAAGTGCGCTTATTACAAAACGAAGACTTTCCTAGGACCCGTTTGTACCAAAGTTAGTAGGTACTAGTCAAATCAAATAAAGTAGTACCGAAATTGATGTTAGTCCTATAGATAAACTAGGGGTCTCGGAAGTAGGTTTACTTTAGTACTGTAATCATAATATGTCATCTTCATTATTTATTATATCTTTATTTTTATCAATAAAAATTAATTATTATTATTGTGGGGTATCTATATAGTTTTCTCATTTAGTTGGGCTGCATAAATATATAAATGTAAATGATAATGATAAATATAGGTACATAAATATCAATAAAATAAAATAAATACGGCCGAGGGTTGGAAAGAAAGCCCGGAACGGTCCGTCGCGGAGTCCCAGTCGCCTCAGATGACCTGAGAGGCTGACTGGCATTAACCCGTTCATAGCAGGAATAATTTCGGTCGGCAGACCACACCACATGTCGGTCACCTCATGAGCCAGGTCCAAATATTTTGTCTGCTTATCTATTTCAGCTTTCACGAGGTTCTCATGTATATATGATAATGTCGAAAAAAATTTACTTGACTGTGCACGGTTCATCAGCACAATATCAGGCTTATTCGCAAGAATAGTCCTGACTGTGATGAGGGCCCGGTCCCAGTGGAGCCTGGCGCGGTCATTTTCGAGCATTATTATTATTGTTATTATTCTTTCTGTTTAGTATTCTCTCGTTTCCGAGGTATTATACCTTTTTCGCGGGCTGTTAGGCAAACGAACTCGGTTGAATGTTTAATCTTTAGACAGAAACTTACGGACTATTCTACAAGTATTCAATATTGCTCCTTTCTGCAGCAATATAAAGGTAAGTTTATGGATGTCTAGCTCCTTTAAGCTAGAAAAAAGCGAATGGGGAATGACGCCAGTTGCTGATATTATAATTAGTACAGTTTTTACAGTTTTTACTTTCCACTGGAATTTTATTTAGATGGATAAATCAGTGTATTTGGCTATTTTTTCATTATAGGTGGAGGTCAAGTTGTTATTATTACCACAGTTAACACTTGACTAAGAAATAATTCGTTTTATATAGTTCACGCTCTAAACCTAGTCAATCCATGTACTATATTTAGACCGTGTTTTTGAATAAGCCCGATATACTCTATGTTAGTAACCCAGTTTTATTAAAACTTAAAATTATCCCTCCTAATTTAGATACCTAACAATATTAACAGGCAAGAACAAAATATTTAACGTCTAAGGCGACATCTATATTAGAAACTTAAGAGAAGCTCATAGCTAAACTAGGGACATCTATCGTATTGAAAAATAAATTAAAGCTAATGTTGTGTTTAACAGAATTTGCTGTGTATTTCTGTTTTCCCGTAGATGTCTCTTATGTAAATTACTTAGTTTTTTATCTACTACACACTACCACTGCTCCACTAGGATTTTTTTCTGTATTTTGTTGACGTTTTAACACACTCATCTAATAGAATAAACATTCGGTCGTTTTCTTAAATGATACCTAAGACAAAACATCTGAATAAAATTGTCTAAACCAATAACGTATTATGCGACATCATCTTTCATCAATCATAACAACCTATCAAAATCCACTACTGAACATAGAATATGCCTCCTCCGTATATTGCCTCATGGAATAAATGTTTGCCATAGTAGCCAAGTTTGGCAAGCGAGTTGGCAACCGCAGTTTTTTTCATATGGCCGATATCAGTAAGATTTTACTAAGAGTTAGGACTCCGTTATTGCCTTGGAGTCCGTCTAGGTATGTGCCACTCTCTTACCTACATATATCTGCTAAATAGCAGTGCTTGCATAGCTGTGTTCCGGTCTGATACAGAGAGTCAATAGAATTACAGGCTCAGAGGGATTCCATCTTAGCCCTCAGAGGCAACTACCTACACATCTGTGGCCTTCTTTGTTTGAAGTTGGCTGCATGTGCCCATGAACTTCAATAACCACTTACCGCCAGGTTTATTATAAGTATATTTGTCACTTCAATTTTATAAAAAAAAGTACTGCTGCCAGTCTTCTGTGTCAGCTTGCATCTGTATCCTCTTACGACACCCACGGTACCATTTACAATACTCTTACTGCCACGGTGCACACGGTAATTATAGGATAGGGTGACAAACGAGCACACAGTCTATCTGATGGTAAGTGGTTACTGCGACTCATAGACATCTACATTTATCCTCAATAAAGAGTCAAAATGCCGATGCGTCGTCACCCGTGAGGACTAAGATGGAATGCCTCTTTTCCAGTAAAATGGGTCTGCGGTTCTCTACACTCACCATACGAAACACAGCAGCGTTAAGCTGCCATTTTAGCCATTTTACGCTGGTATTCTGTGAGAGTGTTGTCCTTCCCCGGTCGAGCCGACCCATTCGTGCTACAACTATACTACTAATAGCTGCTGCATGGCTATACCACGTAAATAAATGCGACAAAATATTACTAAGAATGATGTATACGTCAGTCGTATAAAGGCATTAAGATCAACAACTAATCACTTTAATACCATTTTAGGAGGATCTGTCACTGAAGAAGTACGACTACAGGGCTACACAGTTGCACCTAGCCGCAGTCAGAGCCCAGGTAAGTCGATTTACAAGTGTCATGTTCAATTATGCAAATTTTGTGTAGGTTTTTTTTTGTATATTTTTATCATTTTCAGCCAATATCTTCTGTATAGATTTAAATAGTTAAAATCTATAGATACATAAAACGTATAAAATATATATCTACAATTATTTCGGTGTTTTTTTTTTTGTAATTAATTTGAGTCAATTATCCGTAAATTATTTTAATCATTATTTAATGCATCAATAAAGTACTTAAAGTACTTAACCTCATACATTTTAAGATGCATATTAATTTTGTAATAATCTTTCATTTCTGCAGATCAAATTAATTGAATTACTTATTTATTAAACAAACTTCCATTCTTTCCGTTTATCCTATTATTATTGGCAAAAACTCGCCGGTCTAAAGGTCGTAAGCGCTTGCTGACCATGTGTTTGTATCGTGTTTTTACTAATTCTAGATTTAAATTAAAAATACCTTAAAATATCTTAGCTACTTTATTTTTTTAAACTAGTAAGATAAAGGTTCTTCCTTAACCTAATGAGCATACTGTCCACATAACGGCAAAAATAATGCCCCTGTGTGTTCATTAACTGATATTACATTTATTAAGGTTATTAATCAATTTTTATTAATTAAACTAGCATTCATATTTTCGGAGATATTTTTTTTATTATCTATATTTAAAAAGGCTTGTATCCTACAAGGATATGTCAGCCTGAGTTGTTCCTGTTACACAAATGCTGTATAGAAAGGGGTAATCAATGTGGTAAGAATATGGAAATGAATGATTTTGTTACCGCTGTGTGTGGCTCCGCAAGTGTACTCAAAAAGTCAAACTTATGTTTATTTTAAAGATCTAATCGAACTGATTGAAACGAGAAAAAAATCACCAATAAAACACACCTATCACTAATAATCAACATCATTATTATCATCATTACTGCCTATCAAAAGTCCGCCGCTGAATATTTGCCATAGTTGCCACGCTTGACTAACGTAAGTAACAATATTAATACAGTTACAATATTTTTACAGAACTTACATTATATAATATGTATTGTAACAATATTTATTTATACAGGACATGAAAACTTTTTAGAATAAATATCCATTAGCACCTTATTTCTAGATATTGAACGCATGCGTACTTATGACTATCGTGCACATGCGGCATATTTCTCGCGTCTTAAATCAATATTTTTAAAATTTCGCGCTGAATTTAGCTGAAAAATCAGTCGGTCATTCATATTACACCAACAAAAAATATATACGTAAAATTTAAATTTATTATTGCCTTGATACACAAATGAACATCGATTAATACAATAACGGTAATATGAAACGAAGTTAAAATAAAACATGATTAGGTATTAAAAAAATATTTTTGGTTTGAAAATCTAGTTAGAACTTGGATATTGTAAACAGACTTAAGATAATTCAAACGAACAGTACCGCAATGCGCACAGCCTCCCACTCAATCAGTCTGAGAAGAGATCTCGTAGAATAACATAACCTAACAAATTCAAGTAACTCCAATTATGTGACGTTGGTGACGATAATTAAAAGCTTTTTTATACGTGTTACCGTCCAAATTCAACAGTCATAAATCTGCAATCACGAATAGTGAAATCAAAATAATTTCGAGCTAAAATGGGCTGGATTTCAATGAAAAATCATGTGGTAAGTGTTAGGTTAGTTACTTTAGACATATTTACATTAAAATAATATCGGTTTTATTATCCAAACGCAAATATTTATTTATTTAAAAAAAAATTTTAAAAATTTGTCTTTATTTCTCATCATTGACTGACACAAAAACAAAAGCTTGATGCTAAGATGAAATGTAAATAAGAATCAAAGATAGAGGGAAGTTCCTAGTACATACTAAATTCTCGAAATAGTTAGGTATCCTAAATTGTAATAAATATTAATAAGTAATATATTAATAGATAATAACGAATAACAATTAGGGAAAGGATCAAGCTTTTAGAGAGTACCAGCGGAAAATAGCAGCTTTAATATGCTGATGTGCTTCGTATGATGATAGTAGATAACTCAGTCCATCTTTGCGCATGGGCACACTGGGCAAGTGCCCAGAGCCCCGGTATCCATGAGGCCCCCACTTCCTACTCCCATTTCTATTGCCTATTGTTAATAGCCATGACAGCCATAGTGGCCCCATTTATCCTAAAGTGCCCAGTCCCCAACGGGTCTAAGACGGCGCTGAGATAATTGGAAACATATATACTGGAAATTTATAATATATAATACATATTAGCCCAAAACAAATTTACCTATATGGCTCCGACTATATGCACACGGATCTTTGATCTTTTCGGACCCTATCCGAAGAAAACCGAATTCGTTATGATGCCCACTACATGCAGTCCACTTCAGTCCGGAGAGAACTTTATTCAGCCAGCTGCCACCACTGGTTGTCGCGATACTTTTTTAATGGAAGGAAACACAGCGATGCTGATTTGATTACCACAATAAATCATTTACGATTCATCGTGGACTAATGAGGAATACGTCTTCAGATAAGCCCAATACACCTTCAGAGTTTTTTCGTGATCAAGCATTTTACGTAAAAAACTTGAGCCCAGTATCAACCCGGTATGATTTGACTTTCCGCATTATGTTCATTTTATTTACTTATTTATTTACACTTTATTGCACCTTAATAAAAGGATTACAAAGGGCGGACTTAATGCCTTTAGGCATTCTTTCCCAGTCAACCCGGGACGTGTGGAAATTAAGTGATAGGTGACAAAATAAAATGATCAATAGAGTAAATCAAGGAAAAAAAACTACTGATAAACTTAAAAATAAACTAATATTATATATATAAATACAATAAACTTATATACTATAAAATATAATACAGACAATATATTATATTTACATACAAATACATAGATACATAAATATATACATATTATAAATACAAATATATATATAACATAAACCGATAAATAAAATAACGACAAAGGTACATAACCAAATTGACCATATTAACTATCATTAAAGTGCTTGTGTACCAATCTTTTAAAGGCAGTCTTATTAGATGTATTTCTGACGTCATCGGGCAAGGAGTTCCAGAGCAGTGCAGCCTGAATGGTGAAGGATTTACCAACAAAATTAGGAAAATGTAGTGGGATACTTAGTTTATTATTATATGAGGACCGCAGAGTTCTATCATGCGTTGAGGAAATATACTGAAATTTCTCCTTGAGATAAGAAGGAGTGGATGGATCATTTAAGATAGAGAAGAGAACAAGCAAAATTCTAGAGTGACGCCTCTGCTCGCTCTCATCTGCTCACATAGTGAGCCATTTAAGGTGAGAGCGATAGTGAGAGATATGATCAAATTTACGAAGATTGAAAATGTATCTGACGCAATTGTTTAGTAGGCGCTCTAGCTTGTTAAGAAGATTTTGGCTTAAATCCGAGTAACACACGTCAGCATAATCAATGATCGGTAGTATAAGTAATAATTTTCAACAGTGGTAGAGCCACGTGGCGGCTTTTTCTGTCGCACGGATGGGCCGGCTCGAACCGGGGTTGTACCACGACCTCACAGAATACCAGCGTGAAGTAGAGGTTTACCTCTGCGTTTCGCTTGGTGAGTGCAGGTGGCCGGAGGCCCTTTTTACTGGAAATAAGGCATTCCATGTTAGTCCTTACGTGTGACAACGCATCTGCATTTTGATTTGTAATAGAGGAATGATGTAGATGTCTATGGGCCGCAGCAACCACTTACCATCAGGTGGACTGTGTGCTCGTTTGTCACCCTTATCCTATAAAAAGAAGTAACTGTACAAGCAAAATTTTAGCCTTAAAGGGGAGAAAATTTTTCAAGCGATAAAGAGAAACTTCATTCCTTTTTTAAATAAGGTAACAGCTTAAGCACAAAAAAAATGGACTAAAATTAACGTTTTCATTTTATATCCAACGCAAAAGAGAGCCGCTGACTAAATCTCATTTTAAATGTGTAAGTACCATAGACTTAGAATATACTGGCGTATAGACGACCTGACAGGCCGAAAACGCGTGACTAATTTTGATTTGTCATTGTATGCGTTAGTTAGTGATGTGCATTTTACTTACAAGGACTATCGAAAAATGATTGTTAAGGAAGCGGCAAAATATTTAAAAAAAAAATAGCTAAGCGCACGAAATTGTATAACTTCAAAAATTTACTGAATGTTTACCATGCTAGTACTAAAATAATAAAAAAGTATTCATATAACATGTTCTTGGGAATAAGCAGAACCTACTTACCTTTTGTTGGATTTTAATTCAAATGTAAAAATCCCAAGTGAATACCGATAAACTTAAAAAACACTCCCCAAGAAACAGATCGGAGAGTTGTATTTTTGAGTTATGATCTTTGGAGAAAAATATTTACTGCCATGGACAGTTTCCCGGAATTTCTTTTTTAATATATTGTTAAATAAATAAGTAGATACTGAACTAAGTATATACCTATTTATATTTTATAAAATTTCTTGATGGGGAAATAAATAATAGGGACACGGAGTACATAATGGCTGCTTTATTTTTCATATAAGTATTACTTTTGATCATCATTCATCATTACAGCCCTTCACAAGTCCACTGCTGAACATAGGCCTCCCCCAAAGAATGCCACAAAGCACGGTCCTGAGCCACCTGCATCCATCGACTTCCTGCATATCTTACCAGGTCGTCACTCCATCTAGTGGGGGGACGCCCTACACTTCGCCTGCCGGTACGAGGCTGCCACTCGAGAACCTTTCTTCCCCATCGGTTGTCGGTTCTTCGAGCTATATGGCCGGCCCATCGCCACTTCAGCTTACTAATCCGTTGGGCTATGTCGGTCACTCTGGTTCTACTGCGGATATCCTCATTTCTGAGTTTATCACGCAGAGAAACTCCGAGCATAGCCCTCTCCATAGCTCGCTGAGCGACCTTGAGCTTCCTCATCCGGCCAGCAGTGAATGACCACGTCTCAGTTCCGTATGTCATCACTGGCAACACGCACTGGGTGTACAGTCTCGTTTTCAAGTTTTGAGGTATACCTGACGAGAAGATGTGCCGTAATTTCCCGAACGCTGCCCAACCGAGTTGAATCCGTCGATTGACCTCTCGGTCGAAATTGGACTTACCTAGTCGGACTATTTGTCCCAGGTAAACATACTCGTCAACAACTTCGAGCTTAGTGCTCCCAACAACTACCGGCATAGGTGTGACATGGACATTAAACATGATCTTTGTTTTGTCCATGTTCATCTTAAGACCTATCCGTTGGGAAACACTATTGAGGTCATTGAGCATAGTGCTTAGGTCCTCCAGCGATTCTGCCATAAGGACTATATCGTCGGCAAATCGAAGGTGAGTGATGTACTCGCCATTGATGTTGATACCGTATCCTTTCCAGTCCAGAAGCTTGAAAACATCTTCCAATGCAGCGGTAAAGAGTTTCGGGGATATGACGTCACCCTGTCTTACACCTCTCTGCAATTGGATAGGTTTCGTACTCTGGTTCTGTACTCGGATAGCCATCGTAGCCCTACTGTACAAGCACTTCAACACTTCGATATACCGACAGTCAACTTGGCATCGCTGAAGGGACTGCAACACCGCCCAAATTTCGACGGAATCAAAGGCTTTCTCATAGTCCACATACGCCAGACATAGTGGCAAATTGTACTCCTCGGACTTCTGTACAATTTGGCGAAGGGTATGTATGTGGTCTATGGTGCTAAAGCCTTTTCGGAAACCGGCTTGTTCGGGAGGCTGGAAGTCGTCAAATCTGCGCGCGAGACGATTCGTAATGACTCTCGAAAACAGGACGTAGACGCGGCTCAGAAGGGAAATCGGTCTGTAGTTCTTCAAGAGAGCGTTGTCGCCTTTCTTGAAGAACAAGACCACCGCACTTCTGCTCCACGCCTCCGGTGTAATGCCACCATAGAAGACGGAATTAAAGAGCTTCTGAAGGACTTCAAGTACCGGTTTTCCACCCGCTTTCAGAAGCTCCGCTGTAATTCCATTCTGGCCTGGGGCCTTACCGTTTTTAAGGTGCTGGAGAGCCATTCTAATCTCGCTCAGACTGACGTCCGGGATATCATCGGAATAATGTCGGATAAGACTCGCTCTTGGATCGTTACTCACACTTGCGTGTGGCTCCAACGATGACGTGTACAGCTGCCCATAGAACCTCTCAATCTCACTCAAAATCTCAGGTGCCCCGGAAACTATGCTGCCACATTCGGTCTTTAGCTTTGACAGTTGGCTCTTTCTGGCAGACAGATCTCTGGCAAAGACTTTGGAGCCTTGGTTCCGCTCGATCGCTTCTTCAATATGAGCTGTATTGAAGTTGCGTAAGTCCCGCCGCATGCATTTGGAGATCTGTCTGTTACTTTTGATAGTTACAAACATTTAATAATTAATAATTCAATATATTATAGAAGTTTACTTTAATATTCGACTTAAATTTAAATGTAAACTTAATAATTTAGGTAAGGAAACTTATATCAATCAGCTAACAAATAAGATTGCTCTGTTTAAAGGCCAATATGTTTATGAGGCTTCATCATGCTTCATGTTTATATTCTTTCATCTGTCCCTGAAAAGTATAAAGTAATAATAAACTTATTATTATTTTAGCTGCATGAATTTTAAAAACATAATGATCTTAACAGAGGAAAGTACACCAAGTGTCTGAGGATACAGATGGACTCTTTATTCTCTCAATCTCAATATGTTAAGAATATGGTCGCTTTTTCATGGACTTACCACGACAAGTGCAACTTAATCTTGTAGATCTATTCATCCACGCAGCTATTACTTAAACACGAGTTCCTCTTCTCAAAGACGTTAGTCTAGTAGAGAGGAACTAGTGTTAACTGCTAGCTGTAGGTGATAAACCACACTATTTAGGCCCTCGGCCCAATGTCGTCGGCCATCAAGCATGAATCGGCCATCGAGCGTTGTGAGGATCAAATACTATGGAATTTTTTACTATCCTGGCACTACACTACTTGGGAATATAATCCGCAGCTCCGCGCAACCCCTTGGGGAAAATAGCGTGATACTATGGATATTGCACTTTTTTTATAGGATAAAGGTGACAAGCGAGAGCACAGTACACCTGGTGGTAAGTGGTTGCTGTGGCCCATAGACATCTACGTCTATCCTCGTTTGCGAATCAAAATGTAGATCAGTGTGTCAGCCGTGAGGACTAAGATGGAATGTCTCTTTTCCAGTAAAAAGGGTCTCCGGTTCTCTACACTCACCATACGAAACACAGCAGCATTAAGCTGATATTTTACGCTGGTATTCTGTCCTTCTCCGGTTGAGCCGACCCATTCGTGCTACAACTATACTATTAATATAACTGTAGGATGGCTCTACCACGTATAAAAAACTGGTAGTGTGACTGTGAGGTGCGCGTGGTGAAGTAAGGTTACACATTTTTTTGGTTGATAAATAGATACTTAGTTGGGTCCATAATGGCTTAAATAGAATAATCTCAAGATTTTTTATCTTTAATATACTAATTTTATAATGTTTAAAAATCTGTCTCTAAAGTTTTGAAAGTAAAATTTTTGAAGTCTTATAACAATATTATACTTACTGCTACAAATAATGTAGATTTGGCTCATTTTAATGAAATTGTTTTTATTCTACTTTTTCTTTTAAACTTATCAAGTTAATGTTTGCGGCAAATTCTTGTAATTATATTTCTATAATTAGAATTATAGAAATATAATTACTTTTATAGTTCGCAAAGCGAGG
Source organism: Parnassius mnemosyne (assembly GCA_963668995.1). Classification (NCBI taxonomy): domain Eukaryota; kingdom Metazoa; phylum Arthropoda; class Insecta; order Lepidoptera; family Papilionidae; genus Parnassius; species Parnassius mnemosyne. The sequence continues at coordinate 33,600,890 of CAVLGL010000159.1, forward strand.
ATTTATTTTCTTGTTGTGTGGGCAAGTCTATCGATTCAATATAAATATTCACGATAAATATCGACATTTATTTTAGTAGTAGTAGTAGGTAGTAGTTGAGTCAATCTCTAGCGTACATGTAAAATATTTTGTATAAAAATGTATTTACCAAATTCATGCAAATTATCAACAACGTGACTTTTTTCTTTGCAAAATATCAAAATTAATAAAATAATTGAAAACATTCTATATTTTAAACAGTATATAACATACATTTTAACCAAAAATGAACGCATCATAACAATGACAACATCTTGAGAATTTACCTGTGAAATGTGCAATTAATAGGATTATTCTATTATTAACACCACAGTCATACACAGAACAAGTAACCATTTTGTAAAAAAGTTACTTACTAAAAATAACCACTATTACACTTTAAAAAATTACAAAATATCTAGGAATTTCTTGCGTGCCCACTTGCACTTGTGCTGACTGCCGACCTGTCATTTAAAATCGGTTACAGGTACAGTCATGAGATTTGGTATCCTTTTCTATCTTGCATTTTTGCTACAAAGCTCGCTTTTCACTATGGGATATTATATATATTATACCCCGAGATATAAATTATACCCCGCGATTGGCTTTCACACTGTTAGATATATAATTTTTAACCAGTGTGCGTTCGTCATTGGATTACCCCCTGTACCACGCACACTGTTCTGCGACGGAACTGTGTGTGGGGTACAGGGGGCGAAATATAATATGAAAATATCGCTCGTTTGATCGAAAAAAATATTTATAGTATGAGATGTAATATAATATATTACATCTCAGTGTAAACAGTTCCATTAAAAAGTACGGTGAGCAATATTAATTTATATCTCGAGATATGATATATATTACATTATATCCCATAGTGAAAAGCGGGCTTTCGGATTTTTTTTCTCCCTTGCACACTCTGTCGATCTATACGCCAGTATATTCTGAGTCTACGGTAAGTACTATCTATGCTTGTACCCAATCGGAACACTACGTGAATACTAGGAGTAGTATTCACGTAGTGTTCCGATTGGGTACAGGTAGTAGTAGGTATACTTAAGCAAGGTATGCTTTAAAAAATAATATAAACTCTAATCGACTGGACGATCAATTTTTGATTTGAATCTAATCCATAGATCAATAAATATGTATCCATAGAATAATTAGAAGAATTTCTAATAATAATTCTATGTATGTATCTAATCGAGTGCAATAGTTTCTCGATTGAATCGAGCAATGAGTACAAAATTTCTTACCATATAAAACTTAAAATTTAAGTTTTCTTTACGCTTGAGGCAGGCAAAGATCATAGACCATACAGCCTAATCTGATTTGTATTTTGTCACAAAACTTTTCACAATAATATGCTGATACACGCAGATCCTCACTTCTAAGTTTATCACGCAAAGAAACCCCGAGCATATTCCTCTCCATAGCTTGCTGAGCTACCTTGAGCGTCTTCATACGGCCAGCATTGAAGGACCACATCTCAGATCCGATATACAATCTCATTTTCAGCTTTTGAGGTATACCTGACGAGAAGATGTGTCGTAATTTCTCGAACGCTGCCCAGCCGAGTTGAACTCGTCGATTGACCTCTTGGTTGAAGTTGCATTTACCTAATCAGACTATTTATCCCAGGTAAACATAATCGTCTACAACTTCGAGCTAAGTGCTCCCAAAAACTAGCGGCATAGGTGCGACATGGACGTTACACATAATATTTATTTTATTTTGTTAAAGAATGTAGCTTCATTTCCCGTCTAACAGCCATGAGATTAAGAGTGTAATCGGAAGGTGTTTTTGTGTTCTTCTGCGGCGGGTCTTGCTCTTGCTCTTGGTCTTAGCTCCTACCACATGGACAGTTTCCCCGAGCTTGTCATTCGTATCGTCCACGGCATTGCAATCTTCTAGGCACTGAAAATGGGTTTGTAACTCGTGGTGAAAGGTTTCAGGGCTTTGGATTAGAGCACGAGGGGGACGGAGCGTTGACATCGTTAGACGAGATCTCTCCAACTTAACGTTAAGGTTTAGTGTTCCATTCGATGATCGCTACTAGTTTTCACCCTCGCGAACACAGAAACATCACTGAAAAGTTACCGTCTAGTCGTCATAATGAAGTCAATCTCATTTTTTGTCGAATCGTCGGGGCTCGACGAGGTCCACTTCCTGTAGAGCAGAAAAAGAGTTCATTATAAAGATTTCCTCTTTGTCCATTAAGTCGGCCAGCTGCTCGCCCCTTGGGTTCCGTATTACGAATTTCCCTACCTTCAGCTCACCGTTCTCTCTTGTGCCTAGTACAGTGGGTTTTGAAGGAATGCATGGCTTTAGAGATATCCTCATACATTTCCTCCACCTCCTCATCGGGATGTGCCGAGGTTGGTGCGTAAACCTGTAATACCTTCAACGAATACCTTTTGGTGATTCTGAGCATAAGGTACGCAATCCTCGTCGACACACTCACAATATTTACCACGTTGTTAACGAGAGACTTGTGGACGATAGATCTGACACCTCCTTGGGACAGATGGTCGCCCTCCCAGTGTTAGAACAAGTTGCCGGATTCGAGGATTACCGTGTCCTTTCCCTCTCTTTAGACCTGGGATAGTGCTATAATATTCCAGCGCAACTTGTCTATCTATTCTTCCAGCTCTAGGACCTTCTCGTCAGTCCTGAGGGTTATGCATTAACTAAACACAAATAAAATACAATTGACCGCGTTGGCAAGCCCCAGTACAGCCAAACACTTTACACACAACCTTTTTTTCCTATTGGTATTGCAATTTAAAAAAAAAATAACAACATCCGTCACTTGATGTTAATTTTGTAGATATTATTGATCGTTGATAGATGCATTAAAAACTTTCAAAGATAAAATATAATATAAGTACGTTATCTTAGATTATAGACAAAATAGCATACATTTCCTTCGATTAAGTGACTTTTACGAGAATCAGTCTGATTAGACAGGTCCTTGGATCGATTCATTCTAGATTGATCTAAAAAATCGATTCCTTAAGCCCAATCGTTTTTATTTTACTTTTTTGAGCTTTTGAGCTGTGATCTAATAACTACAGTTACTGACAGCTGAGGAGGGCTTGCATATCGTTTATTTAAGTACAATATGTGTTCATATAATTTGATTATCTTTAAGACTGTTTTATTATATAATTGGATACAAAATAGAATGTCAATATAAAGTACACTTTTTTGCGATTTAAGTATTATCGTGTTTACATTGCATTCCCTTCCGAATTTCGCTAGTGTTAGAAAAATATCGAGAGATCAAATGTATCTTAATCGTTGATATGCAGGCACTTTTTTAATTTGGGAATGGGATTGAAAATGGTGTCGCGTCTATTCACCTTTCGCTTGCACATTGTCGCTATCTATACCCACATCCGCCGGTAAAGACTACAAAAAAATACCTTGCAATATGCGTTTTCCGTAGGTACGTTCTATAAATTCAGTCCAACTTGTCATTGGAATCAATGATAACGAAATTCCATACGAACTACAAAAAAAACGTCAGTCCCGTATTGCTAATTTGTGAGCTACAACGCGTTCTGAGTGTTTTCATCATAATTATTGTTGATTTTGTTTGTTAATATTTTTGTATAAAATATTTACATGCCATTGAAAACATTACCCATTTTTAAAGTTTTCGTTTATCTGTCTGTCCGAGCTAATCTTCGGAATAGCTGAACCGATCGTAATGAAACTTAACGAACAAATAGAGTATTACCATGAGCGATCAGAAATAAATTTTATCCGATAAATTTAGAGATTCTATTAATATTTATTGATAAGATAAAATAAATTGTCCTTAATGATTATGTTAAGTCTAAATAACGCCACACTAATATTTCCCACCCAAGCGAAACCAGAACGGGTCGCTAGTTATAAATATTATTTTTTGGGTATACAATTATTTTCAAATATTTTCCCATTAATATAAAATTTTACCTGAATAATATATAAAATGCTATAACGATATACCATTATCAGCGGGTTTACGCTATTGGTACTGTGCATGTTGACGGTACGGGCTGGATGAGCCGCCATTTCTAATTCCATTCTTTACCCGCACGGACTGTCCAATCGGAAATAACGCACTAAAAAAAAATATAATTGTATTTGTTACAGACTATTTCTCAATAGTTTTTGTTGGTTTGAATAATAAAATTTGATTTTTTATAATTTCTGGAACCCAACGTTGAAAAATAAGTAAGCAGCCCTGCTAAGTAGTCAGGTACTTGAGTACTTCATTGAACTCTAATATTTCTCACTTCCAAAAACACAAGGAAAATGAATTAATTAATCATAAAATACATTTTTGAAGTGAAACTTTTTGTTTCTTAAAAAACACTAATCTTCTTTAAATTATTTTTGCATATAATAGCCAAGTTCATGAAGAATAGTATAGACTATCTAGCATTACGCTACACCTCTCAGCTAGCCTTAAATATTTATTTTTGTAAAGCAAGTCGGAAAAAAAACGCTTAAGAACTGCTTTATCCACGTGCGATGGCGTAATGGTTAGTTATACGTAAATACTATGTTCCACTAAAATATAGATCTTTCCTCCATAAAGAAAGTCTGCGATACCATAGGCCTATTTCTGATACATAAGCCATAATAAGGTATTACGTGATAAAAAGATATTGAAAATTAAAAAGTGATTTATGAGCGTTATTATTAGGCATGGCATATTTATTCTTACGCACAAAAGCTACTTCATCATCAAGACAATTTAATGAAAATAAACTTTGCTCTTTATAGTATCTTATATGATCGCATAGTTTAAGATATAATGAAAAGTTACAATTCAACACGGCTCGGCGTGTGATCGACGCCTAGCTACCCGATGAGAATCGAGCACCTTCGAACCGAACGAATAAGCAAGGTTGATACCTTGCTCAGCTCAGACGCGTGATATACGCCAGTGAAACCGCGGGACTCAGCTAGTACAATAAAAAAGCGTTTCCTATTATCTCGATCTCCTCTGTGTGCGGTGTTTTAAAGATGGTTAATATAACTTAGAACTCTTAAAATAAAAAAATTACAAATTTATCAAAGAAATAAAATTAATTATATTGAATAAAATAATCACATCCAAACCATTCTTACCTATCCACAATTTCATATCTTACCGATTTATGGACCACCCTGAAGTAGACGTCGCTGCTAGAAAACAATTTTATTCGAAAGAAAATATTCTTTTGTTTTAATTAATACACTAAAAATGTACCTGTCTCAAATTAAGAATTGTAACATTTATTTGCTAAGGTTTCACTTTTACTGCGGTTGAACTGCACACATGCTTATTTTATTGATCAGTCAAATATATATATATATATATATATATATATATATATATATATATATATATATATATATATATATATATATATATATAGCACTAGTATAGTTTATGCTTGAGACTATCAATAAACCACCAGTTGTATAATAAGACAGGTAAGTACTAAATGACTCGAAATCTTATAATATCTTTAAATCTTTTAAATTAATTTTTCTTTAAAAATCTTGATACATATAAAGAGACGTCGACTAATCCATTCTACCATCCATCCATGTCATCGATCGACAATCATTAGATTGGTGTGGCAACACCCTAAAGCGTTGTATAAACTAATTTATATGTATAAACTATAATATTTAGAAATGTATTGACCGTTGATAATAAGTGTCTGAAAAAAGTGCAGATCAGTACGGGCAAAACTCAGAGTAAATGTTGTTGAAAATACTCGAGTCACTCACGTCCTGCACCTATAGGTTCCGGGGTTCGTCCACCGTCGGTGGGTCACGACTGGGATGTTACGTTAGGTTGTCCAATAAAACGCACGAAATACAACAAATGGCAAGGCAGTGGCCGGCGGTTCGACGGTTCGACTGACCCGCGGAAATCTTAGGAGCTATCACTATTAGTTATCACTGTTTTCCAAGATTTCTTCAATTGATTTCTTCCTATTGTTCCTTTTTTTCGATAGCGAACGAATACAATTTAACCGAGCACCTGAGTAGCTAACGTACTCCGGAGCTTTACCTCAAATTGAACGGCAGGCCATTGCACGTATTTGACTTTATCAATTGACACTTTTTATTTATCAATTAACACAATATACAATTTTTCGAATGCAATATAATTACTTATCCTAAAGTGTCCATATAGTTGAATGTTAATCTATAAGATTCATACAATATTTTCCGGAAAAGTGAAAATCCGGAAAGTTATTAACGAAATGTCTTAAATATACACCCTTTTTGGATGAATTGACTATTTTTATGTTACTATATTATCTAAGAAATGATTAACACAACGCCAAAAAACTCTATCTCTCTGCCATGCTGCAGCTATATTAATAGTATGGTTGTAGCACGAATGGGTCGGCTCGACCGGGGAAGGACCATACTCTCACAGAATACCAGCGTAAAATAGCAGCTTAATACTGCTGTGTTTCGTATGGTGAGTGTAGAGAACCGGAGACCTATTTTACTGGAAAAGAGGCATTCTATCTTAGTCCTCACGGGTCACAACGCATCTGCATTTTAATTCGCAAGCGAAGATAGATGTAGATGTCTATGGGCCACAGCAACCACTTACCATTAGGTGGACTGTGTGCTCGTTTGTCACTCTAATTCTATTAAAAAAAATATAAATAATATAGACTCTTAAATTACATAACAACATATTTCTATATTACACTAATTATATTTCTGACGAATTCTATGCTCTGATTTCGCAGATTTTAGTATTTTCTTTTATAAGTTAGGGTGACAAACGAGCACACAGTCCACCTGATGGTAAGTGGTTACTGTGACCCATAGACATCTACATCTATCCTCAATAAAGACTCAAGATGCAGATGCGTTGTCATCCGTGAGGACTAAGATGGAATGCCTCTTTGTCAGTAAAAGGGGTCTCCGGTTCTCTACACTTACCATACGAAACACGGCAGCGTTAAGCTGATATTTTACGATATTTTAGTATTCTAATATTGCGTAATTATTTCCTATACTAATATTACAAAGATATTCTAATAATATTCCTCACTTATGCTATCTTAGCTGTTACTATAAGTATAACACTACGTTGACAATACACTTATAAGTTAACGATTTATAACATTCTGATTTGCTAGATTATAGATAACTTATAAAACTTTCTGACTCGATATGTTAATGTTAAAAACGCGCGAGTAGCGATCCTACTACTACCTACTTGCGCCCTGGAGCGTAGATAGGATGGATTAATTGACGTTATCACCTAATTTAGTACGTAACAGATTGATATCAAATATTATTTTAAATTTAACATAACGTAGCCATAAATTGATACTTTTAATAAACTAGGAGGTAGATACTCGTACTCGATTCAAAACTCGAGTTGAGTCTACCTGACTCAATACTTCGCTAATCGGTTGTCGGTTCTTCGTGCTAATAAATAAAAAAAAATGTTAATTTTAATGTTGAATAATAATTAAAGAAATCGGACCATTTTTATCTATTATCCATTGAGCGTTATTTTTATGTTATTATAACTCTAACCTCTATATAACGTTGCATTTTGTAAAATAGCTGAGGTAAATCGTAATGTACCAATTTGCCCGCGTCGCGCGGTTTGTGCGACACGGCGGCGCTGTATACTCTGTGCGGCGGCGGATGAATTGGGAACTACTTTGCGGTTTGCGTCATGCGTGAACCGTGAAGGCCAAAGTTGTGCGTGTCGTGTTTGTGTTCAGTGTATAGATTTATTTATTTTCCACGAATAACAGATAGCTAGCCTGAAGTAAGCTAGTGTAAAAAAATATATATAAGTAACGACGAGCGTTAATTAAGGTAAGAAATCCACTTACGTTATTCGATTATGTAATATTAAATCTGACCGTAAAAAAAAACTGAACTAAGAATGCATTTGACTTTTCATAACCATCTATTGATTATGCTTTCTTAAATTTCGATTTGCTTTTAATTGCGTACTGTAGAATAATAGTCAAAAAAATATTTAAACGTTGTTTTCTGCATGCTGCTCCTATTTTTTGAAGAAATATGATATAACCTCAAATATTTTTTAACATCCAAGAATAAAAATACTAGGATATTTCATTTATGAATTGACTATTACTTAGTAAAATTAAATAAAATCGGCAGATGTTTTTAAAAAAAGGTCATTAACGTAATACTTTTTGTCTTTATTATGCTTGTCATTCATTAATTTTCGCTAGAGGTTTACGCGGGAAAGTCATTATTATTTTAAGACTTGATGTTTTGACTATTTGGTCTTAATAACCATTACCATATTAAGTAACATTCTTTACTATAAAGCATTAATTGTAATACTTCTCTAATAATATAATATTACATAAAATTTATACTTGTTTTCAGGTGTTGCATTTGGTCTCTACAAATGAAAGTTTTAAATTGAATTTGATAATTCGGTGGTGTTCGTATAGTTTTATTTGCGACAATGAAGGATAAAACTCAAAAGAGTAATGGATATCAATCTGATGATGACAATGTGCGGTATAAGATAAACACCCATTATTTCAATACTGCTAGTAAGTCACCTTCAAAAGTAATAAAAAAACAAGAAAAAGTGAAAAGCGATGATGAAAGTGTCCGCTATAAGTTTCCTACAGTGTTAACTAAAACAAAAGCAGTGAAGAAAACAAAAATAAAACCAAAGATTAAAGTGAATTTTTGGAGTAATAAACAAAAACAAACAAGTAGACTGCACAGTAATGAAGCCAAAAAACCTCAATCGAATCATAGACATTCGGGTGTTATGAAACCACTAGATTCATTGTCAAATAAAGCAAAAACATCAGTTGTTAAGGTTCGGAAGCGAGTGTCTTTTCTGCCTTCACCTCTTTTTTCTGACAACCATGTACCTATGGTGACAGTGCCTGATGATTTGACTATACAGCTGAATGAAGAAGAAGCAAATGATCTCCGTGAGGATTTAAACCTTGCTTATGTAAATAATAGTGGTGCTAGTAGCAATAACACCAGTGAACCAGTTAAAAGAAAAGTTAAAACCTCTTCTCCACATACAAGCCCAACAAGAAACAAACGCAAACGGAGTCCTGATAATATAGATACTAGAACGCAAGGCAATGAAAATGAGCTTGAATTTTTCTCTAAGTATGTAGTCCAAAAGTTAAGACGAATGGAAACAAATCAGCGCATATATTCTGAGAACTTAATAAACACTGTGCTCATGCTTGGACAACTGGGGAAATTAAATGGCAAATCAAAAATTGCTGAAATATAATGTTGATAGTAATGATTTCTTATATATACCTATTATTACATAAATTGTTTGATAAAACTTGTTTACAGCCCAATATAATATTGGTAATGTGTTTGAATACTTTTAAGTAAAATAAATTAGGACTATCATGTCTGAATAATATTTTTGTTAATATATTCTTTAAGTACATATCTTAACACTAATGTGTAATGTAGGTCTGTTGACCATAAATAACCACCTTTGCATGTAATTTTGTTGTTACCATTGAAGAAATACTTTCTATACTAATGTTCTTAATCTACTGTTATCTAAATCTGTTAATTGAAATAACTGTCTTTATTAGGAAAGTTGCACAATATTGTTTGAATTATAAATGTTCTTATAGAATTGCTGTTAGGTCTTTGGAAGTTTGTTTATACTATTAAAACAGAATTGTTTACCTATTTATGGTTATTTTGCAATAACTGGCCTAATTTGCAGAGAAGGTTCAGAATAAGTAATATAGGCAAATGGTTAAGAAAAATTAATTATAAAAAATTCCAAACATTCTGTCCTCTTCATCTTTTAAATTCAAAATGCATGGTAATGCATTATTTTAACTGATTTACTGTACATGCACACATTTGTAAGGGTCAATTGATGATTAAAAAATGTTGTTGCCCATAAATCACATTCAATTTGGAATAATTTCAAATAAAAGTAGAAGCCTTATTTACTCGTATTTTCAAAAACTGCAATGACAGTATATCATTATTTATATATTTGAACTTAAGTTTAAAATTTGGCTACTCTTTGAAAAATAACCCTGTATATATTTATTATAAGTGGCCTTTCATATAAGTATATTAATATCCAGTAGATTTTTATGTTTACTTAAAATTCATGTAAAAATAATGGATTTTATAAATATTTTATATAAGATGCATTGGGGTGATTATGGAAATGGGCATATTCCGATTTATATTAATTTCTCAAAAACGCAGTGACATATATTTATTAGCAACATATGCTTAGATGTCATCATATATATTTATATATACATATTACAATTTTCGTAATTGCCCCAATGCTCTATATATTTATTACAAGTGGCCTTTCATATAAGTATGTTAATATCTGGAAGAGTTTTACGTTTACTTAAAAATAATGGATTTTACAAATATTTTTATATAAATAAACTATATCTACAAATATTGAACATTAAGTTTTCACTATTCTATGATGAAATTAATTATTGCGTGCAAAAGAAATTATTGATAGTAAGTATATACTTGTACAAAAGTAAACAAATGATTAGTTAATGCTAGAATTAAAAAAGATGATTGTTCTTTAGTTTTGTCTGTTTCAAATGGATGTAAATGTGCAGGTTCATTTGTTGAGATTTCTTCACGTGACATCAGTTATGGTTAAGCTTATTAATATTAAATATAACTTTTCTGTTGTCTGTTTTTTTTTTCAATGTTCATGTTTAGTAATAATTTCGATAGTCCTGAACAGCACAAAGTTGTACATAATAGATTTCATAATTTTTGCGCTATAATCTTGTAATTGGACTGGTGGGAACTCTAAAGATTGTAAATGTCTGTAACTAATGCCTATAATTGTAAAGTAGTATTTGGCGTCTTTGGATTCATTTATTTCATTAAAAAGAATTGTGGAATGTGACCGCCTTGCAAATAAATTTTTATAAATCTTGATTTAATTTTATGCACGTGGTATTGATTTCATTTCATATAACTTATTTACGTGGTAGAGCCACGCTGCAGCTATATTATGGATGTAGCACAAATGGTTCAGCTCAACCATGGAAAGACTATGCTTTCACGGAATACCAGCGTTAACAGCTTAATGTTGATGTGTATCATATGGTGAGTGTGGAGAGCCGGGGACCCTATTTCCTAGAAGTGAGGCATTCCATCATGATCCTCAGGGCTGACAACGCATCTGCATTTTGATTCTTAATCGAAGATAGATGCCACAGCATTCCCTTGCCGTCGGTGGACTGTGTGCTCGTTAAAATACAAATACCCAACCCATCTTTTATAATGAAATAGGAACAATGGGAAATAAAATAGTGTTTCCAGTATTGTGTACCAGAATTAGCAAAATAAGATGCTTGAAATTGAAGAAAAAAATCAGTTCCGATTGGTAGTAAAGGTTATTCTTAGAGACTATTTCTGATTCATGATCATCTTCATCTATACAAATAAATAAAATTGGAGTGTCTGTTTGTAATATCAAAATAACAGCTTTTTTCTAAATGCATATGAAAGTATACACGGTACTTACAACAAAAACAATTTTTAAAATTTTTGTCTGTCTGTTTGTTTGTTCCGGCTAATCTCCGAAACGGCTGGACCGATTTCGACGGGACTTTCACTGGCAGATAGCTGATGTTATAAGGAGTAACATAGGCTACTTATATTTTAGAAAAAGAATGAGGGTTCCGCTCAACATAATTAAAACCCTAAATTACACGCGGGCCAAGTCGCGGTAACAGCTAGTTTGTAATATACTTTTAAAATGCTTTTTACTAATTGCATATACTTTCATATGCAATTAGTAAAAAGCTGTTATTTTGACATTACAAACACACACTTCAATTTTATTTATTTGTATAGATATTTACGTAATAATACCGTTTCAGTTATAAAAATTACAATAGTTAACCAGTGTCATCGATAGATCGTGCTGTGCATTTATAATATAATAATAATAATCATTTATTTCGGACCATGATCTATATGGGTTAGTAAGCAGTTTATAAACTAAAATATGTTAGTAACAACATTAACTAATTATAATTAAATTAATTCATATACCTCTTCCCACTGCACCAGACCCACAGCAGTGCATACGTGTCCAGTACTGCAGGAACGGGCAGTCTGGTTTCTCCACAATAACTTAATATGCTGTTGGTGCTCCCCCTAAGCCTGCGCATCTGCAATGCTGTTCTTTTTCGCAGAATAGCTTGAAAGCTGACCGTTTCCGCTTCAGCAAACATGCCTGACGCACTACAGAATCGTTGAAGCCCCAACAGCGCCCTAAATGCGTTATTATATTGCACACGAAGAAAATTGTAGGCCCAATGCGTAGGTATGTCTAACCCACAGGCTGTACGAGTAGAATGACTGGCAAAACGCCTTGAAAAGAGTAATGTTCACTTCTCTCGTAGGTACAACGTGCAAACCTACGAACCAGCATGTTGCACCGGACCGACAACGCTCTTCGCTCCCTCTATATCATCATCATCATCTAAATCTTCGTTAATTATGTGACCCAAAGTACTTAAATTGGGACTCTTGAGTGCTACACCTTAAAGGCACACCGCAGTAACTGTATTAGGCTTTTTAGTACCCACCGAAACACCATAACCTCACTCTTCTTTATATTATATAGGAGGCCATGAGATATGGCGTATCTTTCACACACTCCAAGCAGATGTCTGAGTGCATCCATCGAGGGACTGCACCACCATATCATCTGCATAACTTATGCTATTTATTATATAGCCGTCAATTGTATCCGATACCGGAGCTGCTAAGCTCCTCAATCAACTGATTGATGTATAGGCTAAAGAACGCCGGGGAGGTCATACCACCCTGTCTCACTCCGCACTTCAGTCGATACGTCTCAGACAATGTTCCCGACGAATGCACGAAAACTGAAAAAGGTTGACCAGCTCCTTAGGTACACCTTGCTCACATAATTTTGACCATAAGATCTTATAATTAACCAGCTCAAAGGCCTTAGATAGATCTAAAAATGCAGCATACACAGGTGTATTTGTATCGGTGTAATGCATTAGATGTATTTTTATAACTACTGCTGATCTTTTTAAAACTCATAGGAGGAACATACACACACACACACATATATATATATATATATATATATATATATATATATATATATATATATATATATATGGTACCCTCTATAAATGAGACAAATTTGCAGGTCCCAGTTATCCAGGTTTCACTGTATATATATATACAATATGTAACAAAAACTCTGTGGTTCCCGTGAAGTACGTTATCAGGATCATTATTCAAACGTATAGAAATAACTTTTGTATGTGGTTTTATTACCTCTGCATTGGCTGGGGAGCAAGATGATTGTCAAAGACCCCGCTTTACTTAGCTTTAGCATCGGCTAGTGTCAGTAAGAGGTAATAAAACCACATAAAATTAAAAAAATAAAATTAAATTAAAAAAGAAATATGGTCGAGTTTTAAAAAAAAACTTATTTCTATAGGTTTGAATACTGATCCTGATAACGTACTTAACGGGAACCACAGGGTTTTTGTTAGATACTTACATATTGTATAAGTAGAGGTGAGAATACTTAGAGGTGCAATTATTAAAAAAAAAAGTATTTTATAAATATACTTGAGTTGTAATCTTGGCTGTAAGGGGCTCCGCTAAGATCTTGGAGCCCAAGCCAACTCCGCCTGCACGTGGCGCACCTGCTGGACAACGGAAAGGGCTCTGGCGATGCCACTTCTCTGGGATTCGTCCTAGGGCTTCGGGGGTCAGACGGCAGTCGCCCCGGTAATTGGCACTAAGCCACTCAAAAATGGAAAGTAAAAGAAAGAGATATACGTTTAGGACTAGGGCGTCGCCGCATAACGACGCGCATGGGGATCGCCTTAACCCTGCGACAAGTATGCGAGGACTACCGGGCCCCGTGCGAGCCCGGCTAAAGACCTTAGCACCAACTACAAAGATTCGCTTTGCAAACTGGAACATTGGCACGCTTACGGGACGCTCCGCAGAACTTGCGGCCATACTTGCCATGCGTAAAGTGGCAGTGGCATTCCTGCAGACACGGTGGAAGGCCAACAGGAGCCGGAATATTGGGCACGGCTACAAGCTGATCTATACAGGCTCTTCTGGTGGGGACAACGGTGTGGCAGTGGCGCTCGCCGAGCATTTCCACGATAGCGTCTTGGAAGTTAGACGCATATGCGACCGACTTATGGTAGTAAGGTTGCTTATGGAGGGGGTTGTGACCCACTTAATAAGTGCCTACGCCCCACAGGTCGGCTGCGGCGACGCGGATAAGACGCTGTTTTGGGATCGGCTCGGAGATGTACTACGCGGCATACCGTTGTCCCACGATGTCGTTTTGGGTGGCGACCTGAACGGTCATGTGGGCGAGGTGCAGGGAGAGTATGAACATGTCCACGGCGGCTATGGTTACGGCTGAAGAAACGCAGAGGGGGAAACCATTCTCAGAACCTGCATTGCAGCTGACCTGGCCGTGGTGAACACGTTCTTCAAAAAGAAAACCGAGCACCTGATTACCTACAGGAGCGGTCGGAGCGCCACTCAAATCGACTATCTACTGACCAGGAGAAGTCATATCAGTCGCGTGGCCAACTGTAAGGTCATACCCGGTGAGTGTCTCACTGCCCAATACCGACTTCTTGTCATGGATCTCTGCGTAAAACCCCGTCGCAGACACGCCGAACGTTGCCGCCGTCAAATCAAGTGGTGGCTGCTGGATCAAACCAGATACTCAGAGTTTGACTCTGCCGCTGGGGATATTAGTCTCGACACAGCAGGCAAGTCCGTCCAAGAGTGCTGGAAAACCATTCAGACAGCAATCACAAAGACGGCAATGCAAGTTCTCGGCGTGGCGAAAGGGGACCGCAAAATCGACAAGGAGACCTGGTGGTGGGACGCCACAATCCAGGGTTCATTACGGGAGAAGAAAGCGCTCTTCAAGATGTGGCAAGTGGCCAAATCTCCTGAAGATCGCGCATCTTACAAGACATCGAAAAGAGCTGCCAAGAGAGCTGTAGCCAGAGCCAGGCGTGACCACTTGCAACCATTATATGCTAAGTTGGACACTCCTGAGGGGCACAAGCTCATATATAAACTGGCGCGCTCTAGAGCCAAAGCAGCGCAAGATATTACTCGCTGCTGCAGCGTCAACGGCCCTAATGGCGAGCACCTGTACGATGATCGTGCGGTGAAGGAGAGATGGCGCTCTTATTTCCACGTTTTTCTGAATACTCAGCACCGGGAAGTGCACCCTCCCGAACCATGGACTCGTGCCACCGATTACACCTGACGAGGTCCTCGCATCTCTTCGTCACATGGAGAATCGGAAAGCTGTCGGACCGGACGAGGTGCCAATTGAAGCGTGGAAAGCGCTGGGGGCTCGTGGTGTGTGCATTCTTACTAACCTTTATAATAGAATCCTGAGCGACCGAATAATGCCCGATCAGTGGCGGCTTAGTATAATAACACCGGTCCACAAGGGTAAAGGGTCCATTCAGGATTGCGGTAATTACTGCGGTATAAAGGTGATGTCACACATCATGAAGCTCTTCGAGCGCATTATTGACACCAGGATCCGACAGGAGTGTATAGTGTCGGACTCCCAGTACGGTTTCCAACCAGGACGCGGTACCATGGACCCTATATTCGCCCTAAGGATCCTCATGGAGAAGCACAGGGAAAAGAATATGCCTCTGCATTTTTTATTCCTAGACCGGCAGAAGGCCTTTGACTGTGTTCCTAGGGAGATGATCTGGTGGGCGTTGCGGTCGAAATTGGTACCAGACACCTACGTGGAAATGGTACGTGACATGTACCGCAACTCTGATTCAATAGTCAGGACCGCTATTGGTGATACCACCCCCTTCCCCATAACCGTAGGCGTGCATCAGGGCTCCGTCTTAAGCCCCTATCTCTTCAGTGTGATATTAGACGAACTGTCAGCCAGCGTACAGAAACTACCGCAGCCTTGGCTGCTTATGTACGCTGATGATATCTCATCGGTAGATGGGGACAAAGGACGGCTTACCAGACGCATGCACGCATGGAGGGAGGCGCTTGAGAACGGCGGGCAGAAGCTAAACGTGGCGAAGACGGAGTATATGGCCTGCAACAGCACAGATCTGACGTCTTTCCGTATAGGCGACGACACCGTCGAGCGCACGGAAAACTTCAGGTACCTCGGATCTGTGCTTGATGCGTCCGGGGACATCGATCGCGACATCAAGGCCCGTATATCAGCGGCTTGGGCGAAATGGTGCGAGGTGACGGGTGTCATTTGTGACCCCAAAATGCCGGTCAAGCTGAAGGGACAGGTTTATAAGACCATCATAAGGCCTGTCCTTACGTACGGCAGTGAGACGTGGCCGGTGCTGGAGCGACACCGGCAGTTGTTGCATGTCACGGAGATTAACATGCTGCGGTGGATGTGTGGCGTCACGCGGAAAGACCGTGTACGGAATACATACATCCGCGGCAGCCTCCATGTTCGTGACATTGCTGACAAGCTGCAGGAAAATCGCCTCCGCTGGTACGGCCACGTCTTACGACGACCGGCAAGCTACGTGGGAAACAAATGCCTGGACATGACCCTACCTGGTACCAGGAGTAAAGGACGGCCCAAGAAACGCTGACTTGATGTCGTGCAGGATGACATGCGCGCCAATGGGCTAGTTGTGAGGGACGCCGAAGACCGGGCAAAGTGGAGGAGGAAGTGTAGGAAAGCGGACCTTGGGTTCTTCCGCGCTGGGCGGGATGAGCAACCGGGATAAACGCTAGGTAGAAGAAGAAGAAGAAGACTTGAGTTGTAATCTATATTAACAATCAAAAAAGCTATTAAACAAAAATAATTAAGCAAGGTTTTTATAAACGATACAAAAATGCATTTAGAATGCGTCAATAAAAAAAATTGTTATTTTAGTCTGTCTTTTGGAAGTATCAGCTGTAAGATGTTTTTCAATGTTATAAATTTAGATCGGGCATATTATTGTGAGTTGTACAATTGTCAACAAACATCAAAATTTTTAGTTTCTGGGCCTTCATTACTTGATTCAAATTCTTCATCCCATCGGCAAAAATAGTAGATGTCATCCAAGCTTCTTGATTATATTCGAATTCACTGGCAAGGTTTCAACACCTTTGAAACATAAACATCCGGACGATAGCAAAACCAAACTAAAACTGGAGGTCACATTAACACAATTAGCCAAGTGCGGAATTTGCGGGTGGAATAAGAATTAGTAAACAAAACGGTACACAAAATATAAAAGATCGCTGTCTCAATTATAGGGGTAATTATGACGAATAAAATCGAAAGAACTAATCCCTAAAATATCGTCTCAGTAAAAGAGATAAAATACACTCGCTGTCTCAATTATATAGGTAGTTATGAAGATAAAGTCGAAAGAATTAATGTCAGTATAGAGATTTGTTTTGTCCCACTAACAGAGGTAATTTAGTGCTAAAGTTTCGGAACCTAAGCACGAATTCCAGCTATGGAGGTTTCTCACTTATCCAGGCAGTAGAGTAGCGTGCCTTAACGGGGCCCTGTATCAAAATTTGTCGTGGAGCCCAAATGAAGGGTAAAGATTTTTCACAAAAGGAACAAAAACTCTCGCATTGAATTAAAATAATTATATATTGATTATAAGTTGACAATATAAAATAACAATTAATAATCCTAGGAACTAAGCTAGCCAAACAATTCAAACCAACATCGTCCTGTCCCATAGAAGTCCTTAGAATATTTGCTTACGTACGTTCGGTGCCTCTGTAGCCCGGGGGCTCCGTGTCATTGATACCTACGGCTGATACGGCGGTAGCTACGCCCCTGTATCCAGGTCTCACTTAACCAAGTTTTTATATATATATATATATATATATATATATATATATATATATACATCTTTTTAATATAGTCCGTACTACAGTCTACATACAGTAAAAGGGTGGAATAATATTTTGCCGGCGTCTGTCCTTCCGTACGAATACAATTTGGGCGTCTTCAAGGCAAGAGTGAATAGGCGTTTGTTGCGCTAAGACTGCAATTTACCATCCAGGGCTTCATCACAAACTTACCGCCAGGTGGGATTGTGGTCAAGCACTGGCTTATAATAAGTAAAAAAAGGAATTATTTAAAAATATATTAACCGAAAAAATTTTGTGAATTAAGATGTATAGCTAGAAAGATTTTTCTGAATAAAAAGTACCCTAACGCTGTGTACGACCTACTGCTTGACACAGGCATCTTCATATTACTGAGAGGGTTTGTTTTTTGGGACGGGACAAAATTTATTGCGCTGCCCTACAGCGTGTTGACGAAATGATTTATTTACTGATTTTTTCAAAATTTAGGTTTCCTCGCCATGTTTTTCTTCACCAAACGTAGTAGAGCCATGCTGCAGCTTTATTAATTGTATAGTTGTAGCATGAATGGGTCGGTTCGACCGGGGAAGGACCACGCTCTCACAGAATACCAGCGTAAAATCGCAGCTTAATGGTGCTGTATTTCATATGGTGAGTGTAGAGTGTGATGTAGAACCGGAGACCCTTTTTACTGGAAAAGAGGCATTCCATCTTAATCCTCACGGCTGACAACGCATCTGTATTTTGATTCGCAAACGAGAATAAATGTCGATTTCTATGGGCCACAGCAACCATTTACCTACCATCAGGTAGACTGTGCTTGCTTGTCACCCTTATCCTATTTAAAAAAAAAGCACCGAGTATGGTAAATCAAATTTTAAAAATGCTATTAACTATTACGTTGGTTTCAGTTAGGATCGAACCTAGGTTCTTTTTCTTTGCGTGCTATGCTAGTTATTTCCTAAGCTACCAGGGAAGTCCTTTCGTTATTTATCTATTAATTTACTACCTACCTATGCTTTGGATTATTGGAAACCTGTGATTATCCTACTGATTTGAAGGTTCTTTTACATAATGTATTAATGGCGTCGTAAATTTTGTTTTTTATTTTTAAGAACTGGTAATGATGTCAACAGCATCTTTTTTTTAAATTTTTCGTTTAATTACTAATAATGTATTTTTTATTACGGTTGTAGGATTTTTTTATAAATCGTTTTGTTTTCGAATATAAAAAAACTTTTTGAATTGAACTGAACTCCTATTTAGAATGATATTTTTATATTGCATAATATGCATAAATTACTTTCTACAAGAAATTTCTGACTTTCATTATAAGTAGGTACCTATAACCTCATAAAAGTTTTTTATTTGTCTTACTTTCCGAACGTTACTAATTTAAATGCATTTTTATGAAATTGTACTTTATTATTATAAATTGATATTTGCTAAGGAAATTTTAAAAGAAGACAAAAACTATTTTTTAACACAAGTCTTATATTTTTCTTTTAAAAATGTCGTTTATGAAATTTAATTTATATCGGACAGACTTAAATCTGTACACAGACAGACACAGACAGACAGGACAGACGTAAGTGCAGCGTCGCGCTAAGAACATGCTGAGAGGAACCTTAGTTTAGCCAGATTGGTTAACTTGCTTCCCCCAAGTTGCGCTGACACCATTACGTTTAGTGGCGGTGTAAGAATATCCACTAACCCATATCGGCCCATGGGTGTTGTAAGAGGCGACAAAGGGAAACTGATATAGGAAATGGACAGCAGCATCTTCCTATTGTCAGCTCAAAATTATAAAAACTGTGGTTGCCAACCCGCCTGCCAACTGGCGTGCGTGGCAATATCAGCAATAATATTTTATTACAAATATTTAAACATAGTATCATGCATCATTGCATAATAATTAGTTTCTTATATCAGACATATTGAAGCAAAATGAATTAACTTTAACCTGGTTACATATTTGCTATTAACAGACAAGAGACCAAAGAGACTTGTTTCCATGCAGTTGTGCAAATATTTATGCTTCTTAACTAATAATAATTGTTTTAAATAGCTTAACAGTTTACAGCCAATGGAAACTTGCATCCAATTAAAAAAATATCTTATAATAATAAGGAAAACTACAGTACATAGCTTTTGTAGGTGGGTGCTAAGACAGGCCGGTATTCAGATACAACCTCGAGCTTAGGGGTGGGCAAGTGAATAAAAATATCGATATTTAATGTACTGATATTTTTAATCAGTATCGATAAGTATCGCGTGATAAATATCGACACGTTTTGCATGATGTGTAGTAGGACGAGGGTCAACATTTTATTACTAGACGTTTAGACCACGAATAAAGAAAAACAACCATACCTGAATGCTTTTGTAGTTGCTTTTGTTGCCTAAATGTTTTCTCTGATAAATTACATTGTCTATTACATTATTAAATAAATATATTATTTTAAAATATATCTAAATGAATACAAATTCGATACCATAAAATAAATATCGATATCGATAAATCGCAATTAAAAATATCGACGATAATTATTGATAAAAATATTGATATATCGATATATATTACTCAAGTTTAAAGCTTGAGTTTAAGCTCGAGTAGGCACTCCAGCTTGAACTCAAGCTTTGTCTCGTCACAATTTATGTAGCATAGTACATAGTATACTTATAGTGAAAATTGTCTCTGAACACTTACATAGTGTATAAAAGATTTAAAACCCACACTTCGAAAGCTATTACGTAGAAAATGTTTTATTCTTTTTATTATCTTGAAGTCGGTTTTTATCTTTTATTAAAAGTTTTATTTTATTTAGACTCAGAGCTAAGGAATATCACAAGTTCAAGGTAACAAAATGTCTAAATATTTACTTTAAAAACTTTATTGCCTATTTTTCCATGCCTAGAGGTGGATTTTATTTTCCGAATTAATATAAGGCCACCCTTGATGTATAACCCCTGTTTAATAAAAAGAATGGGTAAAATCGGTTCAAAATCGACGGAAATATCTATAAGTAAGAAAATAAGTAAAATGTAAGGTAAGAGAGATAGAGCCTGATGGATTCCAAAGCAGATTATAAAACCTAGTATCTATTAAAGGAGGGCTAACGTATTCCGAAGTCGTATTCCCATTTTAGTCCCTAATCATCCCATTTCTGATCCGGAGCTTAGAACTTCATGATTTATATTCAGATCATGATCCTTCAAACCGATACGAACTGACTGCTCGTGGCAAGCAAATGTCTTGAGCGGGTATCGTGTGCGCTATTTCAGATTTAGAGGGCTTGAGGATTTAGCTTTGGTTTTTAGTTATGAAAAGCGCGTGTTGTTAGCAAACGGTTGCTCGGAGACAAGAGAGTGTCGCTACGCTATATTAGTCGCTACGCGACTACGCCAGTCGTACCGCGCCCGCCTTCGCAAATGGGCTTGTACCGCGTAGAGTCCACTTTGTATAATCACGCGAATTCTCCTCTCACGCCTGTGTATTAACTTCGGACTTTACGACATGTGACTTTCGACTAATGTCAATATTTTAATTTTTCTTTTCAAATAATCTGCTATGTTGTATTTTATCTTACACTAAATTACTTTTCAAGAAAATTTCAAATATTTAAAATTTAATGTTTTCATAGTCTGTAGATATATTAGATAGTAACACATACTTAAATGTTTAAAATTTTCAAAAAGCCCTCTAAGAAACTTAATAAAATGGATTTAGTACATCGACTGCATTATCTCGTATTATCCCAAAAATCTGATCTCATGACCATGGAAAGAGAACAGAGAATGCGTATGCGGCGACAATCCAGCCTGCCTGAATACAGTAAGGCACAAAGAAATCGACATCGTTTGGAGCAAGCATTTTTAAATGATGTAAGTCAATAACCTGTGATAATAATCATCAACTTTTTTTTACTAAATTATTTCTGAGGGGGTTTTAGAGCATATTTTGTATATATCTTCCCTTTAGTTCACCGTTCAACGCGTGGTTAATCAGCACTTAAAATAATTGCTATTAACAATTTCATTGGAGCCGGCGCGGATCAAATCCGGGTTGTTCGCGAACATTGAAATTTATAGTGAGCACTGAGCTGTCACGGCTATTCGCTTGTTTCTGGATTTACGAAGCTTAGAGGACGTCGTATTATATAATGCCTTTACACTACTTTAAAATTGTTTTAATTGTTCAAACATGTTGTTTTCTTTTTTGTCAAACACCTGGTGCCAATGGTATCGGAGGTACTTATCCATTTAAGTTTCTTTATGTAATATAAAGCTTACTTAAGAGCTTAATTTGGTCGACAAATGGCCTGTACTTATAAGAAAATTAATTTCCCTATGCTATGTAACCTAATCTTGTATTGGGAGACAAACACATTATTTCACAAATTGGTCGGGGAAGGACCACGCTCGCACAGAATACCGGCGTAAAGCTGCATGACACTGATGTATTACGTATGGTTAGGAAAGAAATAGGACGACCTTTTTCTGGTATAGAAACATTCCATCTTATTCACCAGAGTTGATAATGCACTTGTATTTTGATTCTCTATTGAGGAATGAGGATGTAGATGTCAATGGGCCACATCATCCACTAACCATCAAGTGAACTGTGTACTCATTTGACACTATTACTGCCCTTATAATTAAAAAATAATTGCTTTCTGTGTTTCGATTTTAAAGAGGTAAAATAACCAAAAGTTCCTGTGAAGAATCGTTTTCAATAAACTCCTGATTATCTAACTGCAGCAAATAAAAATAATATTACAGATTAGAAACCTCTCTTTTGCAACGTGTGTTCTGTAGGTATTTGTTAGGTTTATGCTAGAAGGTTGTGAAGACGAAATCATAAAAAGATTATATGAAGCGACGATTTATGTATACCGATATTAAAATTTTCCTCAACTTTATAGCTTTATTTTTATCTGTCGTTATAACAAATTCAAATCTTTCTTTTTTTTTCTTAAAAAAGTGTTACTCCCACACTAGGATTTTCTCCTGCACCGTGGAGGCAGTTTACAAACATAAATTGCACAAGGACAAACATCCAGACCCGGAACAATCATTTGTAGGCTATACAAATACTTGTTCCGTGTGGGATCCGAACCCGCGGCTTCCAGCGTTGCAACTCATTGCTAAGCCACTGCGCCACGGAGCCGTCTCAAATCAGATCTATTTCTTAAAAACTTTTATAAAATAATATCTATAATTGAATTTAATTGATTTTAATATACCGTAGCTATCGTTCGTTCGTTGCTATTTAAAAGTATGCATATAGTGCATAAGTATGCGATAATATTTTTATAGAAATGGCAGTTTTGATGAAAATTAGGGCATTTCTAAGTAAAGCGTTAACATTAACTAGGTTATTATAAGATCTGAACTATTAAATAAATTTTTAGTATTTTTGAAGTGCATAGGTTAAATAATAATTTATAATAAAAATATCAAAGGGAAGTAAACCTAATAGAAGAAAGGAAGTAAACCTAAAGAATGTCTGTTTGTAATGTCAAAATAACAGATTTTTACTAAACGCATATGAAAGTATATACTAACAAAAAACAATTTTTAAAATTTTTGTCTGTCGGTCTGTCTGTTTATTCCGACTAATTTCCGAAATCGCTGGACCGATTTAGACAGAACTTTAACTGGCAGGTAGCTGATGTCATAAGGTAGGTAACTACGACTGCTTTTACTTTGGAAAAAGAATTAGGGTTCCGCGCAAACAAAATAAACACGAAATTCATTTGTAATAATTTCGACGCCGACGAAGTAGCGGGAAACAGCTATTATTTTATATTTGTAGTAGCCAGCTCGCAGAGCGTGTTCTGCCCTTTCCGGTAGGTGGCGCAATGAGTTTCACTGCCAATTTACTGCGGACTATTTTTGCAGTGTTAATATGAAAAGTACCAATAGCTTGACCACAGCGTGATTTACATGGTTTAATTTTCTTTCTTACTTGGTAAATAAGAAAGAAACAAGATTTTCGTTCTTATTTGGTAAAAAAGGCTTTAAGAAGTGACACGATAACTAACAAACGCTCGATTTAGGATTTTTGTGATCAAATCTATCTATAATATACATAGCATGTTATCACAGATAATCAACAAACTATTTATTATAGACACAGCTAAACTTGGAAGGTAAAACATTATCTACATACAAAATTTCATCCAAAGCGTTAGAGCCGTTCCCGAGAATCCAATTTCATATCGATGCCTAACAGCCTAAAAGGGATTAGAGACATTTGAATTTCATTTGATTTGATTGGAGTCGCCTTTGTTCTACGTCGTTTTATCTTAGTGTCATGATTCTACAGTACACTTTTCGTCCTTTAAGCTGGAATCCTCCACAACGATATCCTAAATTTCATTAAGTCAAGATTTGGTGAGTAATTGGTGACAATTTTTGATTTAGAAAAAAAAATTGGTGACTTAATACTTTAGGAGAGCAGCCTCCCCTCGAAAACAACAATATTGTTTGCTTATGAGATGTGATTAGTGACCAATTAGTGACTTTCATATACCGAGATTGAAACGTTACCTCACCGGAACCGGGGTTATTCATGTCTTAGGGAGGATTCTGGCTTAAAGATTATATACATTATAGAATAACTCCAGAACGCCTACATCTTCCGCTGTGAAATATGTGTCAAGATTTAGTGACTAATTAATGACTGTTAATTTAAAAAAAATCAATTTCATTTATCAGGTAGAACTTATTGGAAAAGTTACTTAAAGTGCTACGTGGTAGAGCCATGCTGCAGCTATATTAGTAATATAGTTGTAGCACGAATGGGTCGGCTCGACCGGGGAAGGACCACGCTCTCAAAGAATACCAGCGTAAAATAGCAGCTTAACGCTGCGCTACTGTGTTTCGTATGGTGAGTGTAGAGAACCGGAGACCCTTTTTACTGGAAAAGAGGCGTTCTACCTTAATCCTCACGGATAACAACGCATCTTCATTTTGATTCGCAAACGAAGATAGATGTAGATGTCTGTGGATCACAGCAACCACTTACCATCAGGTGAACTGAGTGCTCACTTGTCACCCTTATTCTTTAAAAAAAAGAAATGGGGTGATGTATACTGACATATTGGGTATAATAACTACTTACACTACGACAACTACTAGTCAAAATTTTTTTTCTTAAGTCACTAATCGTCTTAATCTTGTAGAGATCCAAATTCCTCACTAAATCTTGTCGTGGACACAGCATACAGTTGGTGCTTCGGTGATCGCAGTATAAGCGCAACACAAGCATGTGAGCCTTTTGTCGTGCATAGTTTTGAGTCTGCTTCGACAATCCGATATTATCATTAAATGGGATTGTTAGTAAAGACAAATGAAGAGACAAAGGGGCGGCATCTCCAGTTAAAAACAAAATAACAAATGTGATCTACAAAAACAAAACTTAGCCAAAGATCATGTTTATTTTATTTTGTCCCACAATAGCAAAATTACTCCATTAGAGCAGTCGGGTGCTTCATTAGAGTCATTGATTAACAAACTATAGACAAATCACTAGTAACACAGTGTACTATAGAAATTTTAATTATGTTATTTTCATGGAGAAGTCAGAAGATGCTTTAGAAATATTTTGTGATCTGTCCAAGGCGTTCAACTGTGTTCACCATGTGTGAGACATTAATTAGGAAGATACAGCATTATGGTGTAAAAATAGCGCTTAAAGTTATTATCATCATTATCATCCGTCAATTCATAAGTCCATTGCTGAACATAGGCCTCCCCCAAGGAACGCCACAAAGCACGATCCTAACTCCAGAACCACCTGCATCCATCGACTTCCTGCATGTCAATTTATCATATCATATTTAAATTAATAGTAGTCAAGTATTTGTTATCAATGGCAGTGGTTCTTCCGTGTTGGTAGTATCTATGGGTGTTTCTTAGGGCTCAATTCTTGGCCCCTTCCTGTTCTTAGCTTATATAACCTTACCTGGTAGGGAATAACCATGATATATTTTTATTTACTATTGATACTTTGTTGATTTTTATTTTTTAAATAAAACGAAATATATTAAATTTATAACACTCCAAGTTAAAGAGGTGTTAACAAGTGCGCTTTGAAATGGGAAGAAACTGCATCTTGTTGAATCCACTGGTTTTCTCGGAATTGGGGTTCACGCGAAGCTTCGTTTTTTATATCTAAACTTGCTAGTGAATTTAGTTCTGCTGCATATTCTATAAAAAATTAGAACCCTTAATGTGTTGATAAACTAGATGAGTTTAGTTCAGTTATTTACATAGTATTAAGTTATGACATACCTCAAAACCTTAAAACGAAATTGTACATCCAGTGCGTGTTGCCAGTGATGACTTACGGAACTGAGACGTGGTCCTTCACTGCTGGCCGTATGAGGAAGCTCAAGGTCACTCAGCGAGCTATGGAGAGGGCTATGCTCGGAGTTTCTATGCGTGATAAACTTAGGAATGAGGATATCCGCAGTAGAACCAGAGTAACCGACATAGCCCAACGGATTAGTAAGCTGAAGTGGCAGTGGGCCGGCCATATAGCTCGAAGAACCGACAACCGATGGGGAAGAAAGGTTCTCGAGTGGCAGCCTCGTACCGGTAGGCGAAGTGTAGGGCGTCCCCCCACGAGATGGAGTGACGACCTGGTAAGACATGCAGGAAGTCGATAGATGCAGGTGGCTCAGGACCGTGCTTTGTGGCATTCTTTGGGGGAGGCCTATGTTCAGCAGTGGAGTTGAAGGGCTGTAATGATGATGATGATGATGATGTTGTATGGAATCTTGCTCTGGGATATTTCGCTGATAGTGAAGCTATCATTGTTTTGGAGAAGAGAGCCATAAAAGCAATTCGTAACCTAAGTGCAAAGGAGTGAATAAATTCTGTAAATGCTAGAAACAAGCTAATACATATGTATAGTTAGTAGTTCTGTCATGGGCAGTACGCTTTTATAAAAGAGTACCAAAATTTATTCATGAACTATCCATCAAAATGATTAATTTTTTACTCAGCAAAAATTGTTTAATAAGCGTAATTATACTATTAAAGAGTATCCCCTGGGAATGAGGTGATCGCTACCGTGCTCTTTCTAAATGTTTTCATATTTAAATTGAATATTAAAATGTCTAGCGGTAATAAATGAATGTTTTTCTTATTGAGGGAAATAATCTATTTCTTTAGAGAAAATAAAGTTTCTTAAACCACAATTGTATTACATAATACTTAATATTTAAAAAGTTCCGCTGGATTTTTTCCGAACCAATACTGACTTTCAAAAGTATTTGTTGTATAATTATCAATATTGAGCAAAAATTCGATTACTTGGAACTGGCCATGTTGAACTGTAATATCTGTTTTAACTTTGAAATCAAAATTCAAATTAATTTTATATTGAAGGTATGTTATTCCTTATTTAATCTGTAGTGGCGGTACAGGAATATCCACTACCCGATATCGCCCCGTAGGTGTTTTACGAGGCGACACAGAGAAACTGAAACAGGAGATCG
This sequence comes from Parnassius mnemosyne, assembly GCA_963668995.1. Taxonomy (NCBI): domain Eukaryota; kingdom Metazoa; phylum Arthropoda; class Insecta; order Lepidoptera; family Papilionidae; genus Parnassius; species Parnassius mnemosyne. The sequence continues at coordinate 33,628,351 of CAVLGL010000159.1, forward strand.
GCGGCAGCACCTTGCTGATAACAACTCAAAAATCTAAAAAACTGCTGTAGCCAATCCTGCCAGGCGTGGCATATATAGCAAAATCCCCTCTATAAGGCAATCAATGGCCTATGTTCAGCAGTGGACTTTTATCGTCTGTAACGTAACAGATTCCCTTTTCAAAACCACATATTATTCATTTGTTTCTTTTGATTTTGTTTTTTTTTTCTGTAATGTCGCCATGTTTTATAACATGAACTCAAAGATTTTTTTTAATATGTTTTTAACGTGGAAACAATGCGTCTCAAGCGACACGCAACTATCACTAGGTACTAACGAATGAACTGTGTTAATGGTTCAATCGCTTTCCTTCAGCAAGTTTGACCTCAGATCTTTACTTGCTTTAGGGAATATAGTAATACTTTTCTACAGAAAAGTTACTGCTGAACCTTTTGACTGTTATTGTCAAGTGTTCTAATGTTATTCACTATTGCTACTTGAAATCTGTCAAATGATGGTGAAGAAGCTGACACTGAAACAACCAAAAATGGTGACCTGCTCGTTGCCATCGCTACTTCATTACAACGCCCGGCCACATACTGCACAATAATCGTTAGCAAGTTTTCTTTATCCACCATATTCTTTAGACATTGCCTCAACAGATTTCCTCTTATGTGTTTTTTGATAGGCATTATTTTGATTTTAACTTTTTGTTTGGTAAAAGTTGCAATTCCGAAGAAGCAATACATCTTTAAGGAGTTCATCGATTCCCGTGTTGCAAACTTCTAAGTATATCAAGGGCATCAATAAACTAAATAAAAATACAAGAACCTGTTAATAGCATAGGCAAATATTTAATTAATTAAAGATTTTGTAATGTAATTTTTTTATTTCAATTTTCTCATAGAAAGCATATTCATAGGTTATGACTTAATAATATATTATTACCAGAATTTCTCGCTTCAAGGATTAAGATAAAAATTATTAATTCCCATTTGTAAAATAAATTGTTTGTTGCGCGACTCTGCAACTTTAGCATAAAATACACAAAATTTGATTACTTTCAGATCAGTCAATATTTAGAAAGCAATTACTCGTAATTGTACTTCGGGCTTAGTTATAATTTTAGGCTGACCGAGTATTACAATTACTTTTTAGTTATTGATTTAATAGAGTAGAATAACTGTTCTTTCTTGATATAAACCTCAGACCAAGAAAGAAAAAAGATAACTGGTTAAGTACGAGTATAAAATTTACTACACTGGCCGTGTTTAGAGTCAGACAACTCTGCATCTTTAGAACACTGCTCCGGGGCGTTTATACAGCCTTAAAGTAGACAAAACAATAAAGGAATTTTACCGTTTCGTTAATTTAGCTTTAGAGAAACACAAACAGTGGCAAATGAAGCAACGAATACAAAATTTGTTGTTACCGTGAACAAACAATTAAGAGATCTGTTTCGTTAATGTTGTTATTCAAAATTACTCTAAATAAGCTTTCTGAACATTGAACAGGATCGGATTTTCATTTTACCTGTGTACCTTATTCACTTTTAATTAAGAAACTCCAAGATGGTTTATAAAAGAGAAATCTCAAAGAAAACAACAACAAAATAAAGAACTGCGGAGTATAATTATGTAAATAAAAGAGATTTTATGTCAGATAACCCATTTCACCGTCACCCATTCTTGATAAGAAGCTTTATAGTCTCCGCATTTATTTGTGCTTGACACGAAACCGGTTCTCTATCTCTATGTACATTTATAACTTTCCTTATTCTGTAAAAAAAAGAGCTTTAAAAACCATTAAATGCACTGTCGCCTTTATGACGTAAAAAATTTGTGACTTTCCACTCCATTGTCGAAAGTCAGAATGTGTCAAATAAGCCACGTATGACAATTTACGATGTTATGTGGTCCTGTCCTGTCTTAAAGTGAAAGTTGGGTATGGCTACCTTCACTACCATACAGAAGAAGAAGGATGAAAGAAGAATTAATGCTGTAAAATTGCTATCATTAAGAAGTGTGTTAGGGGTGACTCTGAATGATAGGGTGAGAAATTGTGTGATAAGAGAAATATGATGTGGATGACGTAACCAATATTAAACAAGTAATTCTTCAGTGGTTTGGACACATGAAATGTGTGAATTAATAAAGAATGGCAAAGCGAAGTGAATCGACCAACTTGATCACATATTGACGATGGACAAAATTAATAGTGCTCTTAACTAACGAGTATGTATGCGTAGATGTGTGAATCTGAAAGAAGTGAGAGAGCAGTGTGTGTCAGAATGGAAATCCACAGTCTCTGGTTACTCCCTTGGTTGATAGGTGATATGTGTATTGTAATTTATTAAAATATAATTAAAATTTATGTATATGTACTTTACGTGGTTGAGCCATGCTGGATGTAACGTAACGGATCAACTTGTTATAATGCAGTTTATTTAGAACTGAAAGTTAAGTAAACATCTATAGATGAGTAGATGGAGCTATCTGAAATAACAATAACTGAGATGTTTCCTTCTTAACTCTTTAACCGATTCGTTGCGGCACCAATTTTCGACAACTTTTAGCTGTGGCGGCGAACAAATATTTCATGACACGGCTATTGTGCCATCCGCCATGTGTAAAAGTAATGTTCTTTTTTGTGTTTTTTTTACTTGTTGAGACCTAATTAAGTTTATTTGACATCAAACATAAATTACAAATGGAAGGATTCTTGTTTTTAGTGAGTAACTATGTGTTTTTTTACGCGTTTTCTTTGAAATTGAGAGAAAGTGACTTTTTTATGAAGAGATTACAAACCTTTTGTACTATTTTTTGTTGTTAAAAAAAACATTTATATAAGTAGGTACAGCTATATCACCCTGGAAACCTCGGTTTTTATTAAATTAAATTTTCACCTAATAATAACATTTGTAAATATCAAACAATGAAGAACCTTAATTTGAAAAAAAAAGGTATATCATTCATTGATATTTACGAATGTTAAATATTATTTAATGTTATACAAATGTAAAAGTAAAGTCGATCTGAAAACGTCTAATTAATAAGAATAGCAAAACAAGTGTTTTCAAAAGGAAAAAAAAACGCCGACGCTATACGGCGGCGGATTGACAAAAGACTATTTATTAGCGAACTTTTTTTATGCATGAAGGGTTTCAAACTGTTTCAAGCAAAAATAAACCTTATACCATATCACAAGAGCACATGGTACTTCGTAGGTCTATTTGCCCATATGATAGTAATAAGACGGCAGTTCAACCATTTTAAGCAAAATTAAACAATAAGACAAACGCATTGTTTTTTTTTTAACAGGAGACTTGTTTTCCAGAAATTTATTTACAACTTGAGTTTGTGAGCGATCGTAGTAAGTGCTATTATTTGTTACTTATTAGACAATTTTTCCATAACATGATTTAAAACCCACAAAGTAAAAATAGTACCATGTACACGTTAAAAAAAGGTTGTCAACCCCTAAAAATTTCAAATTTTCAAAATATCCAAAAACGAAGCTGCATGCATGAACTACTCGCAAAATAATGAATATTTTGTTCTGGATAAATTTTCCAAAAAAGCAATTTGAGCGAGTTATACGAATTTTTAAAAAAAGACACGACTCGCGTGTCATACGCCACACACAAAAGTAATCGATGGCACGCCTGGCGTGTCACCCGCACTGAACCGGTTAAGAAAAAACAATTAAAATTGCTGGTACTATAGTTAATGGAAATCATAAAAAATCAGTAAAAGAAATTCAATCTAGCTTTTTAATGTAAACAATAGCATTGACAATGTTATACTCTACTAAAGAAAAAACTTTGTAGTCAGCGGAGATAGAATTTCTTGTTACCAATAAATATGTCTCCGGTTCTTGTCATGGGCATTTAATATGAAGTGGACCCACGCCGCAACTATGTTTTGGTTATAGCACAAATGTGTCGGTTTGACCAGAGTAGGACCACGCTCCCACAGAATACCATCGTAAAATGCAGTCTAATGCTGCTATGTTTCGTATGGTGAGTGTTGAAGAGAACTGGAGACCCTTTTTTATGGTAATGCGGTATTTCATCTTAGTTCTCAGGGGTGACAACCCATCTGCATTTTAATTTTTAATTGAAGATAGATATAGATGTCTATGGGCTACAGCAACCACTTACCACCAGGTGGACTGTGTGACCGTTTGTTACTCTTATTAAAAAAGTATGTATGTATTTGAAACTGGGTCATTTAGTTTAGGTTAAGCGATTTGTCGATAGCAGCCTTTGATTTATTGTGGTCGAAGTGTAGTGGTTCCAAATTGCAATTCTACCACAAAACGCCTCTAGATAGGAAGTAAAGGTCACGCAAACCTTTGTTAGTATAATTTAGTCCAGTAACTCGGTAAGCTTGAACGAATCTATTTCATATTGTAGTAGCTAAACTTTGATAAATCTATTTCATGTTGCATTAACGCCATTCTCAATATTTTAAAGAATTTCAGTACTTTATTTTTACTGTTAGCTACACAGATATTGGTTCAATTACTAATTGAATTATAATTTCTGTGATGGTGGGTAATAAATTAAGTAAGACTTAATAATTTCTTATATTTACGCGATTTCGAATAAAACTAACTGTACGGATTTTGTTTTGTTTAATTTTATCTTAACTTTCTCCCTTCCCGACGTTTCGAGTGGTTTGCAGCACCATTCATAGTCGCGAGGGGCAGGAGATAAAGTTAACCCGAGCTACCTTCAGTTTTTAATTATCAAATTTGCTCTGAGGAATTGTTCGGATTAATCCCAGCCGCCAAATTTCACGAACGCACATCGCGGCAGAACTCCCGATACCATCCACACCATCTGGATGATTGGCGGTCCACCACTGTGCAATTTAGAAGATGTTTTCTTCCTCGCACAACTTCCTTGTGGAATAGTTTACCACCAGGGATTTTTCCGGACCGATACGACTTAGGGACCTTCAAAAAAAGAGCCTACTCCTTTTTAAAAGGCCGGCAACGCATCTGCAATTCCCCTGGTGTTGCGGTTGTTCATGGGCGGCGGTAGTCACTTACCATCAGGTGAGCCGCATGCTCGTTTGCCCCCTCTCCTATAAAAAAAAAAAAAAACCACCACTTCGGCAACACAAGGCTGTGGTGACCTACCTACCTGACCTGTGGCTGTGGCTAAGGGAATACTTTCTGCCTAGAAGTCCTGCACTCTTACCTACTTCTTCTTCCTAATAGTAGTGCTCACGCTTTTGTGTTTCGACCTGAAGGGTTTAGAGAGCCGGTATTAATACAGGCTGTGAGTTATTTCATCGTGTTTGTAGCCTTCTTTGTTTGAAGTTGGTTGCAGTTTTTTTTTTATAGGATAGAAGGCAAACGAGCATGCGATTCACCTGATAATAAATGACTACCGCCGCCCATGAACAACTGCAACACCAGGCGAATTGCAGATGCGTTGCCGGCCTTTTAAAAAGGAGTAGGCTCTTTTCTTGAACGTCCCTAAGTCGTATCGGTCCGGAAAAATCGCTGGTGGTAATCAATTCCACAAGGAAGTTGTGCGAGGAAGAAAACTTCTTCTAAATCGCACAGTGGTGGACCGCCAATCATCCAGATGGTATGGATGGTATCGCGAGTTTTGTCGCGATGTGCGATGGTGAAATCGGCTCGAATTAGTCCGAACAATTCCTCAAAGCACTCCCATGTGTCCATGGACTGCACTAGCCACTTACCATCAGGTGGTCTGTAAGCTTATCACTTCAGTTTCATTAAAAATAAATATAGAGTAGGTATGTGTGTATTCTCATTATATTAATACGTGGACAACGAAAATTAAATTAAGTACCTTTTTTATAAAAGGCGAAGAATGAAACTTATATCATTCAAAAGGTACTGTACTATACATGTGCATAAAAGGAAAACGATATATGTTGCCGTTAACAACATACAGATATGATTCTCTTATTTACATTCATGGCTGTATGAACTAAGATCAAGCCTTTCCCGCAAAATATTACATAATAGCGTAACTTCCACATAATTTATCAGTTTTAGACAACAAATGATATACTAGTTTGTATGATCATACAAACAATGTTCATTAATTTCAAGAACACTTTTAACAGCTTATCTTGAATCTTCCGCGGGTCTTGAGGCAATATAGTGGATCCAATTAGGTTGATAACCAATCCAATTAGTATTCTGTTGTTCATGGGCGGCGGTAGTCACTTACCATCAGGTGAGCCGCATGTTCGTTTGCCCCCTCTCCTATAAAAAAAAAATTCTTTTGCTATGCGAAATTTAAACGTAACGGCTCGACTTGTTATAATGCAGTTTATTCAAAACAGAAAGTTAAGTAAACATCTATAGATAGGTAGAAGGTGCTATCTGTAATAACGGTAACTGAGATGTTTCCTTCGAAATTCTTTAAGAAGAAACAATTAAAATTGCTGCTACCATCTTTAATACCAATCATAAAAGATCAGTAAAAGAAATTCAATCTAGCTTTTTAACGTAAACGATAGCATTGACAATGTTATACTCTTCTAAAAAAACTTTGTAGTCAGCCTAGATGGAATTTCTTGTTACCAATAAAAAACGTCTCCGGTTCTTGTCATGGGCATTTCATATGAAGTAGACCCACGCCGCAACCATATTATGGTTATAGCACAAATGTGTCGGTTTGACCGGGGAGGGATCACGCTCTCATTGCATACCAGCGTAAAATAGCAGCTTAATGCTGCTGTGTTTCATATGGTGAGTGTAGAAATCTGTAGTACATTCCATCTTACAATTTGATTTATAATCGAGGATAGAAATGAAAGTGTCTATGGGATACTACTACCTGCCACTTACCGCCAGGTGGACTGTATAGGCACTCATAAGGTGGAATGTGCGGTCGTTTATCATTTTTTTATTTATTTATTTATTTTAACTTTTATGCACAAAAAAACTCGTTCATATGGCGGCTTAATGCCTTAAGGCATTCTCTCCCAATCAAACATTAGGCTAAGCAGAGATAAACATATCGTTAGAAGCACTTAGTAGGTTTTTGACTTTCAAAAAGTGCTTTGCAAATGCCAATTTTGAGTAAAAATCTTATCTTTAACTTTTTCACCGTTTTCATAACAATCACTATAATAATATAAACAACTTCACACACAATAACTTATATAATACATCTGTCTGAACTAGATAAATATATATTATCTGTATTTCGGACCCCAGTGTGCAATTATAATGTTCGTTGGTAAGCACAGATAGCTAATTAGTGTTATTTTATTGAAGAAGACCCTCTTTCCTTCCAGCTAACTTTGCCGCATCGCACTTACCGAAAAATAAATATTGAATAATATTAGTGATTGTTTCCGAAGATACATTGAAATTTTATGCGTTGTGTATGTTTTTTCTTAAAATGAAATTATTTTATAGTTTACATAAAAAAAAAACAAAATCAAAAACCATAATTATTAAAATAATAAAATGAATATATAATAATAATAGAAATAATAAACAATATGCAAAACAATAAACAGTAATCATATTGTGATGTCGGTACGTTTTAACTTTTAACTGATAATTCAAATTGTTCCGTAAACTTGATTTGAATAACTTTGACCACTGTTTAAGTTTGCACTGTTTATCATTATAATATTTACTATTCATTCATTCATTACAGTCCATCTAGAGTCCACTACTGAACATAGGCCTCCCTCATAGATTGTTTCATATGGTGGATATTTGCCATAGTTGCCACGCTTGACATCCGTGTAAACTGCAGTTTTATGTTGAATTGTTATCAAGAAAAACCATCTTCTGTTTTATTTCTCTCTGTCACCTTTTACGACATCCACGGGATCATATGGGATAGTGGATATTACTACACCACGCCTACACTTATGGATGTCATACATGATCCAGTTTACTGTCAAGTTGGCATCGCGCTTAAGCGGCATCCGGTAATCTTGATGGTGTATGAGTATCCGTGTTCATGACAAGTCTACTTGAAGCAAAAATTGAATTTCGATTCTGCCAAGATTGCAGCGTCATGTAAACTTGAACGGATGTATAAGCGGCCAAGTATGCATGACTTTACAAGATTGCGTGACGCCATGGTTCCAACTGGTGCGGCATCGTGCAAACTGGACGGTGAACTTGAACGTGAGTGGTGGAGTGGTGGTATGGATGCACTGCAAACTGAACGCCGCTACTTCAATCGTGTTGCAAACTTGACAGTAAACTGGATCGTGAAAGACATCCATTATTGAGCGTCGATCTACTAGTCTGTTTTAGGATCTGTGAAAGAAACTATAAACAAACTATCACTAATGTAATCCTTCTTAAAAATTGCCGTACTCAATTTTTATTCATATTATCACCTTGTACCAAACTTTCTGTATAAAAAAATATTTTTGAAGACTAGACCATAATAATTTATTATTCAACATACATATAATAGAAGAGATTCTTGACGATAAAAACCAACGTTTTTATCGTCTTGATTATGTTTTATACTAAAAAAACTTTATATTATTAGGTTTTTTTGATTCTAAGAAACTTGGATTATATTTTCAACAAAATAATATTGAATATAGCTAACTACTATGAGTAATGCATGTCGTTTGTCAAATAATTCTAAGCAAATAGGTAAAATAACCACCATTATTATGTATTTACGGCTCCGTGGCACAGTGGCTTAGCAATGAGTTGCTGCGCTGGGGGGCGCGGGTTCGAATCCCGCACGGAACAAGTATTTGTATGGCCTATAAATAATTGTTCCGAGTCTGGATGTTTGTCCTTGTGAAATTTGTGTTTGTAAACTGCCTCCACGATACAGGAGAAAATCCTAGTGTGGGGGTAACGTTTTTAAAAAAAATAATTGTGTAATAAATTTCAAGGCAGCTCAGAAATCATAGAAACGCGGATGCGTCATGCAGTGTTCTACATTTTACGGACTTTAAAGGATTATGTGTTGAAATTGGAACAAAATACAATAACAGATTTATACGAGTATATATATTAATGGCCTTATAAGAAAATAAAATATATCTTTTAATGAGGAAAGGCTGAATCGTTGCCTAATCTTTTACGATTATATGAATATTATGTAGAAATATAAACTTTTTTATTCAATATAGATTATAGATAAATAATTATTAAAAGTCATTGTAATGTTTGTAAACCACCGGTTCGGATAATACCTCTGTCCTGAAAAGAGCTAGCAAGAAACCCGGCAAAGTCCCAAATTTTATTTTGAAAAAAGAAGTTTAAAATAATTTAATATGTTACACAATAATTAACAACATAAAAGCAATTAGAAATATGTAGTTTGGCAGTGATCACCTCATTTGCATATTATAACAAACTTTTTATATATAATATTTGTTTAATAAAGTTTTTAAACTTGGCGGAAGTCACATTTTGTATATTTTCTGAGATTTTGTTGTAAAACCTTATGCATCGCCTCAAGACTGAATTAATATCTCTGTAGAGCCGAGTAACTGGTACTACTAGCTTGTGTCTGTTCCTAGTATTTACAGAGTGAATATCACTTATTTTTGTAAAACTACTATTTTTGTGTACATACATAACATTCTTTTAAATTTTCGTCTTAGAGACTTTTTAGGTTTTTAAATCATATACGAGTATTGCTCTTATGGCTTCTTCTACGAAACAAATGCAATTTTCCTGCCAGTCGCGTGTCTACTAACACCTATAACGGTAACGCATACGACATTATGCTGTGGAAATAGCTAAAGTAAACTTGTCTAGCTGTTTCAACACTGGTAAGATTTCTATTTTTTTGTCTGCTTGCTAGTTTTGATATATGGGGGCCTCATTGAAGCTTCGCGTCTAGTGTAATTCCAAGAAAAATTGTGATATCGACAAGACTCAGCTCCTCCCCATTTAAAATTACATAAGTATTTAGATATTTGACAATTGCATACATTTAAGTAGTTTTAGTGCAATTTAAATGCAAATTATTAACGTTAAACCAATTTACTAATTTAGATATATCATTATTTATTTAGTCATTTTTCAGTAATTGTCGTTTTAGTTTGAAAATTAATGAAGTATCATCAGCAAATAATCGTATATCATGGTTATCCCCTACTATGTAAAGTAAGTCATTAATATGGACAAGAAACAGAAGGAGCCGCGAATAGAGCCCTGAGGCACGCTCATTTGTACTATCGACCCGGAAGAGCTCATACCGATAAAAACAACTTTTTGCGTTCTTACTAACTTAAATATGAAATAACAAACTTAGGAGCATCACTTCTTACATCATAGTGTTTACATTTGATCAATAATTTTTTTGCTTAAATTTTACTAAGTGTCTGCAGTACAGAAATAGGTTTAAAATAGGCAAGGTCAAATGTACTACCAGATTTAAATAAAGGTATACTTTTACGTTTCATTAAATATTTAAAATATTTTTCAAAACCCATTACAACGTCCTGATCTGATTTAGTTAATGTATATTGTACTATATACTAACTATATACTACTATATACTATATACAAACTACTATTAGTAGTTTGAATTGCGAGACTTTGTCCATACTCCATGTCATTTTAATTTTATTACAAGCCGTATTAATATTGTTGCTTAAACTTGAGACTTGGTTGGAATATTTTTTTACATATTCCCTAAATTCTATGCTAGGATTATATGACCTATGTTTCAAGTTCATATAATTTTTGCCTGCTTTTATGGACTCCTACTGTCGCCCAAACATTGCATATCTTGTAACTGTTCAAGGAGAGTGTTCAAGATGTAAAAGTATTATCAAATTCATTGCAAATAAGCGCATATAACTTTTTATACAAAAAAAAACAGTATGATCTTTAGACCGTAGTGGAGGAAGCTTCTAGGAAATTGATATTAAAGTCTCCGCATATTATTACAGATTTATTCTGTTTTGTCGTACTCCACTTCATTATTGTCAATTCTTATTCTAATTTTTTTAGTACTATTTTAAACTAATAACTATATATGCAATTATTACGTTATTGCCTTGCATTATGGAAACCTTGAGTACAGCGTGCGTAAAATAAAAAAATAAAATCTTTAAGGTACATGTAGTATTTACGTTTCACCATCATTAAATGAACTCTTTCAAACAAACTAATCGCAGGCAATGTAACTGAAATAACACCAAGGAGTATTTTGTTTTACAAGTGTAATAAAATCTCATTTAAATTCAAAAATTTAAGTGTCGTCAACGCCATTAGATTTAATTACATTAAAGGATGAGGGTTTATAAGAGGGCTTTCGGCCGTAAATTTTAGTAAAATATCAAGTTAATCGCAAGGTTTTGTTTTTATTATATATTATACTAGCATTTTCTTGTATTTTAGGGTCCCAAATTTCAATATTTACCATATTTAACCAAGTTCAAAAAAGGAGAATGTTCTAAAATTGACGCGTATGTTTTTTATGTATGTTTACCGATTTTTATTTCAATTATTGTATTTTTTTAAATTGGGTTTATTTCAAGAGTAGGTAGTGCCTAATAAATGTGGAGAAAAAAATACATCTCTCTCATATTTTAGTTATTTATTCTTTATTGCGTTTCTTAAAAATACAAAAGGCGGACTTAATGCCCTGAGGCATTCTCTACCAGTCAAGCCATGGAGTGGTGAGAATTTGACGTAGGTATAGGTGTTTCTAATATTGAATAAAAAATATAATATATAATATTCCTAAGGATAAACCTTAAAAAGTACAAATTAACTTCAAAAAGCATCTGAAGACAGAGTTTTAATTATTCGATACACTAAGTATGTCTTTGCACCGATTTCGAAAGCTATTACCTATATGGATTTTTTTATATGTACTTTTAATTACTAATAGTTATATTTTTATATAACTCAGAGGATGCAACATTTTCTAAATGAAATAAAAATAAAATATATTACGCACATTAAATATATTATTGGACACACTATAACTCATAAAACACAATGAATATGACTATACCACTGTGTAAATTTTAATAATAGATAAAAATGGTTGCGTGTGTGGTTGCGTGATCGCGTCGGTTTGTATATGATTGGTATTACTGTGTGTTTATTGTAGGTATATTATAACTTCATTCCTTATTTGATCTAATATTTTTTGGGGAAGTAATTTATTTCTAAGTATAGCTCTGCATTGATCTCCCAATCTTTGTTTTGATGCCTGCGTCTGCGGATACTTATTAGAGAATTCTTTATGATTGAGGTATATTTTGCTAGTATTTAATTTAGTGCCTATGAGGTACGTGCCCCAGATGAATTTATTAGTTTCTTCTGTTCATCTTTTGCGCGCACGATTTTTGCCTGGGACGGGTACAGGTTCAGTGGTGACAGACTACTGCACAACGTACTCAAACATAAGTGATACAGAGTTTGATCTCGTTGAAGACTGGTGTGAACATAGAGATGAAATAGGTGATTCGAATGAATGAAAAGGTGAGAATGTCGGCGAGATTGTCACTTAACATGTCGGAGAAAATATGTGTCGCTTGAGTCGTACGACGGGTTGCTTTCACCGCTCGGGGATTCTCCGCACTCCTAAGCCCAGTCTCAGGCTGGCTTCCTTCATGACCAGTGCTGCTACTGGGTCGGCCGAACACTTAGGGCCTCTTAACTTCTTGTTAGTACTATAATTATCCTCTTCGGAACTATCCTTTGGAACCGTTAGTTGGAGAGGGTTTACCAAGATGTCAGTGGCTAATAATATGTTTCTCCTGTATTGATAAGTACAGGATATAGTCAAGTTCGTAGTGACTGCTGATATGTACATGCCTCCCTTTAAGCCCCCTCACCACGTCAAGGTGGTCCCACGGGGGGTTATTATTATTATTTGGGGTATCTATATAGTTTTATCATCTGGTTTGGCTGCATAAATATATAATTGTAAATGAAAATGATATACATAAATATCAATAAAATGAAATAAATACATAAAATAATACATAAATAAATAAAAACCCAACCAGATAGAAACCCTCGGCTGGGGAGACCAACCGGCCGAGGGTTAGGGGGAAAGGGAAAGAAACCGGCGGACGGTATCGAGGAGCACCGCCTTCTGCATTTGAACTTAGAGAAGTACGTCGCGGAGTCCCAGTCGCCTGAGATGACCCGAAAGGCTGACTGGGATTAACCCGTTCGCAGAGCGACTACAGGTATAATTTCGGTCGACAGTCCACCCCACATGTCGCTCACCTCGTGAGCCAGGTCCAGAGATTTTGTTCGCTTATCTGTTTCGGCTTTCACGAGGTCCTCATCATACGGAATGGTAATGTCGACCAAAAATATCCTTGATTGTGCCCGGTCCATCAGCACAATATTAGGCTTATTCGCAAGAATGGTCCTGTCTGTGATGATGACCCGGTCCCAGTAGAGCCAGGCGCGGTCATATTCGAGCACGACTTCCGGCATGTACTTATAATAAGGCAGTTTCCGATCCACGAAACCGTTTTTCAGAGCGAGCTGCTAGTGTAGAATCCTGGCTACTAGGTTGTGCCTATGCAAGTACTCAGAGTTAGAAAACGCCGAACAACCCGAGATGATATGCCTAAGGGATTCACCGGGATTGTGACAAGCTCGACAGATGTCGACGGTGCCATCCCTTAGGATGTACCTCCGATAGTTGTTGGTCTTAATAACCTGATGCTGTATTACACAGACAAAACCCTCGGTTTCCCCGAAGAGGTCACCAAGACTAAGCCAGTGGAGGGAGGCAACTGTGTCTACGAAAGGCTCATGTAGAGCCTTGTAGCACCTCCCGTGGAGCTCCTTCTCCTTCTATACGGTCTTCCGGTCGGAAATGCTCTGTACTGCCGGGTCTTGTCATTGCTCGTTGGCTAAGGATAGAGGGGTAAGTCCTTTATCACAAGAAATAACGTACCTGTGGAATGGATCATCCGGTCCCGTCAGAAAGTAATTACGGAGGCTGCACACTTCGTGATTATGCATGGTAAGCGCGCTTAAAAGGCCACGTCTACCATGCTACCGCGGCAAGTACAACCTCATAATCGACGATCTCGGGTGATGCATCCTATGGGACGTCACAATAGTGCGGACTGTTCTATCCAGGGCGTTAAGTTCAGTTTGAGTCCAGTATAAGTCTAAGTATGCCGAAGGTATATATGAGAACAGGCATGACCCAACCGTTAAATGCGTGTCTTATCCACACCGGACAAAAGGCTGATAAGCACTTTGGTCAAACGTGCATAAAACACATCGCAAACTGACTGCCTCATACCCGCCTCATCGATACCAATGTTCTGTGACATACCCAGGTATCGGTATGTTTCAGCCTCGGAAAGGGTCCTTATGTTGTTGAGCATAGATAAGTCTATGCCCTCAGAATTAGCAACCTTTCCCCTTTCGACATGGAGGACTGCACATTTTTCCGTCCTCAGCTCCATTCTAATAGAATTACTAAAATCAGAAGTGATGTTTAGCAATTCCGTAAGATGGGATCGACTGGAGGCGAATAATTTGAAATCATCCATATAGAAAATGTGGGTTACTTTTGTACCTCCTTTACGAAGCTGAAGTTTCCTTCCGGAGTCCTCCAGTAAGGTACTGAGACGGTTCAGGGAGAGGCTAAACCAGATTAGACTCAAACAATCGCCCTGGAAGATACCCCTTCTTACCCTTACGTGGCTTTTCGGATTCGTCATCCGCTCGCCTAGATGACAAGGGATTGGACTCCAGTTCCCCATATATTGCCCAAGGAATTCTCTAACTGTACAGACAACCTTGCTGGAGGACCTTACTTATTATTACTTCCAAAGTATGTCCCAAACCTCTTTTACACTGAACCATGTAAGAAAAAAAGAAACCATGACTTTCAAAAAAGGTAGCTTCTTTTCATTATGCTATTTCAGTTTTATTTTTCAATATACATTTGTTTACATAACATAAAGATATGTAATATTTATTATTAATAAAAAAAAGAAAGAAAAAAAAAGAATCATACAATATTTTTATATAATATATTAGTTATGCTCATGGCTGGCAAGAACTGGTTTAATTGCTTCGTACGGGTCTCGTGGTCGGCGTTATCAAGAATCGATGTAATAAATGATGTACATTGTTGGTAAAAAAGATCTGTAAAAAGACGCAAAAGTCAAAGTGAGTCCGGAGTGATACCGTGAAAACGTAAGGGCACGCCGGGCTGTAATGATCCTAGCTCTGGTATGTTTTATAATATAATGAAAAAAAGTTGTTCTACATTTAAAGTAAAAAACCTTGAAAATGGTACCAGAAAAATAAAAATAAAAATGTATTAGATCGTATAAGTGACGGCATTATACTTCAAAATTATACAATATAATAAGGGTTCTCCGGTCTACGTGGATGGAATCGACAGATAGCTAAACATTTGAAGCAGATCTTTTTGATGAGTCATTGCAATTCCAGTGGCGGCCCTGCTGCGATAGAATCACTTGATGTGCCGGTTCGATCTTGTACTCATATTGATGAATGTATGGCGTGGCGTATAATGACCCTTAATATTCACCATGGTAAAGCATGTGGTCATGACATATGTATTTCTGTTGAACATTTACGTTGCGGTGGACTTTGGGTTGTGGTGTTTCTTTCGGTTTTAAAAAAAACATTCTTACCTTCCGATTTAATAAAATACGTGGTTAGTTAGTGCCAATTCTTCCAATTTTTAAGCTTATCTCAATCACTAAAATCTGTGCTAATTTTTGAATTTACCATTTGAATCTATTATTCTGGATATTTTATCGAAATTTATTTTATTTATTCACACCCAGTTTGGTTTTAAAAAAGGAAGCTCTATTGAGTTGGCAATTGTTTTTTGAAACGTTAAAATCGGTGGATGCTCCTTGTTAATTGGTATATAATTCGCATAGTAATATAGTGTTGTAGACGGTTCTCTTTCCGACGTATTTGTATTGACTTGTGGGGTTAGACAGGGTGGGCTGACCTCTCCTCTGCTGTTTAACCTTTACGTAAACGATGTGATTGAGGAGCTGTCATGTAGGTGGGAAATGTGTAAATAACCTTAGTTACCTACGCAGACCATATGGTTTTATTGAGCCCCTCAATCGGGGCTTTGAGTTAATTACTGTATTTGTGAGAAATACGCAACAAGCCACGACTTAGTTTATAATGCAGATAAATCTGTGAGCATGGTGTTTGGAGCGCATAACAAAGATATTTGTCTACCATTATACCTGAAGGGCAAGTTTGAACTTTGTGACGAGCTTCCGATATTTAGGGCATATTGTGTCTAATGACCTGTGGAATGAACAGGACATAAACAGGGAAAGGCGGTTCCTTACTGTTCGTATTAATATACGCAGGTTTAACAAATGTAGCATGATTCTAAAATACTACTATCTAATGTCAATCGCTTTGCACGCCGCATCTCTGGGCTAAATTTAAAAAGGAAAATTATCAAACTTTTAAGGTTCAGTACATAACGATTCGTTTAGGCGATAATATTCGTTGCGGCTTTGATAAGATAAGTATGCTGCTTAAATCTGGAAACGCGATTATATAAACTGCAACGCAATATTGTAATAAAATATTTTATATTTCTATACCTATTCAATACCTAGGAGATTCTCATAATTATTTTCTCTGTTCTTCGGATAATCTGAAGTTGCTAACGCCTTTACACCGTACTGGTTATATTCGTTTGTCTCACTCTTTCGCCCTTACGGTTTTAAGACTGGAACGAAATACCTCTTGACATTAAAAAAGCTTCCAACAAGCTTCTGTTCAAAAACAAAGTTCGTGAACGCTAAAAAATCATTGCAAGTTTGAATTAACGCTTTTGCTAAAGAATGATTCTGTCGTCACACATATATATATAAGTAAATTTATGTATTTGTGTAATTGTGTATTAATATATTTAAATATTACATACATTTGTAAAATATATGTATGATTTTGGGGGGCGGGTTTGCTTCTCGCCGGATGATCCCAGCGCTGTTGCTGACTCTGTCACTGATGTGGTGCTACAGGGAATGGAACTATTTATTCCATCATCTGTGGTACCCATCGGAGGCAGATCTCAGCCTTGGTTTGGCCGCTCCTGTAAGACTGCTTTACGCAGTAAACAGGAGTGTTATCAAGCCTGGGCTGCGGCTTCGGCGACTCGGGATGTAAACACCAGCATACTTAAAAAGAAGTATAACTTCGCCTCCAGGTCCTTCAAAGGAGTTATTGCCAAGGCAAAGTCAGAGCACATAGGCAGAATTGGCGAGAAACTAGTTCGCCTTCCTTCGGGAACCCGCGCATTCTGGTCTCTCCCCAAGGCTGTCCAAGGGAATTTCTGTAAGCCATCACTACCATCTCTGCACAGGGAGGACGACTCACTGGCCCACGACGCAAAAGAGAAGGCCGACCTTTTAGGCTCCCTTTTTGCGTCCAACTCGACTGTTGATGACGGGGGGAACACACCGCCGACTATCCCGCGGTGTGAGTGCTCCATGCCGGATGTGCGGTTCTCACAGCGCTCGGTTCGCAGAGCACTCCTCTCCCTTGACATCCACAAGTCGAGTGGGCCTGACGGAATCCCCCCAATTGTGCTGAGGACGTGTGCTCCGGAGTTGGCACCGGTTCTAACGCGTCTTTTCCGGTACTCCTACTCCCTAGGCGTAGTCCCGAAATCATGGAAGACAGCTTTTGTTCACCCGATCCCTAAAAAAGGCGACCGCTCAGACCCGTCCAACTACAGGCCTATCGCCATCACCCCCTTGTTCTCCAAAATAATGAAATCCGTTATAAATTGCCAACTCATGCGGTACCTTGAGGATCACCAGCTGATTAGTGACCACCAGTACGGTTTTCGTCGGGGTCGAACAGCTGGTGATCTTCTGGTCTACTTAACTCATAGATGGGCGGAGGCAGTAGAGTCCAAGGGGGAGGCATTGGCCGTTAGTTTGGACATTGCGAAGGCCTTCGATCGGGTTTGGCACAAAGCGCTTCTTTCGAAGCTCCCTTCCTATGGGCTTCCCGAGAAATTATGCAATTGGATCACCAGCTTTCTTGCAGATCGGAGCATCAAGGTCGTTGTAGACGGTGCATGCTCCGACTACAAGCCTATTAACGCTGGTGTTCCACAAGGCTGCGTGCTATCACCAACGCTGTTTCTTCTGCATATCAATGATATGTTGCTAACTGGTAACATTCATTGCTATGCGGATGAGAGCACTGGTGATGCTTTATACACGTGCCGTGCCAATATTACTCGGGAAAACGTCGCTGAGTACCGGAATAAACTTGTGCCTGAAGTCGAGTCTTTGCTGAACAAAGTCTGGGATTGGGGCGACTAAATTTAGTCCAGTTTAATGTTCAGGAGACACAAGTTTGCGCGTTTACCGCTAAAAAGAACCCCTTTATCGTATCTCCTCAGTTTCAAGGCACTCCTCTTCTTGCCTCAGCCAGTATCGGAATTCCCGGAGTCGACATATCGAGTGACGTGCAGTTTCGTGGTCACTTGGAAGAGAAGGCCAAATTGGCCTCTAAAAAGCTTGGCGTGCTAAGCAGAGCGGGACAGTATTTCATGCAGGCACACCGGCTGCAACTTTACAAGGCGCAGGTTCGGCCTCACATGGAATACTGTTCCCATATCTGGGCAGAGGCTCCCCAGTGCCCGTTCCTTCCACTTGACCACATCCAGCGCAGAGCTGCTCGAATCTTCGACGACCGAGTCCTTTCCGATCGGCTCGATTCGTTGGCACTGCGAAGAGATATTGCATCCCTTTGCATTTTCTTTCGCATCTACCACGGGGAGTGCTCTGAGGAATTGTTCGGATTAATCCCAGCCGCCAAATTTCACGAACACACATCGCGGCAGAACTCCCGATACCATCCACACCATCTGGATGATTGGCGGTCCACCACTGTGCGATTTAGAAGATGTTTTCTTCCTCGCACAACTTCCTTGTGGAATAGTTTACCACCAGCGATATTTCCGGACAGATACGACTTAGGGACCTTCAAGAAAAGAGCCTATTCCTTTTAGGCGGCGGTAGTCACTTACCTTCAGGTGAGCCGCATGCTCGTTTGCCCCCTCTCCTATAAAAAAAATATATAAGTTTATCTCTGCTTAGCCTAATGGTTAACTGGGAGAGAATGCCTTAAGGCATTAAATTCGCCATATTTACGATTTTTTTATGCATAAAGTTCGCCATATGTACGATATTCTCGGTTCTTTACATTCACCATACGAAACAAAGTCCGGCACAATGGCTATCTTAGGCTTCAAGTGAGTAAAGAACCAGCACTTTTGTTAGAAGCGGCGACGACGACAAGCAGATTCAGTTTTTTTAGGAACTTCACCGCACATGGACGCACGCACCTATAGTCTTTACAGCAAATGGCTCAATTATGTAGTCATCATAATTCTCTCAGATACTCATATTTGCGCCATTAACTTAGTTCAGGGTCATCTGATGTTGTTCTGGCTTTTACAGAGGTACACACTAGGAATTTGCTCCTCTCCTAATAGACTAAAGTCATACCGTGAGGTCTGTCCCCATTGCTTATTATTTATTATTAAAATTATAGGAGACATTTATAAGAAATGTTGAAAGTTGATTACAGAGACATTTTTAAAGTTGCCACTTCTCTCCTTTATCTTAATAGGTACTTCAAATTCTTCAGAATTGAAAAACCTGCGACCTTTACCTTTGTAGTGTTTTGGCATTAGTTTAGAATTAAAACAATTTGTACAATCATTTTCTTTTTTTTTATTAAATTGTGACATTTACATCTCTGTCTTAGAGCGTACAATACTGTAACAAGAAGTTATTTATAGGTGCTTCAAATTCTTCGGAATTGAAAGCCTGCCTGTGACCCCTGCCATTGTAGTATCTTGGCATTATTTTAAAATAGAAACAATTTGTACATTCATTTTTTTAAATTTTTATAAAATTTTAACTTTTTCATCAGTCCTAGTGCTCTTCTAGATAATTATAATTTGATATTTCACCTAAAGACATTTTATGATCCGATTCAAGTTTTCTCAAATGTTTTACTACGACTATATAATTAAGTATTCACCAATAAATTTATTTGGAGGTATTTAGGTGTGTGTATATATATATATATATATATATATATATATATATATATATATATATATATGATGTGTTAAGCACTGTGAATGTAGAGGTCAGAAATCCTTTTTAGGGTTAAAGAGGCAATCCACCTTATTCATCAGGGATGACATATATCTGTGTTTTTATTCATAATCCACGATGATGATAATGTAGTGTGTTATTGTGATTATGTGCGGGTCTGTGGGCCACAGCATCCACTTACCAAGAGGATTGCGTACTAATTTTTCACCCTTACTTTTACAAAAATCACAACTTAATTATCTATTCCTGGGTCTTCCGGCAGCTTTTGTCGAAATAGTAGAGCTTGTAGAACCACGCTATTATGGACTCCAGCATGGGTCTGCTTGACTGGTGCAGGAAAACACGCTTACAGAATACCAGCGTAAAATAGCAACATATATATGTTCGTTATAGTGAGTAATAAAAACTGAACAAACCCTGGTTTTCTGGTAACTAGGGTTATTTTAGTTTCAGGGGTGATCGGCATCTCTTTATACGTGGTAGAGCTATATTAGTAGTATAGTTGTAGCATGAATGAGTCGGATCGATCGGGGAAGGACCACGCTCTCACAGAATACCAGCGTAAAATAACAGCTTAATGCTGCTGTGTTTCGTATGGTGAGTGTAGAGAATCGGAGATCCTTTTTACTGGAGACGAGGCATTCCATCTTATTACTCACGGGTGACTACGCATCTGCATTTTGATTCGTAGTTGAGGATGAATGTAGATGTCTATGGGCCACAGCAACTACTTACCATCAGATGGACTGTG
Organism: Parnassius mnemosyne; assembly: GCA_963668995.1. Classification (NCBI taxonomy): domain Eukaryota; kingdom Metazoa; phylum Arthropoda; class Insecta; order Lepidoptera; family Papilionidae; genus Parnassius; species Parnassius mnemosyne. The sequence continues at coordinate 33,649,198 of CAVLGL010000159.1, forward strand.
TGCTCATTTGTCACCCTCATCTTATAAAAAATCTGCATTTTAAATCTGAAAGCGAATCTAATCACGAATAGATATAGGTTTTTATGGTCTATTGCATCCACATACAATTAAATCAACTGTGTGCTCATCGCTTTTATTTTGTGTAAAAATGTGGTGTATTAATTTCAATTACTTTATTATTTATTCATAGAAAATAAATACTCGGTAGCTTCACTGAGATATGATATAGAAGCAGACTGTTAGTTGTTCCGTCTGAATAATGAGATAGCGTATCCTGTTATTGTTACATGTTTTATGTCTACATATAGCAATTAATTTATCACATTTATAATTTTTATATAGTTATACATTCACTAATCTACTTTCTGTTTCATTAACCGTCCATAAAAGTTGAAAAAAAAAAGATGCGTCTCTTCCATTGTAGCGATAGTTTGCCGTAATCGTCCCGTTTAGCAGGCGTATTAGCAAATATGGTATAAAAGAGTATGTGATCGGGGTTGCCAGACCTACGTTATTTTATTAAAACTTAGATTTCTATGTACGTGAACTATAATAGTGTTACGAGCTTGTGGGTTCGAGACAATTAAAAAGTGCCGAGTGAATTACCAAAATTGACACTTTAATTACAGAGCACTAATTACAACTTAAACCACACTAATAATAAAACACAATTGTACTACTGATCACTTTAGTTCGCAGTTGTATTTCTTTGAAGTATTAGCTTGTATCGCCAATTCAATACTGACTCGATCGTGGTCTATACCGGCCTTACATATTACCAAACCTTCTACTGTAGAAATATCTAGAATGTTCGAGTACATATCGGTCCAGAAATTTCTAGAAGGATCTTGTCTCTCCTAGTTCTGCTACTCGATACTAGAGGGTGCTAGTAGTAACTAGTGTTGCCATGTACAAGACATTAATAGTGGCGCGCAACAATAGGTAACAACGAAGAGGTGTAGTAGCAGGTGGTATTCTACCCATCCATGCATTACAGTCCATAAAAGTCCACTGCTGAACATAAGCCTCGCCTATAGTTGCCGTGTTTAGCTGGCAGTTTGGCATCAGCAGCTTTTTATTATAAGGAGTTATTATCGAGAAAATTTTGCTGCTCATCTCCTGTTTCAGATTCCCTCTGTCGCCTGTTACACCCACGGAACGATATAGGGTAGAGAATATGATTAAGTCGTCACTACGAGCTTTACGTTAGTAACAGATAGTAAAGGTATAAAAATTGTTGCTCTACTATATTCATATATTAAATCTGTTTTAATATGTTTAATATGTTAGAAAATCTTTACTATTAACAGACTCTTTCCGCCAGCTTTCAAATAAGGGAGGGTTTCTAATTCTCTTCCGTTGGACATATTAAAAAACCAGACATTATATCTTAACATAGTAGAGCAACATTTTCGTAACTTTAATACCTGTTAATAAATGTGAAACTACTTTTATTCAAAAATTGGCCTTTACAAATCATTTTTAAGGCAAGTATCGCTTCAATAAATCCCTAATGCGGGAGACCGCTATAATATGTAGACTATATTTCTCTCAACAATTACAGTTTAACCTTATAAAATGTTTACATAATTAAAGATTATATCATCATCATCATCATTACAGCTCTTCACATGTCCACTGCTGAACATAGGCCTCCTCCAAGGAATGCCACAAAGTACGGTCCCGAGCCAGCTGCATCCATTAATTTGATGTCGTCACTCCATCTAGTGGGCCCCGATTAGTAAGCTAAAACGGCAATGGGCCGGCCAAATAGCTAGAAGAAAGATTATATATGTATGTTGACATAATTAAAGAAGTCTAAAGTCGACACTAGCCACAACACTTATTAATATTTTTAACATTACATTAATAGAAAAAATATTATTTCAATGTGTATTGTTGGTACAATACATACTGTCGCTTATTGTGTTTTGAGGACGTCTCTGTGTTCCCCTGGAAACCGGTTACTAACGAAACAAATCCTCGTATGTTTTTATGTATGTTAACGAATTTCTTGAAAGCAACTGAACAGATTGTAGAAAAATTATTAAAATTCTGCCTTTATTGAATCGGTTATACTTCAAGGGTGGTCCTACATAAATTCTAAGTAAAAACTTCTAAGAACTTATAAGAATGGAAAACAACGAATGAATTTTTTTTTTATGTAACTATTCCGACGATAAGTTGTTCCCTTGAAATTGTTATTCCTTAGCCCATTCCTTAGCCCAGGTAAAATATTTTTTTTAATAAAAGCAAAACTTTTGTTTTTATAGTATAAGGGTGACGAACGAGCACATAGTTCACCTGATGGTAAGTGGTTGCTGTGGCTATCTATCCTCGATTATCAATTAAAATGCAGATGCGTTATCACCATAGATATAAGATATATTTCTATGGTCGTCAGCCGTGAGGACTAAGATGAAATGCCTCGTTTCCAGTAAAAAGGGTATCTCGTTCTCTACACTTACCATACGAAACACAGTAACATTAAGCTGCTATTTTACGCTGGTATTCTATGAGAGCGTAGTCCTTCCCCGTTCGAGCCGAACCATTTGTGTTACAACTATACTACTAATATACGAGTAGCTGCAGCATGGCTCTACCAAGTAAAACTTAGATTTTTTATTCTGAACTTTACTTTTGTTTTAAACAGACTTAAAAATAAAAATAAACACATGATAGCCCTGAAGTCGCCGTTTAGATCTTTGATACACTATGTCTACCTACTTAAGAATCAATGGAATAATATCGAAATTATTTTTTTTGAAGTCGGTTTTTCTTATATATAATTATATATAGTTTATCTACTGTGAAATTTAAAGCCGAAACTTTGATTTAATGTTTGTTCTTACTGCCATTACGTATTGTTTTTGAATTAAGATTCTTAATTACGTTTTTAATGGACAAACATTTGAAATAAATTGAATATTTATTTGTTTACTTCATTTCTTATTTGCATAGTGTTTCACCGAATTACAGCTCTTAACAGTGAATTATTACATTTTACGGTCACGGACTCACGGATTGCTTGCTATCTGATGTGTAAACAAATAATTGTGCCTGCAGAACATTTGCGGAGTACCTTTACTGGGCTTAGTTCTTCAGTTATTTCTTAGAGGGTAAAGAATCAAGAAAGAGTCCACTTACGCTGCCTAGTGCATATTTTAGGATTTCATGTCCCCGAATATATATTTTTTATATCTCAGACATGCAGATTTTCATGATATTTTTTAACCGCCGAAACTGTGATCAATTTCCGTTGTACCAGCAGGGATTGAAATCGGGTTGCTCCCTCAGCCTATACAGCTCTAAACAAAGTAGAAAAATATGCATTTAATAATCAAATAGAATAATTGTTGTCCTTTAGAAGGGCTACTTATAAGAATTTAAAAAATATATACTGAATAAATATTAAAATAAAAAGATAACAATGCTAGTTGCAACGTTACACGCACGTTAGGGTTTCCATCAATGCAAAACTAAAATTTTATTTGTTGGTTTCTAAATTACACTGATGCCTTTAAATGGCAAAAAAAAAAACAGAAAGCAAATTCGATCGAATCCGTGGATATTTTTGTCTCTTCAATAAATAATTTGATTTGATAACTGGCATTAAATACGATGCTTTATGCGCAGAGAGAATTATTTGCGGCGAAGGCGGATAGTGGCGCCGCGGCAGCCGATCGCAAACTCTCGTCATCATCAGCTGGCAGTATGAAGAATAAGTGGTTGAAGGCCTTTCGCAGCTTGAAGCCGCCAAGTGCTCCACCACCGCAACTTGGCCCCCAAGACAAGTAAGATATTTATAACTCGTTTAACATTTATAAAATGATTATTGTAATGCTTCAACACTTTCTATTTGTTAAAGATGTTAAAATTAATAAGATGTAGATAAGATATGCGTAATAAATAAAAACAATGTCTCCCAGTTGGAAGGGAAAACTGATAAATAATTTTTAACATCTTTAATGTACCTGATTTCCACAAAGTAACACCTGATTCTAATAATAAGTATTGTTTGAACTCTGAAAATACCTAATTTTTTTTTAAATAACAAATTTGACTGTTTTTTTATCTGATAATTATTTCAATATTTGCTTCTTTCATATCATCCAATATTTTAAACAACACTTTTAGCTGTAAATATATTACTGCACAAATTCGTAATTTTTTGAAAAAAATAATTTTTGTGTTTTTGGATTCCCGTTACAGTTTGATAATTTTTAATATGTAATCCACCCTCAAAGAATTCAAATAAAATGACCCTACCTTAATACTTGTTAACTTTAAACTCAAACGTGATTAAACTAAGGAAAACCGCAACAAATTAAAACGCAACAAAATATTATTTGATTTGTTGGCGCCGTTTTGATAGAATATTGACGATGTCGAGAATAACGTATGACTAAATGAGCAGCTATGAATACAGGCAAATTAAGTTCATTCTAGGAAAGTTTTTCCATCCGATTTCTACAAACAAACAAAGTACAACATTTTCAATTAGAACAAATAGAGATTAGCAAGCAGCTCCGCTTGTTTTTGATTACCTGGCAAATCAGACTTCCGTCTGAACACAAACAATAATTCTCCTCTCGTGCATATTTACTGGATATGTATTTTATTTATTTATTTATTTATACTTTTTTGCACCAAATATTTGTACAAAAGGCGAGCTTAATGCTATATGGCATTCTCTACCAGCTAACCTTGGGTAGTACAGAAAGTGAGTTTGGGCAGTTAAGTTGTCATGATATTAGTCAGTTCAAATATATACATGCAACACATATTTTATGGCTACTAACTCAACAAGAAAAAAAATCATATAGCATACCACGTGGTAACTTATTATAGTTAATCATCAACAGTATCATCAAAATTAAGAGAATACTTTTAAATTAACTATAGGATAGGTATCACGTAAAATACATACCTATCCTATACAATTTTAAATTCTACTCAGTATGGTCGGTTAAAATTCAGATGGGCCCATATGCATTTCTGTTAGTACGTCCAATCATCGACATGTCGTGCTTGATAAAACTGTCAATATTTCGTATTAAGGTGCGCCATGTTGACCGTAATTGAACCAGATTGATTCCAATCCGCGATTACTCTACTTTATACTACAACCTCTTGTGGACATTAGTTGCATTTGTAGCCCACTTTAAAATAAATCGTCTGCAAATGTAACATTATAACAGAAGTAGAGGATAACTTATATAAACTGTTATATCATGTCTCGACATAAATTAGATTAAAGTACCGGAATTCGTTCCACTACTTATAAGGCTTCTTCAAAGCGTAAGCTTTGAAGAAGCCTTATATGTAGTGGAACGAATTCCTTATGGAGTATCAAACATAATACTAATTAAAATATTATTTTTGGTGTCTTTAAATATACACTGTCTTATGGCATAATTATTTTTAATTTCTATATTATATTATTTTTTATAATAAAGCAAATTATTGTAAATCACCTTCGATGCTTACATCCTTTATATAAAGCTCATAAAGGCAGGAAAGTTCACTCAGAATATTCAGGTGTCGACAAAATTGCGACGCTTTGAATAAATAGGCGCTTATTGGAGCGGGTACAAGATAACGAGGTGCATACGTCGACGAAACAAAATATTGACTTTATGCTTAAAAATAATATTGATTTCCTAAAGTTTTTGCGAACACTACACATTTAAATAAAACTAGTGTTTACGGATTTTATCGCGTATATTGACTTATTTTATATTCCCGACATTTCGAGCCCCCGTGGGCACGTGACTGAGGTATTTGATGTCCCCATGTTAACCACGGTTACCTCCAGATTAAAATTATTAATTTTTGGTCCGATCTACGCAGTATGAACTTATAGGATCCTGAATTCTTGCAGTTGTATGCTTGGGTTGGGATTAAATTTTTTTTAATATAAAATCCCCAGGAAATGGTAGCACCCAGCCATCTTCTCTATTGAAATTAGGATGTTTTTTTTATTTCTATAGCCTCAAGAACCATCCTTGGAAGGAATCGGTGTAATTTTAATCTGGAGGTAACCATGGTTAACTTATGACATGGGGACGTCAAACACCTCAGTCCCGTGACCATGGGTGCTGTAAAGTGCTCGAAACGTCGAGAATATAATATAAGTTAATATACACGATAAAATCCGTAAAAACTAGTTTTATTTAAAAGATAATATTGCTTTAGTATTAAATTTTAATACTAGTAACAAAAATTAATGCTGTTTTATGCAGTAGTACAGTGTTATTTAATATTAAATAAGTAGACATGTTTTACAATATTTGATTACATTATTTTGTTGGTAGCTATTACATAGTTACATAGTTATGTATGTTATTTAGTGCCACTGCTTTGAGTGTGTTCAATTCAAGAAAGTGAAAGCAAAATCCGTTTAAAATATTATTAGTGTTTTATATACATTAAAACATTTATTTTGTAATATTTAATTAATCAGAGCATTCAAAACATTTTAATATAATCACCGACTTGTAAAAACGGGTACAATCTGCGATTGATATGAAGCTGTATCCGGTAGAATAGAATATAGAATCGTCGTCTAGATTACACGCAATTCTTATTGAGTCATTTTTACTTTTAACACTGGTTCGGAAAAAACCTCTGTCCTGGAAAGAACCAACAAAAACCCAACAGGACTTATTAATAAGGGTAGATAATAATATTCTTGTTGCATCTTTTTGAGAAGTTTTAATAAAATAGTTACGGCCTATATGTTCCGCTGCTGGACAGATGCCTCCTCTAATTTCTGAGAGTATTATTGCGCAGTTGTTCTGCCGTGTTGTTCCAAGGCCGACTTTACAATATTACAAAGTCTTCGAAATATGTTTTATAGGTCACACATTCAGATTTCCTCACAATGTATCCTTTAACCGCACGTAGTAAATTAGCATTTAAAATTGCATTCGGTGGGGATAGAACTCTGATCGTTTGCGTACTATGAAATTAGCTTAGCTATTAAGCTAACTCTCGAAATCTTACTTTTTAGTAGTTGGTAGGATTCACCTTCAGCTAAGGCGTCCGTCTCCGTAGGCCAGCCGTAAAGCCAGTTTAAAAATAAAAATAATTGCACAGCTATGTTCTGGTCTGACGGATATAGAGAGCCGGGTTAATTAAATGCTGGCCTGCACTCCTCGGTAGCAGATAGTACGCATCTGTAGCCTCCTTTGTTTGAAGTTGGCTGCAGGTGTCCATGGTCTGCAGTGGCCACTTACTATCAGGTGGACTGTCAGTTCGTTAGTTACTTCAGTTTAAGAATATATATATATATATATATATATATATATATATATATATATATATATATTACCGAAATCAGGTAAATTTGTTGAAAAAACACCGCCTGTTAATCTAAATTATTACACATATAGGAGTTATATGAACTGTTGCTAAATTTTTAACTGGGCATGGTTGGTCAAATCCGAGAGTATAGGAATAGCAAAAACGGCTTGAAGGGTTCTCAGGGCCGATTTTGATAAAAACAAAATCAGTATATTAACATTTTGAAAGAATCTATCTTCCTAGCTGGGAATCGAATCCGTTTTATTTTGGATAAAACACATGTTTTATTATTGCACCACCTTATAGTGTTATTTATAAGAATTAGATTCTGCTAAGTAATGTTTAGTGGCAAACTTCTAAGAAGAAAAAAGTCTTTTAAGAATTACTCACTCTTACTATTATTTTTAAGCTCATATGTGGCAAATTTTTGTAGTTCATGTCCACCATATTGATTTCATAATGACGACGCCATAACGGACGTGATTTTACCGCCTATTTTGTGTAGGATAACCTAACATAACCAGTTGTTTTTCTGATTATGTTTGATTTCATTAAATTTAAAAGTAGAAGATATTATTGAATCGCACACACAAGACAGTGAATTATTTGTCTTATTTGTATAAACATTTGCACATCACAGATTGTATTTATCATGTACATTTTGATGTTTCTCTCTTCTTGCATCAATAAAGAAAAAATCAAATGTACCACGCGGTGTCAACGGTTATGGCCATGAGGTAACATTACCCTGTAGGTGTACCTTGCACATGTTTTTGTTAATTTATATTTAAGCATCCAGCTCGCCATTCCACTTGTAGATCCTTTTATCTAATTTATCTATATAAACCAATATAAACAATTTAAGTTAAACGGTAATTAGTACATAATTAGTAGTTTTATTTATCAAAGCACTGTTATCGACCAATTTCTTTTTAGTTGTTAGTCAACTGAATGTGATGCTATTTTTTTACGTTGTAAAGTCACGCTGCAGCTGTATTATGGCTGTAACACGAATGGGTCAGTTCAGCGGGGAAAGAACCACGCTAATACAGAACACCAACTTGAAATGGCCTTATAATGCTGCTGTTTCGTATGGTGAGGAGACCCTTATAACTGGTAACAAGGCATTCTTACTACTCAGCGATGGCAAAGCTTTTGCATTTTGATTCTTAATCGATGATAGATATAGGTACCTATGAGCTGCAGGATTCTTTTGCCATCAGGTGGGCTATGTACTCGTTTGTCATCCTTACTGCTATATATATATTATACAATATTTCCTTTGCTTGTAATTTCAATGCTAAATGTTTTGTTCATTTGTTTGCATCATTAAGTTGCACGTTGTTTAGTGTCTAATAATTTCAAACGGGTAGACTGTAGACGTTCAAGGATGGACGCTCATTATGAAAGTCGGGGTCATTAGGTCTTGTACCTAGCATTGGAAGCCGCACAGCTCGTTACTCCACCACGTACTATTGACCTTGAACCTCATCGATCAATATCCGTGACATTTATTGCCCCTGATTGTGACAGCCTGTGGAAAGTACCAGCTTGATAAATTACTCGTTACACGAAAAATCTGCCTGTGAAACCGCTGCCTGAATACTACATCACAAAAACGTTTTATTCTTTACGTAATACAACTTCTTTTCAACCGACTTCAAAAAAGGAGAAGGAGGTTCTCTATTCGTCGGAAACTTTTATTTATGTATGTTCACCGTTTACTCGAAGATGCCTGAACCGATTTGGATTTATTTTTTTACAATGGGTATACTTCCCAGGTGGTCCCATTCAGATTTTATCGAAATCAGTCGAACGGGTTTTAAAAAAATCGACAGTAAATTATTTTTAATTATATTGAAGTCGGTTGTACACAATTTTTAATTTTACCGCTTGTTATCAAAATGATTTATAACAGGGAATTATTGAATTTATTCTATATTGGAACAAATGAAGACATAAAGTGATTATTTGATTTTCCTTAGCCTTCTTAAGAAATTACGATTCATTCATAGAATTTAGCTCACGAGTTGGCTCGGTTTTGCTAGAAATATGAAATGAGGTTTGTTGTGAGGTTAATTTTATTAGCATGGATGTTTAAATTATTTCTATTTATAGGAGGAATGGTGCGGCTCGCGATGCGATGCGTTCTGGTGGTGAATCGGAGGCTCACAACTTCCAAGAATATACGTACAAGAAAATAACACCTTGTGATATATGCTCTCAAGTTCTACGAGGTTAGTATAATATATTTAGTTAATATAACATTTTATAGATCTTAAAACACAAAACAAAAATAATCCTTTGAATTTCTCTAATACTGCGAGAGAGCACAGGTAAGATATATTAAAAATAATATCTACCAAAGATTATCGGATTTTGAGATATTTGTGGTCGTAAGGTTGAATGCCTATTATTTGTTGCAATGATTATATTTTTTAATATAAATATGTACTTACTTACCATTTTGTAGTATTAAATATATTTTTTTTTTCTATCATCATCGACCATGAATAGTTAGTAACGATTCATCGTCGGTCGTAATTGTCACACTTACTCGTACCTGGCGAATTGGCAAATCTCAATACCAGCCTCTGGCACCTTAGACTACGTTTAGTTTCAAACTCCAAAGTAGGAATTTCTCCAGTACTTTTTTTACCAGAATTATTTCTGGGCCAAACATATATCTAATCAATGCTGGAATCAGTGGTCCGTAGTGCCGCTGCTAAAAGATATGGCAGTGTTACTACTGACTCATCGAAATAAAATGATTGGATGTTTACGTCTAGCAAATTTTTTTTTTTTTGGTTTACTGGTGACCCGTACTGGTTTGGCACAGATATGTTCTACATAATTTTGTACTAAAAGTTCGGGGAAAAAGTTTCTTCTTCCCCGAGCCGTATTGCTATGCGATAATTACCCGATCATTACCGGCACGTAAATGATCTAAAACATATGTATCAGATATACGATTCCACGTTTATCAAGATAAAGACCAAGGTCTCCGTCAATGTAAGGAAACCTAAGTGACAAGAAATAAAGAAAGGATGAACATGTTTATTCGATGCTATAATTATTTTATTAAAGAATCTTAATAACACAATAATTTAAAAAAAAGTCTATTTTATATACAAATTCAAGACAATTTTTTTCAAAGTTTAATTACATTTAATTATAATATATAATTATGTGAGATTTTGTTCGATAACTTGTTGCCATCTTGTAAGTAGTGACATAATCCCGTTGCTGTAGAAATCTTAGGACTATTTATTAAAAAAAAATATGCCACAAGTAGTTTTGAAAGTCCTCTCTTGATAACCTAACATTACCCAAAGAATTGTGAAGAGGCCCAAACAGGTGATAGGTCTAAAGGTGCAAGATCAGGACTCTTCACTCAATACTTCCCATCCAAGCTTTCTCAATTTTTGCTGAGTGGCCAAAGATGTGTTTAGTCTGGCGTTATCATGATGAAAGAACACTCCTTTTCTGTTGATCAATTTCGGCCGTTTTTTCTCAATTTCTTGCTTGAGTCTCATTAGCCGTTGGGAGTAGTGATCAGAATCGATGGTTTTGCCCGGCGGTAAAAGCTCATAACAAAAGATTCCCTTCCAACCCCACCATACACACAGCATCACCTTATTTCGTGTTAATCAGGGTTTCGCTACAGTCTATGGAGCTTGACTACACTTTGACCATGATCTTTTTCGCATGTTTTTGTCGTAGGTGAACCACTTTTCATCACCAGTGATCAATCTTTTCAAAAAATAGTTAGGTTTTAGTATGTTTCAATAGAGAATCACACATGAGTACACGATTCATTAGGTTTCTTTCAGTGAAGTCGTGTGATACCCAAATATCGATCATTGTTGTGTAGCCAGACTTTTCCAAATGGGTTAAAACTGTTTTGTGGTCAATCCTCCATTTCTCGGCTATGTCGTAACTACTAATATGCCGATCTTGCTCCACTTTTCAAAAATGGCATCGACTTTATCCGTATGACGGCGACCAGAGCGCAGTACGCGAGCAACCCGGGTTCGACCCCCCGCCAGTACCAATTAATGAAATTATTAATTGCAATTTTAAGTGCTGATTTACCGCATGCTCGGCGGTGAAGGAAAATATCGTGAGGAAACCTACATGTCTCAGAAATAAGACAAAAAATACTTTGAAGACATGTGAAGTTCCCCAACACGCATTGGGGCAGCGCGGCGGACACTTCCTTGCCCAAAAACTCTCTCAGAAATGAGAGGACGCCTGTGCCCAGCAGTGGGACGTACATAGGCTGTAACTTTACCTTTTTAACTTTAAGTGTACCATGCGTACACTGACATGTGTCACATTATAATTTACACTCCTCTATCCACTCACAAATAAATAAGATAACATTTATAATATTTCTTTTTACTTTTTGTTTCTTCAAAATCAAATAATAGTTATTTCATTACGAGTTTTAACGTTAATCTAAATTTGATGACCAATTATTTAGGTTAATTTACAGTAAAAAAGAATGTCGTCATTTATTTCTCCAAATTGAAAATAATCGTTGTTTGAAATAACGTTTAGGACATTACTGAGTCATTTTAAAGTAAAACAATGACACGAAACACCAACTATAATAAAATTAAATTACCCTACCGCTGCCTGGCACGTTGGTCTTTATATAAATTCATTGAAATAATATTTTAAATTAGTACATACACAAATGCCACGCTTTTACTTAAGTATCGACATGACTTGACTGAACTTTTGTCAAACGCTCTTAAATTTATGTAGAGCGAAAGTTTCGAATACTCCAAAAATTTAACCCAGAATGCTCTTAACTACGTAACTTTCTGCCGTCCATTGTTAGATCACTTTTGTTACTTGAAAATTCATAATTATTATATCTTGCAAAATGGCGTACAAGCTACATAAAATTCTCGTTAATTGTCCCGCATTTCGATAACAACATAATCTTATCAAAGAGAGTTTTTTTTTTATGTAGTTTCTTTTTAAAAACTCAGAATAATACAGTCTACGAAAGTTGCAAGCTTTGCCTAAATATGTATTCTATTAGTACTGGTCAAATACGCATCTTTTATTTCTTCTTATGTACTAAATTATGTTATATTTTGACATACCTATACAACATGTAACAAAAACCCTGTGGTTCCCGTTCAGTGCGTCATCAGAGTCAGTATTCAAACGTAAAGAAATAACTTTTTTTGAACATTAAAAAAATATTTTCATTAAAAAAAAATGCGTATTGTATGTGGTTTTATTACCTCTTCATTATTCGGAGAATAAGAGGATTGTGAAAGACCCCCTGAACCGATCCTCGTGTCAGTTGGTGGTAATAAAACCACATACAATTTGCAAATTTTTTTTATGGATTTTGATAATCCAAACTACAACCACAGATTCAATCATAGTACAAGCTACAACTACAAAATTAATTTCACTTAATTAAATACATACATTGGATTTTACAACGATTCTTCACATATTTAACTTGTACTTTGACGAAGGTATCCAACATAATTCAAAGAACATTTTATAACCAAACAAATCCCTTTTTTATGTTTTTATCTTTAACCTCAAAATCTGATACACTGGTAGGCGAAATTTCTGAACATACGGGTCAGTAGCAATGTAGGTCGAGCACTAAGACTAACAGTAACGATTTTATAACGGGTTGTTTAGAAAAAACCGTAGGGTGCTGATCACAATCTCAATTTAAAAGTTCACGCTGCCCGTCATCAAGCTTAAAAACCTTTAACACAAATACCTAAAAGTATTCCAGTAGAAAAATAAATCGAACAATTTTAGACTTCTGAACAATGTTAGTGTAACAAATACACTAATATTTTAAACACTGTAGTTGAGGTGCCAGGGATTTTGTTGACATTTTCTCCAAATATCAACCTCACCTATACGTAGTGATAGACAGCGATAGACTGAGAGCGTAAAACCGTAAAACCAAAATTTTACTGACTGTGGATGAGACGATCTGGCGACAGACTGATAGCGTAAAATCGTAGAATCAAAAGTTAACCGACTGTTGATGAGGCGTTACTAGTGCGAGGGTTTTCTTTTAGTAAAATTGAAGTGACACACGAACTAACCGTCCACCCGTTGATGAGTATGGAATGCCTCACTGGCCGTTATTATACGTCGGTCGTACGGTGGTACATATATAGTGGGGCTTGGTTTCAGAAATAGGTGAGAGGATGGTATTAACGCATTTGGATTTGAAAAAGAGCCACCATCTAGTAAATAGGATACGATATCAGGTCTGCGCTCACCAAATTGCTTGCGCAACGTATTGACTATTCTTGAAAAGACCTATGTCCAGCTGTGGACTTAAAAGGCTGTTGTGATATGATGATATAAATTGTTTGATTTTTTTTATTTAAAAACAAATACCTAAAGTTGGTTCTTTAATGGTTCGCGTTGTAAATGACTATAGTTGATCCTTTAATAGCAATGCGAAATAGGAAACTCAACTATTACAAGTTATTTTCTTTACGTCAAAACGAATCACAAAAGATTCAAAGCGTTATTAGGATTGTAGCATGTTTGCAAAACGATATTTTCATTATATACAATATTTCTGCAATAAGTGTTTCCGAATAATAATTTTAATTCACTGGCACATTGTCTTATCTACTTGAGAGCTTCATTTTAGATATTGCTGGAGTAAGCTTTTAATATTCTTAAAGTGAGCAATAAATTTGAATGATAGACATTAAAAGTCTTTAAAGCTGTTAGCATTTTGCATTCCTTTTATTTATTTACAAGCACAAGTAGTGCATAAAAAACCAGTCTAGTGCGAGTCGGACTCGCGACTGAAGTGAAGGGTTCCGTACCAACGTAATACAAGTTTCTAGTAGAAGAGCCCCTTTTAATATTTAATTTATTTTCCATTTTTATTATATGCTGTTATAGCGGCCACAGAAATATACATTCTGTAAAAATTTCAACTGTCTACCTATTACGGATTATGAGATACAGCCCGCTAACAGACAGACGTACGGACTTAGTAATAGGTCCCATTGGCTACCCTTTGGGTACGGAACCCTAAAAAGTATCTGCAGTTCACTGTCGCTGGCGGGGATTGAACCCGGGTCACTGTGAAATCAACGATGAGTTATAATAACACTAGCTGTGCGCCGCGGTTTCACCCGCGTCATCACGTGTCCGAGGTGCACGACATGACCTAGTTCAAGCATTTTATAACGGCTTGGGTCTAAGCGTCGTTCGCGCGCCCAGCCAAATATTGAATTATTTTAATTTCACATTATCTCTTAAACTATGCGTCTAAATAACATGGTATAAAGAACAAAGTTTATCTTCATAAAATTGTCTTAATGATGAAGTAACTTTCGTTCGTAAGGATAAATAGGCCATGCCTAATAATAAAGCTCATAAATCACTTTTAAATTTTCAATATTTTTTTGTCACAAAATACCTAATTATGGCTTATGTATAAGAAATAGACATATGGCATCGCGGACTTTTTTTTAGATGGAGTAAAGATCTATATTTTTTTAGAACATTGTATTTACGTATCCCTAACGATAACACCAGCGTACGCGGATAAATCATTTCGGGAGTGCTTTTTCTTCTGACTTGCTTAACAAATACATATCCATATTTAAGGCTAGCTGAGTGATATAGTTTAATGCTAGATAGCCTATACTATTCCACATGAATCTAGCTATAATATACAAAAAGATTTTTTCAAATCGGACTGGTAGTTCCAGAGATTAGCGCGTTTAAACAAACAAAAAAATTCTTCCGCTTTATTATATTAGTAGAGATTAGTATAGATAGTACCTACTAAACATAGTTAAATTAAAAGAACTTTACAAAACATACAAACCACAAAACTTGTTAAAATTAATGGAGAGTGTGCTCGTTACATTTCGTGTGAGGTTTTCGTAGATAGGATATAAAGTTTTCGAGAGATGGGGACGACAGAGAAACTTGAAAGAGCTTCATTTTAGATATTGTTGGAGTAACTTTTTAATATACTTAAAGTGAGCAATAAATTTGTATAATAGATATAGAAGTCTTCAAAACTGTTAGCATTTTGTGCATAAAAAATATTATGGTTGTAGCACGAATGGGTCGGCTCGACAAAGGGGCCACGCTCCTACAGAATACCAGTGTAAAGCTACACTAACGAGGCTGCTTAATACTGCACAAACAAGAAAACAACCCAACAAACATTTAGCACGTTGAGTAGACGTTTTGGTGGCAACTTAGTGTTATTTAGTATAATCGTATAAATGTTTTAAGGACGTTTACTCGACGGCATTAGGGCCCATTTTATTCAACTTAAGATGCTAAGAGTTTCGCGTAATAGTCATATAAATACTTACTTAGTCACATAGTCGTCATATATACGTCGGCGATTTGACTACATGTCATATAACGATAGCTATCGCGTCAAATTCGTGTCGATATTCGTATCGAGTAATGGCGAACAATATGACTATTATATAATGTAATCGTTGTATTATAGTAATTTAAAGATGATGCCACTTGTATTGAACGAATAATATTACAGATTATATATATCACGTCAACTTAATTCGACGTTTTTGACAGCTGAGTTAATATTCCATTTTTTTCTTTGTTATTTGAGGTGATAGAACCATTTCATCAGTTGTAAACCATTGTGCAATCGAGTTTACTGATTAATGTGAGGTAAGTTTGTATTAGAATTTTTATGCGCTTTTAAAATTTTAATGTTTTCACATATATTTATTAATAATTTATTAAGTGACTGCGTTATATGACAACTATATAACTTCCCGACCTATAAAATGCGTGTTCAATGTTCATTGTAAATGTGTACGCCATGACAGTTGATTTAGGGATCAACAATAAAATCATTAAACGCCTAACTAACTTAGTTTAAAGAATTTATATTTTAGGAACAGAAGGATATGCGTGATATATAACTTGGTTAAGTCTAAATAATACTTTTGTTTTAGGTAAATCTCACAATGATCTACAATTATGCGGATGTTGATAAGTTTTTATCAAAGATGGACTTCATCGAAATGATACGTGCACATTTGAAATGGCCGTGGTCATCTACTCATTTTATCTTTTGTTCTCATTGTTATGGATGTGGTTCCCAGATAGTCCGTCGAAATAGACCGTTACATTTTGTTTTAACAGACAACAATGTAAAAAAATTATTACGCTACGGTTTATTTTGGTGCCCCCATTGCAAATATTTTGCCATCTATAATCATTTTCCAGAAGACGAATGCGAATATTGTAATTAGTCAGTTAATCATACCTACTTACATATTTAAATTTGAATCATTGAATATATTGTAAGAATTTTGGAAACACGCTTCAACTTAATAGGTTATCAATCTATATATATATAATAAATCTGTAGTAAAGTCGTATGTGCAATTCTAATATTTTCTGGAAAAACAATTCCAGGGGACTAAATAAAGGCCACTGAATCCAAATTAGTGGTTTTTAGAATTTTGTCTGTCTGTCTGTCTGTGTGTTACCGATTCACGCAAAAACTACTAGACAGATTTCCATGAAATTTTGTGTATAATTAGTTAGGAAATAGGGGCAACTTAAAGGCTACTTTTTATCCGATTGCGGAACTTAAAAAAAGAGGGTTAAGTATTTTCCTTCCTGAAGATGTTAATTTCTATTTTGTATTATTGATTATTGATGTGTTTTTTTTTAAATAACACATTCAATTTAAATTATATCTATATATACTATATAGAATCTCATATAATTTATTATTATATAAATTTAAATCCTAAAATTAGTTTTAATCATTGCGTAATAATTTGAGCTACGCCGAAAATAGTTTCACTTTATCAAAAGTATTAATGATATTTCAAAATTGAAGTCAACACGAGCGAAGCCGCGGATAAAAAGCTAGTACTTATTATATTTTACTACTATTGTTACAAGAGTAAAAAAATCTCTACAGTTGCAATTATTTTCTCGCCTCTCACACAATTAGCTATAAAAACAAAGTTTAGCATTTTTCATTACTTTTATTTATTCTGTTAGAAAATGTACAATTATAACTTGTTAAAAATTTGTAGCGTAATTCATCTATTGAATCCGAATAGTTTAACTGTCGTACCGAGTCACTAGATGGCGCACTGTACTAACACAGAGCCAATATGCCGCGCTCACTCGCTCTTTAGTCCGGCCGATGCTGCGATGTTTCGATTGCAGGAATATCTCCTCTAATAGATTTGCTTCTCGATCACGCATTTTCGCTTAGTCAGTGAGTTGTAGGTAATAGCGAGTGAGCGCTTGGCTATTAGATATTAAGATACCCTAATTATCAAGTAGCAACAAAATATAATAGGTAGAATTATTAAAGTGCTAATGTTTAATTTTTAATAAGATAATTTAAGACCATATTGTTACTTGGGAAGTTTTTGTTGTCTATAATAAATTGTTTTTTTTTTTTTGTAGACAAATGTCTTTTAAAATAGTGGAGACCACAGAAAATGGTAAATCTTTATTAACAACTGTGCCAGCACAATGGGAAAAACGTGGAACATTATATACATTTCTAGCAACCATGTTTAGTATTAAAGTTGCATACTCCTGTAAAATATAAAATATAATTAATTGACTTTTATTTAAATTACTACTACTAAACGAAAACCTTTCACTATATTCCTTATTTTGGTTCGTTCGTTGGTTATCCAACTCAGAATCGTTTTTATGCAATAGCGTTTGCTGCCACTCAACCATCTGAGCCGGTACAATATTCGATTTTTTTTTGATAGGATAAGGGTGACAAACGAGCACACAGTCCAACTGATGGTAAGTGGTTGCTGTAGCCCATAAACATCTACATCTATCCTCGTTTGCGAATCAAAATGCAGATGCGTTGTCACCCGTGAGGACTAAGATGAAATGCCTCTTTTCCAGTAAAAAGGGTCTCCGGTTCTCTACATTCACCATACGAAACACAGCAGCATTAAGCTGCTATTTTACGCTGGTATTCTATGACAGTATGGTCCTTCCCCGGTCGAGCCGACCCATTCGTGTTACAACTATACTACTAATATAGCTGCAGCATGGCTCTACCACGTAATTTAACATATATAAGTATAACGAATAAAACATTACTTAAAAAGTTAATAAGAATACTACCTAACAGAAAATTTTAAATTACACAATTGGGACTAGGAAAACCACCATTAACCAAGGCTCTCGCTGACGAGTCGCATATGAAGGCTCTGAATTTAACTTCGATCAATGTATGGACCTCATCTCGCGATGCAATTTTCAAATTATTAGACATTAGTTCTTCTAATTTACGTACTAAAGAATAAAAAATGCGGATACATTTGATGGTTTACTCGTACCTTCATAAATACTCACAACAAAAGAGGGCTAATTTGGTGATTCGTGGATGTTACATAATATAAGCCACACTTGATGCTTAGAACTGTTGAACAATGGTAGATCGTCTATATTTACAACAAGCGAAACGTATTTCGGTTTATCATATAGGTTTTGTAAAATCGTCTTTAAAAATTCAATAAGACCATTATGCTAATAATGACCATCATCAATAAGAATTATTTGTACATCTTTTTTACTTTTTAAAAGCATCCTTGGGTCTAAAGGGACTATACAGGGCATTATTTTGTTCAAAATTACATTTAATTGTTTTAATGCAACTTGTGGAATATTAAAATCAATAGCCCACTTTTTATAATGGTATCTGAAGTTATCATTTTTGATTGTAGTGTCTTCTTTATCAACATTATCTTCATTTTCGGACGATGTATAACTGTCTTTAACTTCGGAAAATGAACAAGACTCTTGAAATTCGGAAAATGAACTGCAGGGTATAGTAGGTAGTAGGTACTGCATTTTGGTTAAATTGATTGGTTAAGTTTGAATTTAAATGTGATACGGAACCCTTCTCATTTTCCTCACTCTCAGCTTGAGCTCTATTACTTTGTATTAAAGTACGCGCTTGAAGCGAATGATAGTTATTTTTAACTTTTCTTTTTAATACTTTTCCACTTTTTAAGATTCATGTTGTACCGAACAGTAAATAAATATGATAAATTAGATTTTAAAATGATGGCAGTTGTATATAAGGCTATTATAAACCTTTAATATGAGTATTAATTAAATAACGGTCGTATTATCATGTTTGTGATACTTCAGGATGTATACAGGTTGCAATCGTTATACTTATTCGACTTATATATAATGGTTACAAATACTACGTGTAAACAATTACTATCAGTTTAGCAGATATTTAAAAGGTAATTATATGACAAAATTGACAGTATTATCACGTTTATACTGCGAAAACGTTTAGACGACGAAAAGTTGTATAAGTAAGTTTTATAGACGTCGTCGTCGACGCTATTATATGACGGTTGTAAAAAATTGTCGAAAGAACGTCTATATGACATTATTATACGACAAAAAAGTATATGACTATTCGGACACACAATGCACCAGTACATGACGAAGAGTAAAAAAAAATACTGTAAAATAACTCTAATAAGACCCAAGGTCATATAAATGTTTGATTATATGACAAAAATGTTTGTTGGGAAGGCAATTCATCTTAGTCCTCAGGGATGACATCGCATCTGCATTTTGATTCTTAATCTAAGATACATACCCATAGATGTCTATGTACCATACCTCTCATTTACCATCAGCTGTGCGTTTGTATGTCATTATCATTCTATAAAAAATGTCACTTCAACATAACTTTAGAGTCATTTGTGTGGATCCGGCAGTGAACTTTAACGGGATTTAGAGAAGAAAAATAGAAACAAGTGTTTGTCAGAGCAACTGTTCTGCTACAATTATTCATACTCAAAATGATGTTAATATCTCCCTGTGTGGGGTAAGGTCTTACGTTCAACGAAGACGAATAAAAAGTTCATTTTTTGTCACCAGATTTGAGTAAATTTTGCCGTTAAGTTATAATACTCATAACCATTTAATGTCAGGAATTGGGTGAACCGTTCCTGGGTCGTCACAATATGTTGTTGCCACCACTGAGTTACCACTAGTGGCATACGTGGGTGGCCATTGTCATGCATATCTAAGCATAAACAACCGGGTGGTCAGATTTTAGGTTCCAATATCTCATCACGGTATTCCGCAGCAATTAAATAGTCGTGTACAGAAACGAGATCAGTTCTCTCACAGTTCGCTCTTGACTTAGCGGAAAGTTGATAACGATAGTACCTATTTCAAGGCGCCTAAACCGATAAAAGTCTTAAGATTTATATCACCATCCAAGCACTTGTTACAAGTTTACAATATTTCCGCTAATAGTTATGTTAAATATCTACTATTTAATACACAAAATCGCATCACTTCTATATATCAAAATCCGCTTCAAACCATTATTAAAACGATAATACAAAAGCGGCAATCCACCAGCGGCAGTGTATTTAAATTTAGAATACAAAAAATAATTAGGCCTGGTTCTATATAACATTTTAAAAAAAAGAGTTTTGGCGGGAACTTGACCGTCGCGGATTGCTGCTCCTATTTTATCGTAGTAATTATGGTTTTAGTAAATTTTAGTTGTGTCTCGCCAGCAACGCAAAGTCAGGAATTTGCATTTAGAAAATACCAAAATTTTCGGCTTTTTAGGTGCTAATTAGGTGCCAAGTTCAAAAATTAGGTGCTCTAAAATTTTTACCGCAACGAACTGTTGAAATTTACGTTGCTGGCAAAACGTATCGCTAGCAACGCAATGACGTTATTAGGTATACGATAAATATTAATAGCAAGGAATTAAGTGCTAATTAAGTGCTGCAGGAATAGCCAATGACAAGGTACTAATAAAAATAAAGCCCTTATTCAGAACAAAGCAAATGCAATAATCAGGTCTTCTGAAAATCAGAATAGAATCAAAATTGCATTTAGAAAAAGCTAAAATTAGGGGCTTTTTAGTTCACAGTCATGGAAAAAAATGTTTTTTTTTTTGTTAAAAAAATGTGTTTGTTTGGTAAGTGTTAAAAAATCTAATTATTCTGAAAGGACTGTCAAGTACAAAAAAAAATAATTAACATACAAATCAAATTCCGTAGTTCCGTAGATATACGGGGAAATTGTAAAAAAAAAATAACACAACGTATTTATATTTATCAAAATGTATTACAGTACCTACTTACTGTATGGCAATGAAAAAAAAATTTAATTTTTTTATTTATTTATTGTGGCATTGGCCTGTAGCATTTTGCATATAAATATAAGAAAATTTTCACTGTGTTGGCGGTTGCCAACCCATCACCCAAGCGTGACAGCTGTGGCAAAGGCATTCCTAGAGAGGTAATATACAGCTCTGAACTTTTGATAGGCTGTAACGAATGAAAATGAGTAATCTATGCCGACCATAAATTAGTAATATATTGAAATTGAAAATACTATATATTACTAGCAGGCCAGGCAGACGTTGTTCTGCCCTTTCCGACGCCCCATCCTATAAAAATTCCTTAAATTCGCAATAAAAAATATTGAAGGTATCACTTATCGTGATAAAAAGTATCCTATCTTTCAAGTTGGACCAAACTGCACACAGTGTGCGAAATTTCATTGAAATCAGTTCTGTAGTTTAGGGAGTTCATCGCGGACAAACAATGTGACACGTAATATTTATATGTAAAGATAATGGAGTCGGAGGAGTGTATAGTAAGAATCTAATTAGGCTCATTGGATTTATTTTGATAAAATATTGTGAAAACGGATTGATTACACTGTATAGTGACATTATGTGTGTTAGATACATCCTAATAATCATCTCAATGTAGTTGGGTTATATTCATCTCGAACTCACATCACCTCCTTTTGATTTCTGAAAACAAAAGTTCCAATTCATTATCTTATTCCCGCTTTGGTTTCAGGGCACACCCGTCAAGGTTTACGTTGTCGTATTTGCAAAATGAACGTGCACACAGACTGCATGCCGCAAGCCGGCAAGTGCCAGACTAAGTCAAAGCTCCTTCGCAGGCAGAAAAGTACCTCCGAAATTGAGTCGCACAGAGTCCAAGAAACCGCTTTCGAAGAAGAAAGTAAGTGTTCATATTATAGACCGTACATAGACTACTATAAGAATCCTGAAATAATAGGGTCACAGGATAATTAATATAATTATATAATAATTGTATCAAAAGATGAGTTTCTGTATTTTATGAAATTTAATTATATCTAAGCAAAAATAATAATTTGCATTAGTACAATAATTGCAATTTTTACAACTTTCGTAAATTTAAAATTAATACCTGAAATTACTACTTTCGTAGTCTATTCTTATAAACTGTTTATTAATAAAATTTATTTATCATTATTATCTATTATGTGTTAGGATGTAAGTACAATAATAACTTTTCCAAAACTTTCAGCCTACCGTACTGTCAGATGTTGTTAAAGTTTGCTTCTAACGACTTTAGTTCACAGAAAAGATATATTTATTTAATATTATTGGATTCGTGACCCGTTAGTCTTATTAAATAATAAATTGTGTACTGGTTAAGTCGCTAATGAAATCTTAAATATAATAATAGTTATAAAATTTTCGCGTACTTTTTGACATAACGAGAATATGCTATAAAGGTGAAATCGCTCACAAAAAACAAAATTTCAGTACGACATTAAAATAAATAAGTATTCAATTATTTTACAACATAAGCGTACCATTTATTCACACCTCTCGAACGATAATCAAATACACTGGTTAATCACCACGCTTTCACAACACTTAGAAAAACACACGACTTGCGACACACGCTTGAAGGTTACCCCACGTGAGAAGTTAATTTCACGTTATTCAGGGGTGGAGGACGGCTGGCTGCCGGGACAGAGACTCACCAAGATTAGTTTCAAAGGATCGGTCGAGTTCGATGACGATTTCGATAGCTACTATAACGAGGGTACAGTATTAGCCAGGCGTGATACCCGTGCACCATTTAGAAGTCCAGCATCCATAAAACTAACATTCCCGTAAATTAACATCATTCAGGAAACAGACTCAGTAACGTTTCGCACTAACTTAGAGACACGTAGACTTGCGGTCACCCGTCGGGTACCATGGTGACGTGACGGCTCGTTTGACTAACATTTCGCTCGATGCTCAGAGGAGGAAGTGGATCAGACCTATCAAGTTCTGAAGCGGGCCAGCGAAATAGCGAAGCCGGGCGGCGGGGATTCGCGCGGGGGCGGGGGCCCGGTTGTGCGCGTGTCGGCGCCGGAGGAGCCGGGCGCGGCGCGCTCGCCGGCGCGGCCCGCGGCCGGCCTGGCCGTGGCGCCGCAGGCCGCCACCTCCACCTCAGGTGCGGCGCCGCTCGGGCTCGCTCGCTTCGCTCGGCCGCGCCGTAGACCGCGCCGTAGGCCGCCGACAAACCGGCAGCTTTTCACTTCACTCGTTTTCAGTAGTGTCGAATTTTGCACGCACTTCGTTAGTCGCGAGCGCAGGGCGGGGCGGGGAGCGGTACTGAGCGGTGCTTGTCGGTAGGCGGGGCGATGCGGCCCGACGGCGGCGTGCGGCGGCGGCTCTTCGCCGGCGTCAAGAGTTTGTCCATGTGGGGCTCGAAGTCGCGCCGCGGCTCGCCGCAGCACCGATCAGTTTCCCTGCCGGAAAGTATGCGCCAACGACTGCCGTAGCGCATCGCTCTTTGTCTCACAGCTGCCGATTGAGCTTTGTTTGTCCCGTCTGTCTCGGTTCCAGTGCCACGTTTCTGTTGTGTGTTCTGTATTATTATTATTTTTGTTTCCTTCTTTGTGATAGACATGTTTGTTTAGATTATAGGAGCGAATATAGATAAAGCTCGATATTTAGGCAACCGCACTAGATGTTTGACCCTGTCCTGCCTATGGGCTTTTCCATGACATTGATAGTCGCGGCGAAACATTTTGCACAATTAATCCCTATACATATTGATATTTGTTTTTAATTACACGTTTTTAATTATTTTTAATTAATTAATATATATTCTTAATTTAAAAATAATTATTAAGTTATTTTGTAATTATTATTTTGTTTAATATTATTATTTAGTTTCTTTTTCGGGATTATTTTTACAGAATCGGAAGAAACAACTACGCGACCATTTGGACAACCCCTATGTTTCGTTAAAGAGAACGGCGATCCGCCGCCTTCTATTCTCAAGCCAACGGCCAGCTTTCGCAAGAAAAAATGATTTTAGTACCTATCCCAAGATAGTGAAAATATAATCATAGTTTCGTTTCCATGACAAGAGCACTGACTCAGTGTGGCAAGGAGATTTGACATTGACAGCAGCTTCTTAGTTATCTCTATGTTTATAACCCCGAAACGCCCCGCGTTCTGTGATATGTATATTGTTACTGTTACAATAAAAATCAGAACAAATCAGATCTTTCTTTGGATCCCCGCCGTTTGCACTATTGCATCTTTGATTTAATACGCCTTTTCCTACTAGGCGTTTGGATGAATGTAAGTGGTTGCATGGCTTGGTGGGCGTGCTGCGTGCTGACGGTCGCATGAGTTTGTCTTTGGCGATTATTTGTATTGTAACACATCGTTCTAACTTTCACTGTCACGTTTCTAATCACGATTCCCTTATGACACCCAAACTATTCTCATGAAATTACCACGCTGCTCAATTAACGTCAACAAAGCACAACATCGGTAAATTTTTTGTAATAATTGTTTCGATTATAAAATTAATTTTACTTATCTTCGCTTCTTTTACTAACTCTACTACTGTTTGTTTTCATTTATAACAGGCCGTCTAGAAAAAGGATTTAAATAAAAGTACTTGTGAAAGAATGATCGACTCGTGCCTGTTTACTTTGTCCACGCAGGTTCGATGAGGAATTCGAAGAGTGCGCAAATGTTGATGCAGGCAGACCGCACCAGTCCCTTACCTGGTACCAAAACCGGAATCTTAAATACCTCTTCTTAGAATATTTTTGATATCGATCGAAATTATTTTTGTATTATTGAGCATTGCAAAATACATCATTCATACCACTTTCCAGCACAACCCCGTACACATATATCATTATTGGTGATGTGCTGAATATAAAGATATATTTTTTAAATCAGTTGTATGATGTTTGATAAAATTTGTCTGTTTGGTAGAGTCAGTAGACTTAATAGGTCTGTGAACCTTTTTACTCTTGAACCTCTTTCGACATTCATATTCATTTGCATTTCTCTTTGCTCGTTATTGGTATTTTATTAGAGCATTTTGGTTTGCTACGCTTATGCACACTATATATGTACTTCAATAATTTTATTAATCCAAGTTGAAATGATAGCACGAATATTTCTATTGATTTTTCAACACCTATACTTATACATGATTATAATTTAGATGTGATATTTGTAATATTCTATACAACTAATGTTATCTGGGTATACTCGTACTGTGCAATAATTTTCATAATATTTGATCAGTTTGTTTGTTTAAACTTCGCGCTGTCAGTTCAAAATAACATTTATTACTTACATTTTAGACTAACTCTAATACTTTTAAGTTTTACATACGATTTTATTTTGTCATAAATTCCAATATCAATCATAAGATTCATATTCTTGCTTCCTTTCAAAATGTTAAATTATAAATTATAACAAAGTATATGTCAAAAAGTATTCATAACAATAAAACTTTCTTTGAGGGTCAGTTGAACGATTTTGGTAAGTGTTAAATCCTATGCTCATGCAACGTGACTGTTGTAGCGCCACATTCGCCGAGACGCCAAAAGTTGAACCTTAGAATGAAGAGCCTGTCGCTGGACTCGCCGGAGTGCGGTGAGCTGCGGCGCCGCCCGCCCAGGGAGCAGCCCGCGCAGGGCAGCCGTGTCCTCTGTACGATCAGTAACGTTCACCAGCGAGTCCAAAAAACCTTGATGACTAAATTATCTTCATTGTATTTGAACGTTTGTTTCGATTCTAATTTAATCCTGTGCTCAACTGCGTTTGCACTATAGCTATTAAAAATAGCATATAAATATTTAAAATAGATACAAAGAGTGTGTTCTAAAATATACCTGACATTTAAATTTAAAGTCTTCAAGCTTATGTTTCAAAAACAGTTAAAGCATAGGGCAGTACGTAAGCATCTTTCATTTTATCGTATCAAAATGCTACTGTCGATCTTTTGTTAATAATATAACAACAAATGTGCCATTTAGGTTCTCTTTCTGAGCAGTCTTTAACAGTGTCATTTGTGCAAGATATTTTGCATCTTACTTGATTCTCCCTGTAACCGAACTAAAATTTAATACATAAGAAATATAAAATATTTATTATTTCCTGGCAACACTTTCATCTATTTAATGCTATTTTGATACTTGTATTTAATAGATGTGGTATAAAATAATTATATTACATGCATAGTTTTTCCCTTATCATTTTACACAAATGTGGAAAAAAACATTGCCGTATTAGAAACAATAATTCCACTATTTGTCGAGGGCAATCACATCATCATTCAATTGGCTTTTCCAAATAGGTAAAAACCGAATAATAATTAATATATCAATTACTTGTGATAAATTTGTCAAAGGCGAGCGACTATAGATCAAGACAATGAAATTTATATGTAATTTTTATATTATATTTTATATTCGGACTTAACCCAAAAAGGCAGGAAAACTTAGGTTTACTACTCCTTCCGTTGTTACCAGTAACATTTATACCTCCAAGTCAAACATCGCCTTCTATTGATGGAATAAAAGTCACCACCTGATGTTAAGTGGATGCTGTTTCCCATAGACACTTACATCCATCCTCGTCTAAAATGCAGATGCATTGTCACCCCTGAGGACTAAAAAAGAATGCCTCTTTCCAGTAAAAAGGGTCTACCGTACCACTACCACTCACTATGCAAAACATAGCAGAATTAAGTTTCTATTTCACACTGGTGTTCTGTAGAGCCTGGTCCTTCGCCGGTCGAGCTGACCCATTCGTGCTACAAGACTAGCACGTAGAAATGATAATAGTGTCATTAAACATAATACTCGTATAGTATTTAATTAAAACTTAAATCAATCGTCTGGATGTTTTGGATCTAGTAATAATAATAATAATTTTATTTTGAAAGTTTAGAAAGAGATGACAGGATTCAATTGATTAGTAAAACTTAGATCTGAACTGTAGCATAAAAGGTTGCCTATAGGCAACCAAAAGCCACATTTTTCTGACATATCCCGTAATAAACTTTTATAACATTCACGATTAAACAGAATTATTCGACACAGTCCAGATCCGGCAGTATATATATACTTGTAGATGTATCACAATTGATGTCATATAAATTTGTGTAAATTAAATCACAAGGTAACGGTCGTCAGTTTTGAACATTCAAAGGTTTTTTGGACTCAGTTATAAATTAATGTCGAAAATTCAATGTTGTGGCACAAGCAATGTTCACCTCTATGATTACCCTTCAGCTTAGCTTGTCTGTGTATACTGTATAGCATATAAACTGTCTAGTGAACTCACGTGGTGCGCTTTATAGGTCCTTCAAAGGTAATAATAAGGCGAATCGTTTTACGATTTCCGTATCTCCGATTTATGTCATACATTTCTAAAGCACCCACCAATATTAACGTATTCCACAAATAAACAAGATATGATTTATTTATCACACTTCATTTTTTGTTTCTCGTGTGTTATTTTGCGCATGTGATTTATTTTCTTTTTGTCATTTTTCTTTTTAGATAACAGCAGAGGAATTAATATCCGACACGGGTCTAATAGAATAAACAATCGCACGATTTATAACTATTCGCAATCATGTAGGTTTCATTTTGTTTTATTTGTACAATACTCGTGCCAAACGATGTTTGTAGAAAATGTATTACTCTCAACCTATGTAATATCACTAGAAAGTTGAAAAGCTTTTAAAAAGTTAAGTTTAGAGAGGCAAATTGTTTAGTTGCACAGTAACTCCATTATACACATAATATTCGACGGCCACAACACAAATGTACAGTGTTATCAGTATGTTAATAAAACATTGTTTGGCTAGCGGTGTTATTAGAAGATAAGGATTAATTAAATTTTATGAGCACGTTGCCTGTTCTTTATAAGTGATATATACTTGTATGTATGTTGTATAAGCAAATTTTGTTAAAGGTATGGACATTATTAATAATACGACTTAATTATAAACAGAAATCAGCTAAAACTCAATGAGAGATATACTTAATAAAATCTTTTAACAAAAACCTCCGGAGGAGCTAAAATTATCACTTCGTGATTAAGACAATGATTTGGGTGTTTATTGGGGAACAAAAATCTGGAACATTCCAAGTCATAAAACTAGACGGTAGGACTATTTTCTGCCTAGAAGTACGTTTAAGTCGGTACCACTTTCTTAGTTACTTCTGCCGCCAATCAGCAGTGCGTGCACTGCTGTTTTCCGGCATCGATATATATGTACTACGTACTAGATTGCGCATTCCGAACATACACTATATTCAACTGAACTGTACTGCAATCCGTACAGTGTGTCATTTAGTGTGGTTACTAGTTAGTCTGTGGTGGCGTAACTGCGTATGCGCGACTTTACTATCTCCCGCGCATGAGCCAAGACATAGAGTAGTGCATATTTTTTGTTTAGAATGGCTTCTCTAGTACGTAGTACATATAGCTCAATGTTTTCCGGTCTGAAGTCCCAGAAGGTTCCAGTATAATTACAGATTGTAAGACATTCCATCTTAGTCCTCAGAGGTGACAAAGCATTTTTTATTTAAATTTGGTTGCAGGTGTTCATGGGCTACAGTAGTCTTAACCTACCATTAGTCACATATTTTTTTTAAACTGAACCGATAGTGTAAGACGCGTCTCTCACTTTAGCCGTAATTGATTATCTCTCTATAAAGTATCGTGGCTGACGGAGCAACACGCGGAACGAATCATTATACTGCACCTTCAGCCTGCGATATTCCTCTTTAGTGTAATTCGTCCACAGCTGAGGAGTGTAAAGTGGCTGACAGTAAGCTGAAAACAACGCCAGCTTTGAGAGGGCGTTGCATCATAAACCTATTTGCTTGAGTACAATACTCAATCCATAGTTGCCAACAAAAGGAACTAATGTGACGAATTTAGTATAACCAATAAATCTCAAATTCGCTTCAAGACATTTGTTAATAACGAATAAGATTAGTGTTCTGTATCCACACAAGATGGAAGAGGAGTATGAAAACATTACTTTAAGACCTAAAAAATTATTTAAATCCAAATCTTGTGAATCATTAGATAACGACGGACTTAACGTATCTTCATGTTCCGCGGATTCAGAAATGGTACAAAGAAGCTTTGACCTGTCTACACATTTACATAAGGATACTCTAATAGATGAATTAAAACAGAAAATAAACGATTTAAATTCACAATTGCACAGCACACAAAATGAGTTAGAAAATGTAATTATAGAAAATATTCAGTTAAAAAAAGAAATAAACAAGTTAAGCACCCAAAATAATACACTAAGAACTATATGCAAAAGTCCAGTACAGCACTTAAAGAAAACAGTACCGTCAACAAATAAAAAAAAACGATATATTACAAGAAATAACATAAATCAAACAATTGCTTGTGCATCAAACACAACATTCGATAAAGGGCGCGAGTTTGAAACCGGGCTAAAATCATCTTTAGAAAACAAAAATAATATGCAGAATCAACAACTTACCAACATTTCCGGAAATAACAGTTCTCCCGAAATACAACAAAGCAATGAAACATTCACCCAAATACAACCAAACTATAAAACATCATCGAAATTATCATCCGTACTTCATAAAAAAACATTATATATAACTGGAGGACAACAATGTATAGGATTGGCAAATTTGTTACGAACATCAAGAATGAATACACCTTACGAACATTATCAGCTTGAGTCATTTATCAAACCAAAAGCAGACACTGAAGAAATCTTGAAAACATGCCAATTATTTAATGTCACATCAAAGGACTGTATTGTTTTAAGTATTGGAGAACATGATAAAAACCCTTATAAAGTAATGATAGAGTTAAGTAGCTTTCTAAAAACAATAGATAAAGAGTGTCTTGTATTAGTTTTAGGGATTCGCACAAATATGTACTTAAATGAATGGAAACTCAATAATATACTGAAAATAACATGTAATCAATACCAAAATTGCCACTTTATCGAATATACTAAGACTTTGAAAAGATATGATTTATGTAAAAAAATTAATCTAATTATTAATCAAAATTACTATAATTTAAAGTTTCTAAGTTTTATGCAACGTTCCAAAGTAATAAGAGGAAATATACGCAGGGAAGTATGCCGTTATAAATATATACAAAAAAAAATCGTACGTCGTAATACGCCAAAAAAAACACAGACTAAAATTACATCCTACTTCTTACCCATTCCAAACATAATTCATAAAACGCCAACAAAAAAACAGCAAAAAATAACATCATACTTTACAGTACTACCACCTAAATCTAAAACTAAGCCACACACGTTTTTTCGTACCCAACACTAGTAAGTATGTACTAAAACTGATGCATCAAAATATAGCTAGCATTTACAGTAAGAAAAAACTGCTCGAGGAAGCTCTTATCCGAATTCGCCCCGACGTAGTTTGTCTGTCAGAAACCTTCATTCCAAAGGGGTGTGAATCAAACGTAAGTATTAATAACTATAATTTAGCATCAATGTACTGCAGGCATAAGAAACATAATAGAGGAGGTGTATGTATATTAGTAAGACTGAACTTGCAATATAAAAATCTAGAAATACCTAAAAAATATGCTACTGACGAATCTTTTGAATGTTGCGGGATTGAACTAATAAACCACAAAATCGTCGTCATATGTTTATATAGAACACCCAGCTCTAACATTCAATTATTTTTACATAGGTTTAACACGTTTTTGCATGACTTAACCGAACAGAATAAAAAAAAAATAATTATAGCAGGAGACCTTAATATCGATACTCTCAAACATAGTAGCACAAATAATATTTTTTTGGATATTTTATTGAACTATAGCTTAATAACTCACATTGACAAACCCACAAGACTTAATGCATGTATAGATCATATAATTAGTAACATCTACAATGCTCACGGCGAATTATTGGAATTAGCATTGTCAGACCACAATACAGCGCAAATGCTACATGTACCTGTAGAACAACAAATCTGTAGCCCTTTGAAACATTACTTTATCTTCAGAAGGGACTACTGTGAAGATAATATTACAAAATTTAATGAATGTTTGTGTAGTATAAATTGGTCACATGTTTATAGTGAAAATGACATAAATATTGCATTTGATAATTTTCATGAACTATTCCTGCTAATGTATGAATTGTGCTTTCCTCAGACGCGCATTAAAATTCTGAACAAACCATCTAAACCTAGTTGGTTGACTAAAGGCTTAAAGATTAGTTGTAAAACGAAAAGAAAACTACAATTACAATATTACAAACACAATAATAATGAAAACAAAATTAAATACATAAAATACACAAAACTCCTTAAAAAATGTTTTCGCCTGTCTGAAAAAATTAATAACTATAAGTTTGTGAAAAATTCAAAAAATAAGTGTAAAGCTGCTTGGAAAGTCGTTAAACAGGGATCTTATAAAAGTAATAAAGACTTATTTATAAATGGAATAGAGGTTGACAATAAATTAATTACAGATCCTACTAAAATCGCCGAGTCATTTAATGAATATTTCATTAGTCTTACTAATAGATCTCCCACTAATAAATATATTAACACAAATAAAACTACTATATCTAGCAGTATTTTTTTGAAGCCATATGGTTATGCCGATGTGATGAATATAATAAGGTCATTGAATGACACAAACGCAGTGGGATATGATTCAGTTTCCACGAAAATAATAAAATGTTGCAGTAAAGAATTAGTACACATTTTAACCTACCTCATTAATCTTTCTTTTACTAATGGCAAATTTCCAGAGAGTTTAAAGAAATCTATAATAAAACCGCTCCATAAAAAAGATGATAAACGTCATATGTGTAATTATCGCCCCATAACTTTAGTGCCTATTTTTTCCAAAATATTTGAAAAAGCAATGTATAGGCGTATAATAGAATTCACCTCAAAATTTAATATAATAATAAATGAACAATTTGGGTTCCAAAGAAATAAATCAACTACCCATGCATGTTTTCATCTTGTAAAAAATGTTGTTAATAATTTAGATGACAAAAACCACACTTCTGTAATATTCATAGATATGAGTAAAGCCTTTGATTTCGTTTCACACAAACTTCTACTAAACAAACTCGACAACTTAGGCATTCGCGGACCGGCATTAAATTGGATAGAATCATATCTTAAAGATCGAAAACAAAGTGTTGAA
Organism: Parnassius mnemosyne; assembly: GCA_963668995.1. Lineage (NCBI taxonomy): Eukaryota > Metazoa > Arthropoda > Insecta > Lepidoptera > Papilionidae > Parnassius > Parnassius mnemosyne. The sequence goes on from CAVLGL010000159.1 coordinate 33,681,878, forward strand.
ATTTCAAGGTTAAGTTATTATAAAGAACTTGAGCATTATAAATCACCGTACCTAATTAATGGCTATGGCGTGCCACAGGGCAGTGTACTTGGTCCACTTTTGTTTTTATTTTATATTAATGATATCTCTTATGTAACGAATAATTTATTGACTTTATTTGCAGACGATATTGCTATGCTAATGACATGTAACAAAAAATCAGACATTGGTAAATTTGTAAATGACATTAATATTTCTTTGAAATTTATAATTGAATGGTTAGAATATAATAATTTACATATAAATATAAGCAAAACCAAGTTAATACAATTTATTAATAAAAAAAATAATGAAACAAAGCTAAATATTGTATACAATGGCGAACAAATAAAACAAGTAGAAGAAATTTGCTTTCTCGGTATACATATGGATACATTTTGTAACTGGAAAACCCACATAGAAAAAATATGTAATAAACTTAACCGCTTTGTTTACATATTACGGAACCTTACAAAGACGGCATCGCAATCAACAGCTCTTATGGCGTATTACGGATACGTTTATTGTATACTTAGCTACGGTATAATAATATGGGGAAATTCTGTAGACATCAATAAAGTTTTCATTGCGCAAAAAAAATGTCTACGTGCAATATATAATATGGCCCCACATGAATCGTGCAAACCAATATTTATAAATTTAAAAGTGTTAACACTTCCTTGCATATACATCCTTGAAACAGCAAAATTTGTGAAAAATAATTCTGAGCTGTTTACAACTGCTGGAGATATTATCAAGTCCAAACCCTTAAGGAATCCAGATAAATTAGTCATTGATAAAATACCAAAAACAGTAAATTATCATAGAAATTGCTATGCAATGTGCATAAAAGTGTTTAACGCAATACCCAATAATATAAAATTACTACCAAGGAAGCGTTTCGGGAACGAGTTGAAAAAGTGGCTAGTTAATAAATCTTTTTATTCGGTTAGCGAGTTGTTGGAAAAACAATAATTATCTTTATTTTTTTTAATAATAATATTTTGGTAATTACATATTATAATGTGACATGAAATTATAAATATTAATGATATGATAATGCAAATAGTAGTAAATGTTTTTTTTTTTTTTTAATTAGTTCACATTAATTTTTTTGTTTTTGCTATTTATTATGCAATGTACGTATTTTTTTTAATTTTAATTCGTAATTTCATACTTAATGTTTATAAAATTCAATAATTTTGTACACCAGAAATGGTTAATGTGTTGTACTATATTTTCTATAACAACTGTAAAACACACACATTATGCAAAATAAATAAATAAATAAATAAAAAAATAAATAAATAAAAGTATAGTGTCTCTCAAACATATATTTATTAAACACTGAGGACATCTATGCTCTCAGATCAGATTAGTCTAATTAATTAATCAAGAACCAACTGTATCGATTATAGCAAACGCTCAAGCCTGAAAATGTAAACTGTAAATACAATAAATGTCTTGAAATTAGGAAAATCATCTGGCAATATTGCTGGTTATTTGTATAATTGCAAACCGAATCATTATTAGAAAATAGGGTCCGATTTTTGAAAATACAAAAAACTTGTTTATTAAAAAGAAACTAAAATAAAATACTTATGTACGTAATTACGTAATGTACGGATTTCTATTTCTTAACTTTAAAAAAATAGGCGCGTGAATTAATTGGTCTAAAAATTTTCTGAAATGTTACATAATAGTTTTTATATTTAAAGTTATTAATAATTTTTATAAAAAAAACATGCTTAATACTAGTATAAAACTAAAACTAGTAATAACTTTGCATTATATATTCTGTACAGCTCCATCGTCTCCAGTCCATAGCAGGAGGTTATTAAGTGCACGAGTAGGCCGCATGAGCAGTGTAGAACTGCCTGATGAGCCAGATAAAAGCCTCTCATCGAACAGCGCCAGTCCATGCCCTTCACCAGTCAAACAACCGAGCGTATGTAACCTAATTTCAGAAATATCTCCCAACAGTTTTTAAAATTATCCTATAGTATAAGTGAGTAATATTTGTATTTATTTATTTACTTATTCTTTATTGTTACACCTTACAACTAAGGTTACAATGGACGAACTTAATGCATATCGGCATTCTCTGCCAGTGACAGTTCTTTGCCATTTGAATGAAATTTTGTATTTACATAATTTAAAATTCAAAATTTTGTACAGCCGACTTCAATATAAGTTATTAAGAATAACTCAAAAACTATTGGTCTGACCTTGATCAAATTCATATGGAACATACGAGAAGTATCAGCTTTCATATAAAAAAGAATCATCGAAATCGGTTCACCCAGTAAAAATTTATGAGGTAACACACATAAAAAAAAGAAAAAAATATATCAAGTTTATCTTGCCAAAGCTCGGCCGTCCAGGTACAAATATATTAAATGGAATATGTCCGAGATTTTAATTTGGTAGGTAAGGTTAGTAAAATCCGACTCTGTATTTGAAATCCAATCATATTGTGAATGTATAAAGATTGATCGCTTTTGTTTAATATGATCAACCAAACCATCAGACCAAACCAACTATCACCGTGGACCGCACGCTTTGAATTTTTCAACTGAGTCTTAATGATCAACTTATGAATATAATTAAATCGTAAATATCAAAAGACTCTAAAATACATTTAAAAAATTGGACCAGAACGCCAAGTTGCACTAACCCCTGAACACATCAGAGTGCACCCAGCTGCCAATGACGACTGCTTAATAGGTACTACAGAAAATGTGTAAATGTGTGAAAGCATGGTTAGTAAAGAAGAACATTTTGGTCATTCGCTGGAACAAATCATATGCAACCCACATTATGCAACTAAAATCATCATCTGTGCAGAATTGATTACAGTCCTAATGTTATTCTTACCAACCTGTATCTGTAATGTTTATCTTTTACCTTAATTTTTGTGATGTAACTCTTTTTCTTCACTTTGTATTTAACGTCAATTTACCCCGACCAATTTCGTTCTCAATATATTATGTAGTCCATCATTATCATTACAGTCTATGAAAAGTCCACTGCTGAACAAAGGCCTCTCTCATATATTGCCCCGTAGGAGTGATATCTGCCGTGGTGGTCTCGCTTTAGTTGATAAATATTTTCAGTTGCTATCAGAAATGTGCTGCTACCTAATTCCTGTTCCATTTCCCTATGTCGCCTCTTACGACACACACGCGACAATATTTGAATTTGAAACGTTAGTAGCCTAATGGCAGGGCGCGGACCGCGAACTCGAAAGGTCGTGGGTTCGAATCCGCCATTCAACTACTGTCGTGAACCACTTCTAACACAAGCATTTTTAGCTTACCAGAAGTGATTAAAGGGAATAGTAGTAATATTTAATAGCATTACTAGTAATTTTTTAAATAAAAAGAATTTAAAAATATGGGGTAGTGGCTATTCTTACACACACACAAATTTGTTTGACAATTATTTTTAAAGTAGATTAGTTCACATCAATAAAATATATTTTATTTTATTTACAGAAATATCAGAGGCTTTTGCCCACTAATCTGTATGTGATACTTTATAACTTCAAATCCCGTCACGCTGATGAGTTGGATTTGAAAGCTGGTTATAAGGTTACAGTCATTGATACATCTGACCCTGATTGGTGGAAAGGGAAGTGCTTAGGCAAGATCGGGTATTTCCCTTCTAAATACTGCACTAAACTGCAAGCTGGAGAGAGACCACTGCAAGTCACTCATAACCTCCAAGTAAGCTATACTCATTCGTATGTATATTAATAAATAATAATAATTATCTGATATATATTTCAAAGTGAGCACTCTCTATGTAATGAAAAAACAAAAAAACTTCGTAATAGGGACATAAATGAGAAACAAAAAATGTTTCGAAGGCGTATAATGGGCGCCGACCCGCACTCAAAAGGCAGGGCTGAGTTTATTCTTCAGTAACTTCTAAATTTTTTAGCTGATGTACAGTCTGATATACAACTGACTATTTACGTTTCTTTTGGCGCTGCTGAAGATTTTTCCAAGCTTAAACTTATCATATTCGAGTAGAAATATGACGAAATTCCCCATGCCGGTTTCCACCATCTAAAATCAACTGCGCAGGAGATATTATAGTGACTCAAGTAAACGCCAAAACTCGTGCCTAACATGTACCCGATATGATTGCTTATAAGATAAGAACGGAAGTCACATAAATATAATGTCAGAGATACTAAGTTAACAATTAATTAAACAGCTACCTGAGGTTTTATATAAATGTTAGCCCCGGTTGGATATCAAACACAAGACCCTTTCAGAATCCCAGTATGATTTATTTAGTGGTAGAGCCATGCAGCACCTATATTACTTGTATAGTTGTCGCACGTATGGGTCGACTAGACCGCGAAAGGACCACCCTCTAACAGAATACCACCGTAAAATAGCAGCTCAACGCTGCTGTGTTTCGTATAGCTCTACGCTGCTGTTTTCGTGTAGAGAACCAAAAAACCGTTTTTACTGGAAACAAGGCATTCCATCTTAGTCCTCACGGCTGATAACGTATCTGCATTTTAATTCACAAGCGAGGATAGATGTAGATGTCTATGGGTCACAGCAAACATTTACCATGAGGTGAACTGTGTGCTCGTTTGTCATTCTTATTCTATTAAAACCCGTGGTATAGATATCGTTGGCAGGCGCTCTTGCCACTTGCCTACGCAATCGTCAAGAGTATATTAATTATGAATAATATAAATTTATAATGAATCCCCAGTTCTTATTAATTAATTCATTCATAAAAGCCTATCAAAGTACACTGCTAAACACAGATTGCCTCATAGGGGACATTTATTTTATAATCGGAGATATTTAGCATAGTTGCACGCTTGGCAGACGCTGGCTGATTGCTGTCCATCTTCTATTTCGGTTTCGCTTCGTTACCTCTTACAAGACATACAGGCCGATCCTTGGTTATGTCACTTGTTTGGGTCTTTTTGCGGATATCCACATTACGAATTTTACTACGCAGACAAACTCTGAACATGACCTCTCCATAACTTGCTGAGCGAACTTAAGCTTCCTCATACGGCCGTCTTAGATCCACATGCTGACAACACACACTGGTTAAATAGTATTGTTTTAAAACTTTAAGGAATTCGTAACGAAAACATGTGAAGTAATTTCCCGAACGCTTTTGATTTCTCAGTCGAAGTTTTATTTACCTAGTCGGACAACTTGGCTTACGTAAATTTATTCGTCAACAACTTCGATCGTAATAGTCGCAACAATTACCGACATAGGTAAAATAAGAAAGAAAGAAAGACATTTATTCACTCGAACTGTACACATCACAAAAATAAAAAATAAACAGTTAAAAGTATGGTAGATTAAAATTACAAGAAATGGGGTGTGTATTGTGCCAGTGAAAAGGTTATGACTCAGCGTAATGCTGTAGGGTAAACCTACAGCGCTGATGATTCTGCCGTAAAATATAAAAATAAACGTAACGATAAGCTTTGTGAGACACACTAAAAACAAACATATAATGCTCAACGATGCTGGAAGAAACATCTGCTGTAGGCTCAAAGCTGAGCATTTTGTGAGTGTAATAAATGATTTTCATAGTGGGATTTAAAATTGTACTTTGAATTACTACGTTACAGTTACTTTGAATTACTACATGGACGTTACGCATGACCGTTAAAGTTTTTATAAAAGGATTTGCCATATTCGACACGCTTGGCGAGCGGATTGGCGATCCAAGTATTAGACGTCTCCCACCTGCACCCTACTCCCTGATGCTGCACCAGTTTGTGTATTCACGTCTGGCGTATAAATTTATTTTTCCATTTCCCATACTGTCCACTAACGACGCGGCATTTTATTTTTTTTATAGAATAAGAGTGACAAACGAGCTTACCGTCCATCTGGTGATAATTGGATACTGTGACACATAGACATCTAATATATATTCTCGATTAAGAATTAAGATGTAGATGCGTTGTTATTCCAGAGGACTAAAGAATTTCCTTTTCCAATGTAAAGGATCTCCGGTTCTTTACACTCACCATATGAAACAAAGCAGCATTAAGCTGCTGTTTTAAATTGGTAGTCTGTGAAAGCGAGTATTAAATATTTTATGTATTAAATAACGTTTTTATCTTGTAGTCAACGGGCTTTTAATATATTAAATAAATAAATTTCAGGTATCCGATGGTGACAATGGCCTAATGTTACTGCGCGATCAAATTGTAATTCAGGTCGGTGATGAAATCGATGGAATGGTGATGATTAGATCCGGAGACAACAGACAAGGCGTCTGCCCGATCAAGTTTCTGCAAGAAGTGTGACGCTTTAAGATACCGAACTTTAAAGTTACAAAGGTAGTTATAAATATAAACAAAACCATAAATAATAGAAGTCTTCTAAAATCTAAATCATAAAAGCATCCTACTTAATTTTTTGAAAACGATTGTTTCTATTTTTTTTTCCATTTTAAACATTTATAAACCTGATTTTAAATCAGTAGAATTTTATAGGAAAATTTTCTCTGTTAACTCCAATCGTACTCTTTAATAATTCCAGAGACGTGGATCACTCTCAGAACAGTTCAGCTCTAGTAATGAACCAAAGCCTAATCGAAGTGCCCCCGTAACGCCTTGCGATAGTGAATCATCAACATGGTCGAGAGACACCTACGATAGTTACAGATTCCAAAATATTTACGATGAGTCCAAAGAAGGTGTGTGGTGGTGGCAAAGGCCACTGGATGTACGGCGCCCTCATTGCCGTAATTGCGGAGCGTCGTCTGCAACACGGCCTTTGAAATTGTTGCCTTGCGCTGGTGTGGCCCCAGAAGACTATGTTCAGGAAGACAGTCGCCGATTAATGTCACGCGATCGACCCTTGCTTTTAGTAAAACAGCTGTTCCCGTGAATAGATAAATAAATATAACTCAAGCAAGGTGTATAAGATAAGTCAATTTTTAGCTTCAAAGCTCCGGAAGGCGGTATAATTGGATTTATTTGTCATAGAAACTTCTCGAGTTTCGTTTACGTTTACGTTGCTTTATAACAATTGCTGTAATAAACTTATTTTTTTATATTTTGTTAGTCTAGTATAATCTGTTTAAACAGTTTTAATTTGTTTTATATTTATAGATATTATATTAAGCACTTACATGCTTATTTAAGTAATAAAAATTACATTCAGTTTTTAAATTACTTAAATCTTTTATCACATTAAATCAAAAGTATTGTATTTACCTCGTATGCAAAGAATATTAATTATACATATACGGCCTATAAAAATGCCAAGTGAGTTCTCTTCCAAATTTGATTTATCATTAAATTTATATTTTTATATTTCTTAAATTTATAAATATATATGTAAAATACATAGGTACATATCATTTTAATATAAGTATATATATACTCAAATTCAAGGTCCGCTAAGGTTTAAATAACACTACTAATAGAAAGTAAAGACTAATAGTACATACAGTGTAACAATATGTAATGTTGCGGAATAACATTTGGCACTATATTATACACAAAGGTAGGGTTATCAAATTAATTTACCTACGATTTTGTTTGCTAAACAGTGTCTATGTAACTTAGAAAAAAAAACTAAAACTTTTACACACGTTTAATTCATCACATCCATGATTTTATACCATCGGAAATATAATAATAATTTATCTTTTTACTATAAAGTTAGAAATATATCTACAACAGAATAAACATTCATTCATTTGCACGGCAAAATGTCAGTTGACTGATAATATTGTCATAAATTACGAGTTTAGACAATACAGTTGCAATGTACCTTCATTGCAACTGTATTTGTCTTTCATTTAATTACATAAGACTTTTAATATAATAACAAATAGACGTGTGAAATACCAAGATAAGACATCGCAACTGATACGAGATGGATAAAGATTCACACTTAAAGTGTAGAAATGAACTCTAAGGTCTATAGATTTACGAAAATTTCTGAAAAAAATTATGTTAAAATTTTATCAAACAAAAAATTGCACTTAGTAGATGATAGAAAGTACCTATACAAATACATAGTATCATATACATACGATAGAACATTTTCACCTAGCATTATTTATGTATAATGTGTCGCAGCCAACTGCCTTACTTAGCCTTTCAGTTAATAGCCAAGTCTTCTTTTTACTAAACAACACCGTTCAACTAGCGACCTGATTGATTAGGCACAGACTAGCAACCGTCTCGTTGAATGAAATTAATAAACTATCCATGCCATGGAATGTCGCTGGTTTGTACCTAATTTTGCACTATTAAACAATATACGCGACTTTAGGGTGACCCAAGGGACACCACAGCACCTTAACCTACTGTCGCTGATATTGCAAGATAGGCGTTGCATTGGATGTATTAGCTGAATATAATTCAGGCCTCTATTTGAACGGCGCCGCTTAATAAAAAGGCTAGGCTGTTAAATTAGGCTGTTAACTGAAAACTAATTAAGCTACTTGGCTGCGACATATATTAAAATTGCGTATCCCATTACTTAACTCTTTAGTTTTCTAAATTATTGTTAAAAAAATAGAAATATAAATAAAAAAAAAAATAAGTAAAATTGATGGAAATTTTGTACGTAGTAGGGATTAGAATTTAACCTTATGAAGATTTCGTACACTATGTTTATAATAGTAAATCATTATAGTATTTACTAGCATCGCTAAACTTTAAAAATTAAAATTTTCAGTTCATTCCTATTCCTCTGTCATGACCGTTGCGTACTCTAGCTAAAAGTAATGTTATTTTATTAACTATTTTACCCATTTTTTTATTTTATAGGGAATAAAATTAGAGAAGGAAAATTATTCCATCCCGTATGATTAAGAATTATTTCAGTATAATATATATTTATGATTCTTTCATAACTATGATAAAAAGAAAAGCTTAATAAAAATAGTTAGTTACTCAAGGCGTATGTTTTTATCGATTTTTACCGATTTCTCGGAAACGGCGGGACCGATTTAAATGATCATCTTTTTATTAAATAGGTCATGCTTCAGGGGTGATCCCATATCATTTGATAAAGAAAACCCCATCACTAAGGGTGGAAATTTAGACAATTTAGACGGCTTTCTTGTTGTAACCTTGAACTTGTGATAATGTTTAGACCATTGAAAAGGGGTAAAAAATCGAAACTTTTAACAAAAAAAGTAAAAACTGACTACAAAAACTATAACGAATATAGTAATTTCCGAGTAATAGCTACAGAAGTCTGAGCTTTAATTTCTTCGCTACGCCGTAATACTATTATTTATTCAGTGGCTACAACACTATCTATGTCTCAGCACTAAAAATGTTTGAAGCCGCTTTTCACTTTTTATTAAAAGTTTACTTTTACACAAAAGAAATTGCAAAAAATATAGATAGCTACTAAATGTACTTTACTATATACCCGTAAATAATAAAATATTAAAGTATGCACTCAGAGTATTTTTCAATGCAAATTTATTTTTTTATCCCTGCTATGTCTATATAACATATTATGTATTCGTTTTTGAATTCAACGTCTTTGATTTCACACGTTTAAACCGTCCCCTTGAAGTTTTAATTATAATTATTAATATAATATTGTAATATTAAAAGTGATTATTATCTGCTAAAACATACTAAGTCACATCGCTTGTAAGAAAGAAAATATCATAAGTGTTAGCGTAGTTAGACTAGGTACATGGCTATTGAAATTAATTAATATATCAACATGTATTTTGTATTACTTCGTTTATTTGATCTTTAATCTTATTTATATCTTTTTAGTTTTTTAGTTCGATTTTATAAGCAAACTTTTACTTTAAAAATGCACAAGAATATTTACAGCAATGTAAATTATATTACTACATATTATGATTTGATTGCTTGTTTTGATATCGAAATGTTATATATATTATATTTCTTTACAATAGATATTGGTATTAGTATAGCTATTTCTATCTTTAGTAAAAAAAAGTGTTAAACGATGTCATAGTTATAAAGAAATACAGCACAGCTTAAAATAATTCGAAAATAACGTACACCTACAAAATATGTAGACCATCGATTTTCAACGAAGACGGTACCGTCTCCCAGTAGGCGCTAGACTTCCAGGGGGTAGCAGGTAGGCAGTCAAGAGGGGTGGCCGTGGGTTACCCTATTAGCACCAAACATTGTAAAAATATGTTACTATTTGTTGAAATATGCATATTATTTTATAGAATATAGTTTAAAAATACTTCAAATAAATATTTTATCTAACATTGTTACCAAATTAATACCTTTAAGTTTTATTAGTACGTATTCCAATTTGCTTTAGTTAAGATTAGATTTGGTTGTCGTCTTTCTACTTTATAAATTTTATTTTTAATAAATAAATAAAAATATGAATTAGTTACAGATAATATGTAACAATATTTGAATATTTAAAAAAAAATAACTTATATTATCTTGCCCCCAAGATTCCCATTGGATATTTTCTGCTAAAGGGGCGGTGGTCCAGAAAAGGTTGGGAACCTTTTTACGTGACATTAAATATTATGATATAAAATACAGGACGTATAAGTAGAATTTTATTATGTATAAGTAGAAATTTTATAGTTATCTGTAAATTAGGTAAAAGTGATTACGTAAGGCGATATATATATTTATATATACATTAACTTATTTATATTGGCTATGCACTGTATTATGCAATCTGTATCAAATGTTCAAGCGCACTATTTTCTGCCTTACGTAATCATTTTGCTTACATATTTAATATTTTAATAGTTAAGAAATTGTAAAATGACTTACGAAATTTGGAACCAACAATTATTACTATATTTTAATAGGTCCAAGGGTGCAAAACCTTTAATTCCCAAGTGAGATGTTTTTAATATTTATACCAAAATTGTTACTGCAGTTTTAAATGCTTTCCCTCAAATATTTTACCTACAATATTTATTATAGAATTAAAGTACTTGGTATTAATAACAATTTTTTTAACATTATTATTAAAACAGTAATCTACGATTACCGACATGTTAGTATAATGGAAGCATTTGTGTGTACAGCTCTCATTCTCAGATGTACAATATTATGTCAGGGGAAAATCTTATAGGTTCGCGTCACGAGCATGTCTTTGTCTACGCGTCGTTACGTGACTACGAGACGTCGCTACGCGATGCGTAGTATACCGGCCTCTGTACATGTATACGTATAATATATCATTGAGTTTTCACTTCTGTCCGCAGTCCTTATGGATGCCTCTGCTTTTTTTTTACTATAGTGTATAATGTTATACCTACCATATATTTAATAATGTTATACCCAAATAGCATATGAAATAAATAAAGTGTCAGTGATAATGCTTTTTGTTTATTTGTGTTTTATGTAGGTAGGTATACAAACAGATATTTAGTATGTACTTCCTGTTAGTTTGTGATAAATACGGGTGTTGCTAATACTATTAAAAGTATATAGGTGTAATATATGAGCAGCATATATTACATGAATTATTTTAACAATATAAAGTTTTGTTTGTTTTAAGTAACATTTTAAAATTAGTTTTTAGAAATATTAATGTATTCTAAACTAACTTCATAAAATTATTATATGTGGCAAACCTAGGGTGCACATGGGGTAATTCTCTGCGTCAATCAAGGGGTTACACAAATTTAACGAATTATGAAACTAAAAATTATTCAAAAGAAAAAAAAATATTCTTATAACAACTTTCTTTAATTTTGGAACCGATGTCGCAGTGTGAAATACATAAATTATATCACGAAGAAACACAATTTTGATCCCCATAGACCCCATTTTCCAAAGGTACGCCACTAAGTAGGTGTTTGTAACATGAAGTAGCCGGAAATAAAAATTTAAACACTGTTGATTTATCAGACACATAGTTTTTTGTGCTACAGTCTTGCAAACACTTGTATCGTAATAAAAATCCATGTGTAGATAATTATTGTATGTTAAACACTTTTACTATACAGTTTTTCAACGGAACATTAAATTGATGGGACTGTATACACATACGAGCACGTACAGTAGTAATAGCTGTAAACCACAAGTTTAATAAATGTTTTCAGATGTTTATAAATTATAGTGCTTTAGGGTAGTGACATAGATCATTTAGCAACATATGATTAGATACCATCGTAATCACCCATCGTCCCTCCAGTTGACTCCAGTATCAATCAAACCGGGTAACTTAATAAATACAACGGGGGAGGCCTTCTAGTAGTAGACCTTACCACTACTAGAAAGTCTCCCCCGTTGTAGAAATGATTTGCCATTAACGCCAAGCTGACTGTTTCTGGGATCGCCCATCAGGCGGATTGGTGCTCGCACTAACAGATACCTTTAACGCTGCGCCCTGTTGATGAGTCTCATGATGAAACTGACATCTATCGGAAGTCATAAGATCTTTCTAACATTTCACTTATACGTCCCAGACGAAATAGTGCTATGAATGTACTTACGCAGACATCACTGGCCAAGAGTCACGTCAAGGGTGTCGCCAAGGAGCAGGGAGGGGCAGCTGCGTGCTGAGCCCCCCCCCCCTCTAGACTCAAAAATTTTAGTCAAATACAATGCAACCCGAAACCAGAGCTTTACACATCGAAATGTGAACCGTTCTTATTACAATCGCCGCAGAGGTAAGACTCGCAATAGAAGTGTAAAGCTTCATGTGTTCTTGTACCTACACTTTCCCATGCTCTATACATGAAATTACTCCCCCCCCTCCCTCTCCTGGCCCATCGACTGGCGACGCTCTTGTCTGCACAAACTTATACAACACATAGAATTACGATACAAGTGTCAAAATACTAAGTAAAGCGTAGGTAGTTGAATACAAGAATTATTGATTGAGCTAATTATTGCAACGATACATGTTTTAGGTTTAGCTGTTAACTGTTTAACTAATTATATACATGGAAAAATTGTCATGTTGTAGAATATAATTGACGCTTAAGTTTGGTTGAAAGTGTGTTGAGATTTTGTTCTTCGATGTTCATGATAAATATTGTGTTAGATTAAATAAAATTGTGTCATGTAATTGTTTTTTATTTTACTAATTCAGTTTACTCATCGATTAAACTTGATACATTGGCATGCCATGTATTAAGTTTATATTATAACTATATATACATTTATAAACTTTCTAGGAGGTAGAACTTCTTTTATCCCTAGAAGGATAGAAATTTATAATCCGAACGGATAAAGAATGGGATTAGGAATGGCGGCTCATCGAGCCCGTACCGTCAACATGCACAGTACCAATAGCGAAAACGCGCTAATAACGGCATATCGTTATATTATTCGGTTAATTGGATATTTTCTATTAATGGGAAAATATTGTATGCACAAGTAGGTACATTAATTTTAAAATAACATGAAGGAAGCTCCCAACAAGTTTGTTTTTAAAAATCAAGTCCGTAAGCATTTGTAAAAATAGTTGCAAATTTTAAATAACACAGCTCTTATTTTCATACGAGGGTGACACTAAAAGTTCTTAGTAAATCAAAACCTGAACAAACTAGCAAGTTATTAGTTTTATTATATCTTTTCAAAATAGTGGCATTTACATCAATACATCGCTGCATCCGATGGAACCACTGAGAAAAGTACTTTGCTCACTCGTCCTTAGGGGCGACTTCAACGACATTTTGAAACGCAGCCACTGCTTCCTCTGCGTCTATAAAACGTTTTCCTCTAAGTTTTTCTTTTATTTTCGGAAATAAATAAAAATAACAAGGTGCGAGGTCGGGGTATAGGGCGTGTGACCCAGTAATTCCACTTCTAACGTCGCCAAGTAGTCGATTGTTTGCTTGGCGGTGTGCGACGAGGCGTTGTCCTGGTGAAGAAGGATCCTACTGCGAGGTCAAGTTTGGCAGTGTATGGGGCAGTGGAGTACAATCTTTTGTCATCTAGGCGAGCGGATGACGGATCCGAAAAGCCACATAAGGATAAGCAGGGGTATCTTCCAGGGCGATTGTTTGAATCCAATCTGGTTTCTCCTCTCCCTGAACCCTCTCAGTACCTTGCTGGAGGAGTCCGGAAGGGGATTTCAGCTTCGGAAAGGAAGTACAAAAGCGACCCACCTTTACTATATAGATGATCTCAAATTATTCGCCTCTAGTCTCTCCCAATTCTATCAGAATGGAGCTGGGGACGGATAAGTGTGAGGTCCTCCATGTCGAAAGTGGAATGGTTGCTAAGTCTGAGGGCATAGACTTATCTATTCCCATCGACATAAGGACCCTTTCGGAGGCTGAAACATACCACCACTGTACCCGTCACCGTCAATCCCAGCACCACCACACTAGGCACGACACACCACTCTCGATAATAGGACGTGTTTCGCCTCTACACGAGGCATCCTCAGGTGAAGTAGACTGCGGAGGCTGGCCGCTCACTTAGCGTCCCCTTGAAACTGGGCAGGACATACAATTTTCTTTCCTTACACGGAATTAAGCAAATTAATTTATAGCAACCCCATTATAATGGTTTTCCGCAAAGTAACGCCTGATTCTATTAATTATATACAAGACACTAACACCCATTTTGAGCGCGGGATTCACTCGTCACCTGAACTCAAATCAGGTGATGTCGCGCGCTCAAAATGGATGTCGGGGTGATGGTTATTGAACCAAAGTACCACTTCTCATTGACGCGGCCATAGGCAAGGTGGTTAAACGCAACCGTCTGAACTTCTCCGCCGCCTGGATAGACTACAAAAAGGCATTCGACTCAGTGACGTATACATGACTAAAGAGGATCCTCGGGCTGTACAAGGTTGACTGTACAGTTAGAGGCTTCTTCGGGCAGTGTATGGGGCAGTGGAGTACGATTATTAGTCATCTAGGCAAACGGATGACGGCTGCTGAGAACCACATAAGGATAAGAAGGGATATCATCTGGGGCGATTGTTTGAGTCCAATCTGGTTTAGCTCTCCTTGAACCCTCTCAGTACCTTGCTGGACGACTCCAGGAGGGGATTTTAGCTTCGGAAAGGAGGTACAAAAGTGACCCACCTTTTCTATATGGATGATCTCAAATTATTCGCCTCCAGTCGCTCCCATCTTATGGAATAAACATCACTTGTTTACTTATTTACTTACTTTACTTATCTTCACGCACAATCCCTGACGGGGTAGCCAGAGAGAACAGATCGCCAAGTGTCACGATCCTTAAATACCTCTTTCGCTTCTTTCAGATTCATTATCTTCTTCATACATGCACGTTCTTCATACATAGTGAATTCTGGAGCTGGAGACGAATAAGTGTGCGGTCCTCAATTTTGAAAGGGGAAGGGTTGCTAACACTGAGGGCATAGACTTATTTATGCCTATCAACTTAAGGTCCCATTCCGAGGCTGAAACATACCGATTCCTGGGTATGTCACAGAACATCGGTATCGATGAGGCGGATATGAAACAGTTTGCGATGTTTTATGCACGCTTGACCAGCCTTTTGTTCGGTGTGAGTAAGACACATTAAAAAACGAACTTTACAAAACTGTTTATTAAATGCAGTAGTTTGCCACTGTCACCTTCAGAATGTGTTCTAGGTATAAATAAAAGTGACAAGAAATTTCCCTTCCATATGTGCTATATACTAATTACAAATATAAGGAAAAGATATGACAGCATCTACCACTTTATTCTCATAATTTTGCCTAAGTTTAAGCTTATTCCAATGTGTGTTTCCTTAGAAAGCTATATTGTTACCATTACATTGGCAACAATATTTATCATTTTATTAGTGCGGACCCAAATGATGTTAACAGGAACGTAATACTAAGCCTACAATGTCTATCTTGTAGGCTTAGTATTAGTCCTGACGGAATGTGACTGCCATACATGCGGCATCGCCGCCGCGGCCAATATTTGTATACTGGCATGTGGTTTTACGGTACAGAAATATTTCTTAAACATGCATAACACAACTGACGGGAGACAAAATTTCTTCAGCAACTTAGTTTTCTATAAAGTCATTAGATGAGTTTAAACAAGAAAATAAAAATCAATATTGATTACAATATTTCAATTACATATGTAAAACAACGATAAAAATAATATATATGATTTACAATCATGAATGAATTTATACTACTCGTAACATGCACAATCACAAATCACAAAGTTTCTACAATAACCAAAATATGAATATTTTAATCAAAAACAAGTTACAGTGGAGCGTTGATTATCCGAACGTCGATTAACCGAACGACCGCTTATCCGAACTACTACACCCGCCCGACCCGCGCGTGCTTCTCTCCCGCCTCCCGCGCTACAGTGCTCGCTGCTCGTGCACTTGTCGCGACTTGTTAATTGTTCTCGTATATCAGTTCTAAGTAACCGCTAGTCGATAAACGAAATTTTGCCGCATGAAAGTATAATCTCGATTTAATGTGTCTAAACGTAAACGTGTTGTCCTTTCTATGAAAGATAAATACGAAATAAATAAACGGTTAGAGGAAGGCGAATCTGCAACCAAATTATCCCTTGAATACCAAGTTGGTAAGTCTACCATTACAGATATAAAAAAAACAAAAGACGAACATAAGTAACTTTATATCCCAGCTGCTTGATTCTTCTGACGGATCCACGAGTCGTAAAACGATGAAACTTGCCTCAAACACGAATTTAGATGATGCTGTATATATGTGGTTTACTCAAAAAAGATCCCAGGGAGAACCAATTTTTGGCCCAATTCTGTGTGAAAAAACAGTTCAATTTAACGAAAAAATTGGAGGACCGTCAAATTTTCAAGCAAGCACAGGCTGGTTAAAACGATTTAAGTCAAGACATGGCATTCGTGAGCTTCAAATACAAGGTGAAAAACTATCTGCTGATTCATCAGCAGCTGATTCATTCAAAATCAAACTAAGGGATATGCTGAAGGAAGAAAATTACGCTCTCGAAAACGTTTATAATGCCAACGAAACCGGGCTCAATTGGAAAGCTTTGCCACGAAAAACTCTTACTTCACGTTGTGAATTAGCAGCACCTGGTCCTAAAATAAGCAAGGACCGTATCACTGACTTAGCATGTGCTAATGCTACTGGCATCCACCGATTGCCCATGCTTGTAATTGGTAAAAGCAAGAAACCACGTTGTTTCAAACACGTTAATATGTCTGCGATGCCTATCGTTTACACTTCGCAAAAAAATGCTTGGATGGATAGTACAATTTTCATGAAATGGTTTACAGAAACTTTTATACCCTCTGTAAAAACCCATCAATTAAAAAATGGTAAAAGAGAGAAAACATTATTGCTTCTTGATAATGCCCCAACTCATCCATCATTGGACATCTTAAATGAAAAAGACGAGTTTATAAAAATCATGTTTTTTCCACCTAACGTGACTTCATTATTACAGCCCATGGATCAAGGCGTTATTGAGTCTTTCAAACGGTATTATAGAAAAGAATTGTTACGTAAGTTACTTTTGGAAAAAGAAGAGGAGGGAGAAGAAAGCCTGATACGAAATCATAAAAAGATTGATTTAAAAGATGCGTCCTACATGATCAGAGCAGCATGGGACAGTGTAAAAAAGCAGAACTTGAGAAAAGCGTGGAATAAAGTTTTGTGTATGGGGTAAAATCCTCAAAGTGAATATGTAAATGAGAGACAGGAAGATATGTCTGAAATGATAGATATGCTAAAAAAGCTCGATTGCCACGAATGTGATGAAGAAGAAGTTCAACAATGAATGGATATCGACGATGAAGATCCCGGGTACCAAATTATGCAGGATAGGGATAGCGATATTTTAAACCTCATAACTAATAAGGCTGACACCACCACGAGCACCTCATCAACTACAAGTTCAGATATTGAAGATGAAAACATAATTGGTGCTTCTGAAGCGTTTACTTGTTTAGATATTACCTTGCGTTGGTTTGAAACACAGGCCGAAAGCGACCAGTATCAAATATCTGTCCTTAAAAAAGTACGTGACTTAGTCGCTCGTAAGCGGGTAGGCTTACTTCGGCAGACGAAGATGGAAGATTTTTTTAAACGTTAATTGTACCTAGTACAAACATGTTTTACCACAAAATTGTCTGCACTTTTTTGTTTAATTCCTATTTGTCATTAAAGATGTAAAAATAAATATGGTTATCATTTACCTATACGTAAATATGTATAGCTGAATCAATATATGTACATAGAGGAAGTTCGATTATCCGAAAATACCGGATTTCCGAACACCCATGTCCCCCAATTAGTTCGGATAATCGACGCTCTACTGTATCTAATAAATACGCTCCTTCACACAAGTTCAAATCTATCATCAGACATAATCAGACAATTTTTCTTATGTAATTTAACAGCTTTCATAAAGTATTATTCAGGCTCATCATCATCTGATATTCTTTGATAAGTTTGCGGCTGTTCTTCATTAGACATAAAATGTTGTCCTCTTAATGTCCTTTTTGAAGATCCTGCTTGTGGTTTTGCAGCAATAGTTTCCGAAGGAGCAGCTTGTGATTCCACAATATAAAATGGGAATATAATAGACACCTTATCAGTCTGAAAATAAATAAAAACTGAAATAAATTACAGTATAATAAACTTATTATCAAAAATTTTCTTTTATATTAAACCAGCCCCTACCCGTGACTTTGTCTGCTTACCCATAGCACTATGATACCGTTCGACCAATACGAAATAAATGAATGGACCTTATCCATTCAGCTTGCTCTATAATAACAAGTCAAAACAATCAAACATACATAAACTTCAATAACTAGTACTATAATAACGCCTAACTATTAATACTAGGTATAATAACGCCTACTTAGAAGGTCGTATTCTTGGAGTTGGAAATTCTGAAGGAAGGCCTAGGACAGTGGATGAACGTCAGGTACTGGCAAAAGTAGAAGATCCCCCACTAGTACTCGCCGTATTTCTAGACGCACTGGTATAGCTAGAAGTACAGTACACCGCAAATTGAAAAGGAACAATTTACAATACAGGCGCTTTTACTTGCTGATTATCAGCGACGAATAGATTTCTGCCGAGAGATGCTGCGTTGATGCCGACAAGATCAAAACTATTTTAACTCCATATTATGGAATGATGAATCATGTTTTAAAAGAAACTGGAACGTTTAACATGCATAACCTTCATCATTTGAGTGTCGTGAATCCCCGAATAGTCAGAGAAGATCGATTCCAGTACCAATTTGGAGTTAATTTGAGACTTAACGGCGCTCGTTATCTCCAATTTTTGAGATACGATCTTGTAAATTTATTAGCAGATATACCACAAGTCCGCGAGAAAATGTGGTTGCAGCAGTCAGTGCATCCGCCCACTATTCACGACAAGTGACTGAATTTTTGAACGAGGTATACTCAAACCGATGGATTGGACGCGGAGGACTATTTCATGGCCACCGCGATCTCCCGACTTGAATCTTTTGGATTTTTTTTTGGAGGTACTTCAAAGAAGCAGTTTATGAGAATAGTATTTCTGATGAAAGAGAGTTACGACAAAAATTCTAAATAGAGTTACGACAAAAAGAAAAAATAATGAACGGGTTCGAAGAAGTTTGCAAAGAAACTTTATACAAAGATGTTGGTTATGCATAAGAGCTAGAGGAAGGCATTTTGAGCATTTATTGTAATAAAAATAAAATAAAATATTGTAATAAAAGCTTTTACATAAATATGTATGTATTTTATTTGCTTACAAAAATGTCCTTTGCTATTGATATTGATTAAAAAAGAAAAATACTAATTTTAAACCCTGTAGTTTAAAATTAGTATTTTTCTTTTTTATTTTGAAATTGGTATAAGATGTACAAGTTTTTAAACTAATGTTCCACATGGCTATAATATATTTTTTATACCAGCTTCGTTCAAATATCACTTAGATCATTTTCAAATGTAAAAATTGCACATGTTTTATTGTTTAATTTTCACGTCTCTGATAATTACTCTTGAATATAATTTTAATTAGGACGCCCAATGTATGCTTAACTATCTAGAACAAAAAATAACAAAAAAAAATAGACCACCATTTTAAAACTACAAGAAACGTTACACTTGAGCGGCATAAGATTTTCACACGAGATCAAAAACAAAATGAAACAATCAATCAATATATATATATCTGAGTTGCGTAAATTGTCTCAGACATGCGAATTTGATGAATTATGTGAAGGTCTAATAAAGGATAGACTGGTCTGTGATGTGGCTAGTGCGAATATTCGAGAAAGTCTATTATAAGGGAGAATAATTTAACATTAAAGATGGCATTGGGTATCTGTCGTGAGGCTGTAATTTCGAAGGTTCACTCAGAAAAAATATATATATTCGAATGGAGGAAGAGAGGACACACGGGCCGTACATAAAGTTTCATATCCGTCAAGGGATAAACAAAGAAATAGAACAGCTGACGATGAAAGGAATGGAGTGAGGGGGCAACAGCGGCTGGTGAGGCGGCTGGCAAGGCGGCTGGTGGAGCGGAGCGGTGCTAGGGCACCGTCAAGGTTTCTCGCATAATAATACGGTAAACGATAACAAGTGCATTAATTGCGGGAACGTGCATAAAAAATATGAATGTCCCGCATTTGGTATACGGAAACAGTGCATGCGCTGTTCAAAGATGAATCATTTTGCACGAGTTTGTGTTGGATATTATATAGAAAAATCGGATAAACAGGTAATAAACGTATTAGAGAGTCGTATTGATTGGAATGTAAATTAAATAATTAATGATACACAAATACCAGAAGGAAGTTAGCGTAGAACAAAATCTAGGGGCACGGCAGTGCCCCCCCTATTTCGAGGAAAAAAGCGGCACAGACGTACCATTTTTTTCTCGAAGTAGTTCAGGCCACTTTGGAAACCGTATAACTTCGTTGTGGATAAAACTAGAAGCCTGAATTTTCAGTAACCAAGTAGGCATTGTATAAACTCGGCCTAATTATTGTCGTATGGTTGCCAATCCAGCTGTATGGCAACTACGGCAAATATCTCCCCTGTGAGGCATCCAATCAAGCGTGCTATGTTTAGCAGAGGACTTTTAAAAGCTGTAACGGTAATGACAAACGGCGAAACGAAAAAAGAAAAACATAAGCTATTATTTATATAAAAAATCTGGTCTGTTTCCACTTACCTCGCATTTGGTTCATATTATAAAGTTTTCTTTTGTTTTTGAATTAGCTTCTTCAGAATAAATGCAGATTCAATTACCACATAAGGTACAGAAAGGTTTTTCTACTCGTTCTAAAAATTCTCAAAAAATTCATAAGAAATTAATTTTCATCTGGAACACTTATATTTATACATAAAATACTTTTACATAATAGTTTAAGATCCGGTTTAAAAAAATACTCCCTCATTCTTTTTCTTGATGAAATATTTTTATAATAAAATATATAAATAAATACAAATTGGGGTGATTTACAGCCTGTTTTGGCAAGGCTATTTTTAATTAAAAATTATTTAATTCATTTTTTTACCGGTTACGGTCATTCATATCCTTGATAAAATTGGTCTCAATCGAAACAAAAATAATATATAGAAAATGCCACAACATGATTGACTGTCTTTTTCCATGTAAAAATACCTGTCTACCAGGTGTAAACAGGTAAACTGATATAGTAATTTACCCTCACTCTTTTTCCTAAAAACTTGTCTGTGTAATAGAGAGAGATAAATATATTTTCCCACCGAAAATTATTCTGGAGTAATGATGATTAATATATCGCATAGGCGCTATCTTTCCATAGCGCAAAGCACGCGTTATGTAAGTAGCCGCCACGTAGCTATGGCGTTTTGGCGCTATAAAAATCTAGCGGTAACTAGCTCTAGCAGCAGCGCTGGCATCTAGCTATCGCATGCGCTGACGCAAATTTAATCTAGCAGCACGCTATTCATCGCGCGCGACCGTATTTAGTATTAGACGTTGGTTAGTTAGGGTATACTGTATATTTTTAAGTGATCGAAAAAAACGGTTGTTTGCTACAAAAGTAGCCCAAAAAAGTTTTTAAATGTAAATAAAATATAGATTTAAAAGTGTATATAATAATGTATGTAAATAGTTGATTTTTGTATATACAATCAATAAACTTTTAAATACGCCTTTTATTGCTTTATAATTTACATTAATGTTAAAATAACGTTTACGTCGATTATAGACAGGCCTAAGCCTGAAAAGTATGAAAGTGTTCATTGGTTTTTCTTTACTGCTTTATTTAATTTTAGTCTCAAATGAGACTTATTACGAAATAACATTCTTATATAGCACGCGGTCTATCCAACGAACGACATGATAACATGCTACGAGATAATATAGCGTGCTGCAAAACTTTACGCGTTTGTCGGCCTCTCACACGCTTTCTTATGAATTTCGTGCTATCAAATAGCGCGCTAGAAATTTATAAGTTTTTTGTATAGTAGTAATGGTTAGTAATTTAAAAATAAAAAATATTTTTATAACAATTATGTGATATAATTTTTTTTTACAATTTTTACTGTTTAATAATTAATTTAATGTTAAATTTTATATAAATTGTTTAATATTTAATTTTTTATTTGATTAGTATAATAGTAGGCAATTTAAAAAGGTAAGTCGATATTACTTGAAAAAATTAAATCACAATTTTTTAACAATAAAGTTACATATGCTCCAAAATGATTTTCGGTGGGAGAATATATTAATTATCCGTCTCTATAACTCGGAAACTGAGCGCGCATCTTTCTCTTTTGCAGCAAGCGTCTCACGCGCTGCTGCTATCGTGCATCCTTCCCTACCGCCCATAATAATGTATATAGTGTTCTCAGTCACACTCTACTTTAAAATAAAATTATTGAAACGTTATACGACTAGTGAATTGTGTCAATCACTATAATTATAGACTGGCCACGATTTGAAAAGTCAAACATATACCATTGGATTCGCAATAAAAATATCTATATTTACACATTTAATTTTTTAGGAAAAAGAGTGAGGGTAAATTACTATATCAGTTTACCTGTTTACACCTGGTAGACAGGTATTTTTGCATGGAAAAAGGCAGTCAACCATGCTGTGGCATTTTGGATTTATTATTTTTTTTCGTTTGAGACCAATTTTATCAAGGAAAAGAATGACCGTAACCTTTAAAAAAAATCAACTAAATGCATAATTTTTAATTAAAAATAGCCTTGCCAAAACATAGGCTGTCAATCACCCCGATATGTATTTATTTATATATTTTATTATAAAAAAAAATATTCCATCACGAAAATGAAAGAGGGTGTATTTTTTAAAACCGGATCTTCCACTATAATATTTACATATTTTACCAGATCTCTCATGAAAAAGATTTTGCTCCAGTATGTATTTTCATATGCCTTTGCAAATGACATTTTGTAATACATCTATATTCACAGATATTACACGAAAAAGGTTTTTCTCCGGTGTGTATTTTTATATGTCTTTTCAAATCAGTTTTTTGTATACATTTAAATTCACAGTTATTACACGAAAAGGACTTTTCACCGGTGTGAAATTTTATGTGCGTTCTCAAATCAGTTTTTCGTATACATTTATATTCACAGATATTACACGAAAAAGGTTTTTCTCCAGTGTGTATTTTTATATGTCTTCTCAAATTATGTTTTCGAAAACATTTATAATCGCAGATATTACACGAAAAGGACTTTTCACCGTTGTGAATTTTTATGTGTGTTCTCAAATCAGTTTTCCGTATACATTTATATTCACATATATTACACGAAAAAGGTTTTCCTCCAGTGTGTATGTTTAAATGATTTTGCAATTGATATTTTCTTCTACATCTAAATTCACAGATATTACATGATAAAGGTTTTTCTTCTGTGTGTATTTTCATATGGTTTAGCAAATTGCTTTTATTTGTACATTTATAATCACAATTATTACAACTGTAGTACTCTTGTTTAGCGACGTGAACTTTAAAATGCGCCAAAATGCGACGTTTTTGAGATGTTTTAAATTCGCAAATATCACAATTAAATATTTCCGTTAGTTGAGGTACTGGAGTTTGTTCAACTTGTGTCCGAACTGCAGTGGTGTCTGAGATTTTTTGCGTCTTATGACTGTATGAAATGTGTTTGGCAAGAATGTCTTTCGTTGAAAATTTGTTGCTACAACCATCACATTCAAAAATGTATTTTGTTGATACCCCTGATGTTTTTTTCGTAAGTATATTTACACTCTTTTGTTTCAAAATTTTCTTTTTCATAATCATTGCAGGATGCTTTCCTTTTTTATTCCTTAGTTGATTATCTTTTTTCACTTTAGGATTTGGTTTAATAGTAAGGCTTTCAAAATCGAAGTTTTCTTTACGTACATCGTTTATGTTACTATCGGAATTTGTTTTATTCTTTTTCTCAGACTGTTCTGAAAAATTATTTGTCGGTGTGATGTATTGTTCTGAAATACACACGAATTAAACATTTTTTTATGTAAGACACCCATAAACGGTTTACAATGGGCAGAGTTTATGCCTAACGGCAATCTCTATCAGTTAACCCGGGGAGAAATAGAGTCCACTGACCATCACGTGGACTGTGTGCTCGTTTGTGATCTTTATCCTAAAAAAGGTAACATTTGGATATGTAACTATTAGTTCGAATACCAATCGGATCATTGAGTACATTTACATTATACTTCAATTATTCGGATACGATAGTGATGATGCCCAGGTGTTATTAAATAATAAAAAATATAGACGCGTTTTAGCGGGAGCAAGGTCACAACTCTGTGGTGGGAACTTGACCGCTGGCGGACTGTTTTATCGTTTAAATATTAGTTTGAAGTGGATTTTGGTACGTAAAAGTGATACGATTTTGTGTATTAAAATTCTGCGTGCTAAAGAGGAGGCATACGAGCGTACGACACACCTAACGGTAAGTGATCACCGTCGCCCATGAAAACATTACATCACCAGGGGAATTGCAGGTGCGTTGCCGGCCTTTTAGAACAACGAGACTTTGTTTAACACAGACTCGACTTCAGACACAAGTTTGTTCCGGTACTCGGCGACGTTTTCCCGAGAAATATTGGCACGGCCGGTGTAAAAAGCATTACTAGTGCTGTCGTCCGCATAGCAATGAATGTTACCGATTTGCAACATATCATTCATATGCAGAAGAAACGGCGTCGATGAGGTGATAGCACGCAGCCTTGTGGAACACCAGCCTTAATAGGCTTGTAATCAGACCATGCACCGTCTACTAAGACTTTGATGCTCCGATCAGCAAGGAAACTGATGAGTCCATAGAAAGGGAGCTTCCAAGGAAGCGCTTTATGCCAAACCAGATCGATGACGATGTCCAAACTAACGGTCAATGCCTTCCCCTTGGACTCTTACTGTCTCCGCCCATGTGTGAGTCAGGTAGACCAGATCACCAGCTGATCCACCCCAACGAAAACCGTATTGGCGGTCACTAATCAGCTGGTAATCCTTAAGATACCTCATGAGCTGGCAGTTTATAATGGTTTCCATTATTTTGTGTGTGTAGTACCTCCCCGGTTCAAGCCGACCCATTCGTGCTACAACCATAATATAGCTACATTTTAACTGTACCACGTTTAATATATAATTTTAGGTTACAAAATATTATTAACATGAAACACAGTTGTAGATTAATTCCCACAGGCAATGAATACAAAATCGCTTGGCAGTACAGTTAATATCGGTTTAGCATAGCATGCAATATGGATGTAATTCTGGCATATTTTATTGGGGTACTAAGTTACTATCATTTACAGTCATGCATTTGTTTTTGCGGTATTTGCGAGGATGAATTAAAAAGTCTCAAGTCGACGTTAAGAACACTAGCGAATTCGTTATGGTAGAAAGCTAAAACTTCGGTGAAGCGTAGCACTGTTTTGATTGTCCTGTAAAACAGACTTCATTATTCTATGCAATATTTTAAATCTATCTCTATATATTAATGGCAATAGAAACTATAGTTGCAGCGACGACTTAACCATATTTATTTTTTAAATATTGCTGAATCTTAGACGAATTTGAATGACAAGGTGAGAAAATGTGGTATAATATACATATGTTTGGGACTATAATAAATAAAACTTAATAAACTAATAATGTCAGTGGAATTGCTTTGTTATAACGTATGGCAATTGATGCGTTCGCTTTCAGTTTTGACGTATGATGTCGCGCCACACAAAACGTAATGAGTTAATAATAAGCTAGGGACACGTCTATGAACACACCGTGATGAGTGGTCGTTTTCTCGCCGCACCGCATATATTATACTTCTGCACGATTCTTCTGTACCTCAAATATTCGCCAAGCCGAAGAACTTTGAGTTTCGGTTTTTTGCTTCTTTTGTTATCATTTTCATGAGGTATTTTACACGGGCATCCCGCATTGTTAGGCATTTAAAAAGGTATTTAAAATTACACTATATTATGGCATTATATTTTACTCTCCCGCATATATAAAATAAACTTACAGTCCATTTGACCCATGTGCAACCATATTTTTTGGTTCATACGATACGGATTATAAATTGTAATTATTAAATAAAATATAACCACAGCCGCGCCATTGCATTTTTTAATGTACCGCTCTTGATTACAATCAAACTGCTCTTTGTACTCTTTGGATTATTTAAAGAAAATAATATTAAATTTATAACATATTAAATAAGTATATAATTTAACTTGAACTAGTTGCTTGTGTGTGATTGAAATTCAATTACGTATTTGTATTGTATTAACTTTGTACTTCGAGTATTCCAACACGTCACCTCCTCTGAAGATGAACAAGATAGTTCTAAAAACAAATAATTCAAGAAAGAGTTTATTTGTGAAAATGCGTTTAAAGCAAATGATACTTTAAACGCATTCACTCTATTTATGATTCGATTCCAGTCATGTGACACGCTTCAATATTCCATCTTTATTTCGCAAGCTGAAAATTTTGAGTGCTGCGCGGAAAATTTGTTTTTAAAGGATAAGGGTAACAAGCGAGCGTGGTTGCTGTGGCCCATAGATATCTACACCTATCCTCGTTTGCGAATCAAAATGAAAATGCGTTGTCACCCGTGAGGACTAAGATGGAATGCCTCGTTTCCAATAAAAAGGGTCTCCGATTCTCTACACTCACCATACGAAACACAGCAACTTTTAATTGCTATTTTACGCTGGTATTCTGTGAGAGCGTGGTCCTTCCCCGGTCGAGCCGACCCGTTCGTGCTACAACTGTACTATTAATATAGCTGCAGTATGGCTCTACCACTCAAAAAACGGTACTGGCAGAACGAGGATAAGCGATTATCTTTTTACACGCGGGGACGTTGCGAACGTTATTAACATAATTGTGGTTAGACGTCGTGCTCTGCAATATCTTACCATGTTCGCGAATAAAACAAAATTATTAGCATTTAGGAAAGGATTTTTAATCCCTATTTATAAGTATAACTGCCCAGTTTACTTAGTGAAAAAGGAATGCCACAAAGCAAGATCCTGAGCCACCTGCATCCTTCGACTTCCTGCATATCTTACCAGGTCGTCACTCCATCTAGTGGGGGGACGCCCTACACTTCGTCCGCTGGTACGAGGCCGCCACTCGAGAACCTTTTTTCCATCGGTTGTCGGTTCTTAATATATATAATATAGCACGCTATATTGCCACTTCAGCTTACTAATCCGTTGGGCTATATCAGTCACTCTGGTTCTACTGCGGATATCCTTATTTCTAAGTTTATCAAGCAGAGAAACTCCGAGCATAGTCCTCTCCATAGCTCGCTGAGCGACCTTGAGCTTATTCATCCGGCCAGCAGTGAAGTGAATGTTTAAGATGTTATGAATTTAATATTTTTTTTATTTAAATTATGCAATTAGTGTAAATAATACAAAGAGCGGTTATATATAAACAGTCACGCCTGTCACCCAGAGGGGTAGGCAGAGACTATGAACTTCCATTTGGCACGATCCTGACACACCTTTCTCGCTTCCTCCACATCCATATACCTACGCATACACGCTCGTCGGTTAGAGGATAGATTTGGCCCATTTTCAATATATCGCCAATTTGGTCGATAAATTTTCGCCCAGAGCGTCCCTTCCCGACTCTGCCGTTCACCTCTTCAACATAAATTTACTTTGTCACTCTTTCCTCATTCATTCTTTCTACATGACCAAACTACCGAAGCATTCCTTTCTTAATCCTGGTCAAAACATCATGTTGCAAACCACACTCTTCTTTTATCACACAATTTCTCACTCTGTCATTCAGATTCATCCCTAACATACTCCTTAATGACCCCATTTCTACAGCATTTATTCTACTCTCGTCCTTCTTCTGCCACACCCAACTTTCACTACCATACATTAAAGTAGGGACTAACACAGCATTGTGAATTGCCATACGTGCCTTTTTGGACACATTCTGACTTCTCACAATAGGGTGTAGAGCCCCATTCACTTTATTTCCTGCATTCACTCGTCGTTCTATATCCTTATCATGTCTACCATCCCTGCTAAATACACATCCCAAATACACAAACTCATCTACTTGCTCGATCAACTCCCTTTCTATTCTTATTTCACATATCGTTTTACTTTCTTCTCTTTCAAAAACCATAACTTTCGTTTTACTTGCGTTCACTTTCATTCCCTTTTCTTTTAATGTCCTGTTCAGTAATGTAACCATCATTTGCAACTCAGCCGCCGACGACGCAAGTATGACTTGATCATCGGCGTACAAAAGGCATTTGACGGTTAACTTACCCATTCTTAACCCGCATTCTTCTACTTTCAAATTTTCCAAACAACTGTGCATGAATAGGTTGAACAGCCACGGGGAAGCCACACAGCCCTGTCTGACACCTTTATAGATGCCAAACCAGTCCGAGTAGGCTCCGTTGATCCTGACACAAGCACTAGTCCCTATACAGAGACTTCAATGCCTGCATCAACCCAGCGCTCAACCCAAATGAGTTCAGTGTTTGCCATAACACATCCCTGTCCTGTCATAAGCCTTCTCCAAGTCCACAAACGCACAAAAAACTTTTTGGTTTATGGCCAAAAACTTCTCCGCGACCAGAAAGACCTGATCTGTACATCCCATTCCCTTTCTAAATCCCGCTTGCACATCCCAAATTTTTCCATCAGTTTCTTTCATAACTCTTTCAATTAGTACCTTCGCATACAGTTTTCCCACAATGCTAAGAAGGCTGATACCACGGAAGTTTTTACAGTCCTGCTGTGATCCTTTTCCTTTATATATTGGGACTATTACGGCTTCGCACCAGTCTACCGGTACCCGCTTAAGTTCCCAACATAAACAAGGTGTACAGCAAGTCTGCCACCACTCCTTCTCCAGCCCTTAGCAGAGATACTCTATCATATCCGGCTGCCTTACCTGCTTTCATACTTTTCATTGCTTTCATTATTTAATCTATACTTATGTCTCTATCTATTATCTCCTCTTTCAGAAATTCTATTTCATTTAATTCAAACGTCTCATCACTCATAAATACGCTTTCAAAGTATTCCTTCCATCTCCTTAAACTCAAAACTTCGTCATTCAGAATACAGCCATTCTGGTCTCGTATAGCATTCATTCTAGGCTGTTTTGAATGTCCCCTGGCAGTTCTTACGATTTTCCAGAACATTTTAATGTTTGCCTGGAAGTTATCCGATATTCTTCTATCATTGTTATCCGTTCTTTCTTGCTTTTTACTTTCAACTACTTCTTTTACTCTCTTATTTAGATGTCTAAAGACTGCCTTTTTCCTTTCAATATCATTATTCATACCGCTAGAATTAATAGCCTTGGTTGCTAGTATATCTAGCCATGCTTTTTTCTTTGCTTCAACTTCCATCCGTACCTCATCATCCCACCATAACGTGTTATTTTTCCTTTCATTCGTTCTCTTACTTACACCACATACTTCGGTAGCTGCATCCATCAAACCTTTCTTGACATTATACCACAGAGTCTCCAAGTCTAAATCATTCATACACAAATCAGCCAGCCATACCACTTATATTTTCTCTCAATGTACATTTGAACTTCTCTTTCACACCGTCATCTTGTAACCTCTCTGTTCTTATACGCTGTAACGCAGTAGTAGACACAGATGTCCGATGTACCTACGTTAGACCCCCGGTAAACTCTTGTATCTACCACCGCGCTCCTCATTCTTTCATCAACAATTAATAAATCTATCATGCTTCTATCATCACCTCTTTCCCATGTATACGTGTGAATCTTCTTATGACGAAAGAAAGTGTTCGTCACAAAAAGATTCTTTTCCACACATACGGTGAGGAGGCTTTCACAATTCTCATTTATACTTTTATCACTAAACCTTCCCAATATCCTTTCATAACCAAGCCTCCTCACCCCAACCCTTCCATTAAAATCTCCTAATATCACAATATTTTCATTACCCTTGCATTTCATTAGCACCATCCTTACCAACTCCCAAATCTGCTCTCGGATATAAGTGGCCTTAGACATGTCTGGGGCGTAGACCACTAGAACAAACAACTTCTTTAAGCCCACTTTCATTCGTATCCATAGCAGTCTCGGGCTTACACATTCATACTCTTTCACACAATGACTCATTCTTTCTGAAAGGATGATACCGACTCCCTGGCATGCCCGCTCGGTCTCGTCTACAACAGACCAGTATGCGGTATACATGCCATGTGTAGTGGCATCCTTTCCCTTCCGTTTCGTCTCATTTACACATAACACGTCTATTCCTCTATCATACATCATATCGCATACTTCATCCAGCTTATCATTCATTGCTCCACATACATTCAACGTAACCAGACGGGCTTCCGCAATCCACTTTTCGCCCCTCCGGGGAACAGAACGTGACGGGTGGCGAACCTCGTCGCCGGTTTTCCTCCCGGAGATTCTTCGCACCCCTGAACCATTAAAGGGGCGCCGGGAACTCGGGGCCATTTCATAAATATTTTGCCTCATGGTGCGAAATTAGGTGGTATTTTTCACGCCGCTATCACACGGCGAAGAGCCTAGTTTGTTCTTTCGGCTTTGTCGCTTGTTCAGCATCACCCGGGGGACACGTGTAGGGTGGGCCTAGGATTAGGTGGTCGAAGCCTACGGACGCGAGCGACTCATACCCCTTGTGGTTACAATTGATAGCGGTACATTAAAAATGCAATGACACGGCGGTGCCCACATTTACGTAATAATTACAAGGTAAAATCCGGCTCAAAGGACCAAATAATTATGGAGAGAAATAAGATCAAAAGGGAGCAAAGTGGGCTGTAATTTTATTTGATATATGCGGGAGATTAAGAATTATGTGGTGATTATAATACGACCTTAAATATACAAAGTGCGGAATGCTTGTGGAACACTTCACACATGAGAACAAATGAAATCAAAACACTTACCGAATCACCAAATTCATCGGTTTGGTGAATCTGTGAAGTACTTCACTAAGGTACCTTCAATAATGCTATAGATATGCGATAATCACAAATATGCGGTATAAAAAAATTATAATGCGAAGCGGCTGGGGACACACCCACTCAATGCGGTGTCTTCAACGTAATGTGCCACAGATTATCTTTTCTATTACGGCGCGTTCATAAATCCGGCTCATTAGTCAACCCGGAAAGTGGATGCGTTTGTCACACATTCGTAAAGTAATTCCACGGGCAATATATTATTAAATTTTATTTATAATAGGCGCAAACACATGCAAAGCCATACGGACACTCGCCGCAGCGACAAAGATTAATTTTGCTTGCGTGCGTGATTTAATTAATTATTATTATTTAGGTTGTTGAAACGGCGACAAGAAGTCAACAACAAAGGAGTGCAACTTCTTAACTATTTATTATTTATTCTGTGATACGGGCTGCATTTATGCAAGGTCAAAATATTTTTAAAATGTATTAATAGATCGTTAAAAAAATGTCTAAAAGAGCTAATTATGATGTCCATATATGTTTATTTTTAAATAATTATTTAATTTGTAATTTTCCTTCTCATATTATGTGCTTTTTTACCTACGTTTTTCTTTGCATTTGGAATTTAGGCAATGGCAAATCAGTAAATCAGTACATTGCACATTAAGCCTTCTTTATTTTGTGTACATGGGCTACAGTAACAATTTACCATTAGGTAAACTGCACCTTATTTTAATAATATCACAAGATGTGTATATCCTTACCAGTTTCAAGATTCCCATTATCTTCAAATTTGTAATTCTCATTTTCAAAATTCTCTTCCTCAACTTTAACACATTCAAGACTAAAAATTTCGTCCTCATCATCATTTTCTATATCATACTCTACTGGCCAGATATCTATATGATAAATTGGTGTAAATTGAATCTTATCTCCAGCCTCTTGCGGTTTTGGTATTGACTGAAACCAAATTATTTTATTAAATAAGAGAAAAAACCAGTGTAGTGGTGGCATAGGAGAATCCGTACTCCTACATACCATTCCGCAGATGTCGTAAAAAGGAACAGAGGGAAAAAGAAACAGGAAATGGGCAGCAGCATCTTCCTGACAACTCCAAATAATAATAAAAACCGGACAAAAGTAAGTTCTAACTAAAATAAGAATGTAGATAGTTCATCCATCCCCAGAATTGAGTCTCAACAATTTTTCAAATCGGTATTCACAAAATGCCGTAAATTAACAAAGATCTATCTTTGTTTATTAAGTAATATTACACATAGATGATAATTCGTATATATATATAAAAGGGTAAATATATAGCAGTACAAGCAGTTAGATAATAATTTTTTGAATATAAGTACTTCACTTGATG
Organism: Parnassius mnemosyne; assembly: GCA_963668995.1. NCBI lineage: Eukaryota > Metazoa > Arthropoda > Insecta > Lepidoptera > Papilionidae > Parnassius > Parnassius mnemosyne. Next base: position 33,714,668 of record CAVLGL010000159.1, read on the forward strand.
AAATTCATAAAATATGCAACATTCCTTTAACGAAAAACTGGCTAAGTGCATGTCGGGCCACGCAAAATGTACAGGTAGGGTTCCGTAGTTGCCCGTCGCAATACGTGGGCTTACTTGATAATGATGAGCCTAATAAGCGAGTTCGCGATTTGACCGTTATGACGTATAAAATGGGCCTAAGTAAGAAGATCGTAACTGAGGGACATATTTTCAAAAAAGATTGAGAATACTTTTAGATTTATTAATATAATAAATCTATCCCACAAATGAAAAAGTAAAGCTAATAGTAGTAATACGTTTTCTTCATAAAATGTTTATTTTTAACTGTTTACAATAACATTACAAAGTTATGAATGCAGCTAGTTTTAGGTCATTTTCTATGGAGCGGTAACAAAATTTTTACTAATCCCAGTGCATTTTGTACGTTCGTCGACTATTACTCGTTAACTTCTTAATTCTACTTAGCTGTGATCGTTTTTAGTTCTTGTAAAGACTGTAAATTTAACTTATGCTATAAAAATGAAACTATTGTGTATACTTTCCACATTTCCAAAAACAATGATTTAGTTGGTAGAGGGGAGGACACACGACTCTAATGAAAAATAATTGTAAATTGGTAATTCCAATTGTGCATGCCTTAAGCGCATTAAAAAAATTATGTATAACATGATTATAAGTACCTACTCAATTTTTTTAAGTAGTTTAAATACACACAAGTTTTCATTAATAACCTTATAACTATACTTCTAATTTAATGATATCTATATGTCAAACTACAATTAAAAAAAGTTTGGAAAATCCAAAAGTGCACGACTCGCAATGCCCAAGGATAGTGAATTAATTTAAAAAAATTGTAAATTGTAGTTCTATTCGTCAATGAGTTCCAGTAGCAGTCAACGAAGTACACCTTGAAGTCAGTCCGTCAAGTCCGGAGGTAAGGTCTATTCTATATATCTATTATATTCTATAACTAACAAAACAAGGCTAACCTCGGTACATCTAGTTCTCCTCGTCGAGGAGTTCCAGTAGCAGTCATCAAAGTACACTTTCAAGTCACTCATTCCGTCAAGTCTGGAGGTAAGGTCTATTCATAACTAACAAAACGAGCCCAAACTCAGCACATCTAGTTCTCCCCGTCGAAAGTAGCAATCATCAAAGTACACTTTCAAGTCACTCTTATAAAGTCCGGAGGTAAGGTCTCATCATAACTAACAAAACGAGCCCAAGCTCGGCCCATCTAGTTCTCCTCATCGAAGAGTTCCAGTAGCAGTCAGTAAAGTACACTTTCTAGTCACGCTATCAAGTCCGGAGGTAAGGTCTCATCATAACTAACAAAACGAGCCCAAGCTCAGCACATCAAGTCTCCTCGTCGAAGAGTTCCAGTAGCAGATACCGACACACCTTCAGGTCTATAAAGTCTAAGATGTATTAGTATATTTATATATAAATCCTGCGTGCTTTTAGCGAAACAAAATATTGTAATAAAAATCTGTGATTATAAAAATTATAATAATAATATCTTACTTTGGTCAAATATGTATCAAATTTGGTTTTTGAAATATTTTGTATTTCTACGGCGATCAGTATTTATCTGCACGAGCCACTGTAACAAACGGCCACTCACGACGGCATTTAAGCCCGGAGTAAATAAAGTACACTGCGGCTTATTTAGTAAAATAAATGAATACAAGGCTGTCAATCCACCGAAAATTTCGCCATTTCTTAGCCGAAAAAAATTAATTGTAACTAAACAAAACAAAATGAAACTACCATTTACATTCCATGGCTTCCCACATGATGGAATAGACGGGTAAAAAAAATCATCCTGTATTTACTTGTATGAAGTACAAAAAATAAAAATGTTCTTTAAGATTTTATTTCACAGTTTTCTAGGCGTGATTAATATCTACAACTATGCCAAATTACAGATTTATAGCACCTAGGGTCTCTAAGCGAAACCGTGTATGGACAGACAAACATGGTGAAACTATAAGGGTTCTATGTTGTGTAACTACAGAACTATAAAAAGTAAGTTGGATTAAAGGATGAACTTAAGTTTGCGATAGAAAAAACATTCTACCATAAGGCAATGGAAAGCAGCATATAAGGTGTGAGACAGGTAGTGATTGTCGAGGTGCTTGCCAAGTCATGATTAAGCCAAATACCTCATTATAATGGGAATGACCCATCAAATAGTGAACTTTTATCAATAAGAAGTATAATACCGTTGATTGCATAGTGGCGGTGTAAGAATATCCATCACCCTATATACTTACCCATAGGACGGGTGTTGTAAGAGGCGACAGAGGGAAACAGAAACAAGAGTTGGGCAGCAGCATCTTCCTGATAACAACTCAGATTAATATAAACTGCAGTTGCCAGCCTGCCAAGCACAAATTTGTCAAAATCCCCCCTAAGAAGCTATCTATGAGGCAGGCCTACATTCTGCAATAGACTTTTATAGGTTTCAATGGATGGAATGGATAATACCATGGACCCTGCAAGCAACTGCTCCAAAACTGCATTTGACTCAATAGCCTGTTGTTGTAATCTTCTGCATCTAATAAGTCTTGCATGACAGGTGAAACAGACAATTATCGGCTCTTCATTCTCATCCATCTGAAAATATGAAAGTTCATAATAAATATTGAAAACTACTTAATATATAAGTTTGTAATAAAATCTATTGGCTACCACAAATCTCTTCATCAATGTCATTTTTTTATAATACAAAGTGACTGACTCTCAATGTTCTTCAGACTGGGACACATACTGCTGCTTGGTGGCAGAAATAAGTAAGAGGATGATAACTACCCAGACAGACTTCTAGGCAGAAAAAAGTCATAGCAGGTCAGAATAACAAAAACTGCAGTTGCCAACTTCAGGCATAGCATGGCACATACCTCAAATAATAATAATATTACCAGAAATGATGCAAAATATATATAGCATATATTCAACCACAGTTCAGGATAAAAGGCTTATTGATGCATTATTATTGACCTAATTTGAAATATGCATTCTAAATTATATTGAGATTACTGGAGAGGTTCAATCACAGATTATTCAAAAGTTCTTAGAGCATTGAAAACATACCTCATGAGGAATGTCTGAAAACACTTAAACTTACAAATCTGAAAGTTCACTGAGAATGAGGACACTTGATTGAATCATAAAATAGTACATGAACACCATGAATTAGAAAATTTTGGCAAACTTTTATTCCAGTACTCAAACAACACACATCTTGAAGGCATCACTTGAAATTGAATAAAGCAGTTTCACATAATAACTTATCTATTAGCATTAGCCAAAGAGTGGTTGAAGTTTGGAACAAGCTGCTATCAAAAGTATTATCAATACAAATCATAAACCAGTTTTACAACAGATTAGATAAACAAATAAAATAGAACTAGAGATTTTAAACCAGGATATAGGTCAATTGATTTAACTGCTGGCTTGCAAATTTTTTTATACAATAAGGATGACGACAAATCAAACAGTCCGCTTGATGATAAGTGAATGCTGTGGCCCATAGACATCCTCATTTATCCCCAATAAAGAGTCAAAATTCAGATGCGTTGTCACCCCTGAGACCAAAACGGAATGCCTCGCCTCTAGTAAAAAGGGTCTCCAATTCTTTACACTCTAATATTTTACACTGGTATTCTGTGTGTGGTACCACCCCGGTCTAGCCAACCCACCTGTGATACAACCATAATATAGCTGCAGCATGGCTTTAACACATACAAAATAATAATAATGTCCTACAGGCAGAATTTCAGTCACAAGGGAGACTGTTCATAAGCTCATGACAGGATTATATTGCATGTGTGTGTGAGCAAGCACAAGTGCACATTATTCCTTCTTCTGATTTCTTAGCCTGACAGGAACATGAGAAATATGAGATTGAGAGAATTTCTGTGTCTGTAAGCAAATGTACACTCTAATCTCACACTTTACGTGGTAGAGCCATGCTGCAGCTATATTGGTAGTATAGTTGTAGCACGAATGGGTCGGCTCGACTGGGGAAGGACCACGCTCTCACAGAATACCAGCATAAAATTGCAGTTTAACACTGCTGTGTTTCATATGGTGAGTGTAGAGAACCGGAGACCCTTTTTACTGGAAAAGAGGCATTACATCTTAGTCCTCACGGGTGACAACGCATCTGCATTTTGATTCGCAAATGAGGAAAAATGTAGATGTCTATGGGCCACAGCAACCACTTACCATCAGGTGGACTGTGTGCTCGTTTGTCACACTATCATATAAAAAAAAACTTTAAAAGTGGATGAAAGACCAAACTAGGCAAGATGTAAATTTCTTGACAGAAAATAGCAATAATACTCATTGAGTAATATGTACTAGAATAGACACCGCAAAAAAAATTTATGAAGCAGTGCGCGTCGCGTGGAGGGAGGCACAGGTATCTTTTTATGGCACAGGTACCTTTTTATGGCACAGGCATAGACAGTAAATATGTGCCCACGGGCTCTAACACGTCCCTTCTATATAGTGCGTAGTACATATAACTTCTTACTCTTGCTTTGTGGCATTCTTTGGGGGAGGCCTATGTTCAGCAGTGGACTTGTGAAGGGCTGTAATGATGATGACATATTACTTCAATGATAATACTAATTTTAGTGCGACTCAGGATTCCAGGCTATTTGTTGTTTTTCAGGTTCTGATTGTGGTGATTAATACAATCACTATATTTAACGCTGCACCTTAGCCTAGCCTCGATCTGTCGCATTTTATATCAGGCAATTTATAATGCATTTCTCCAGCGCCAACCCTTCTTTTCAAGAATTTCTCGATGAAGCAAAACAAATTACTGCAATTTCAATTTGCAATATTAAGAAACACAAACAAACTTACAAAACTGTTCGTCAACGTTTTATATAAATTTTGGAGATCAGTCTTCTTTAGTACAAACATGTGTACATTAACGCATAAACAAATTCTACAAATTTCACTAAAGGCCATTCCTATTTCTTATAGCTTTAATTACAAACACAAACTAAGGCTTAGCTTTCCATTGACGTCAGTCGAGTTGGGTGTTGATACATATTTATACAAAAAAGTTACACTATTATAAGCACACACACAAAATTTAAACATGCGGAAACGCGTAATTTTTGAGAAAAAATTATTGAAAATCAATTATTCTTGCAATGTCTATATCTAATTCTGTAAAACTGGCGACATTTTGTAATGTCATTGTCGACGTCAATAGGGATGTCGATTCTTTCCGAAAAAGGTCGATTTTTAAATCGATTCAAATCGTAAGCTGATGTATCGGTTCACAAAAAATCGATGTCTAAAATATCTATATTTTTTTAATGTTTCTATTTATAATGTAAATATAAACCCATTTTATGAAAAACAAGAAAGATACTATGATAAATGATCTCTTATTGAAATTTGTTTTATTTAACAGTACCTATTAGGGCAGATAACAAATAAAATAGGTTAGGTTCAACTTATGTCAAAGAACCGAATTGATTGACCCCGACTCCACCTGGTACGAGTCTGTCCTACCCCTAGAGTGGTTTTATAGAACCGGAGGCGCGTAGGGGGAGCAGCCTCCGCCTGCTGTAACAAATCGTATGCGGAGGCGAGGAGGGATGCCTGCGATTTGTTACGCTAAGGCGTAGAGGCTGCTCTTCCCGCAGTGCCGGAGACGTAGCAGTCTCAAAATAGATACAGAAATCCTTCTGAATCAGTCCCCTTATTTTTTTATGATGAAGGGGATTTTTACTCATAAAATGGATTTATATTTACATTATAAATGCAAACATGAAAAAAAATCGATATTTTAGAAATCGATTTTTTGGGAATCGATACATCAGCTTACAATTCGAATCTATTTAAAAAATCGATCTTTTTCGGAAAGAATCGACATTCCTACTGACAATAACAATAAAAATGGCATCAGTTTCACGGTAGGAATTGACTAAATATGGCAAAATTATTTGATTTACAATATTTTTTTCTCAATAAGTACGTGTTTCCGCATATTGAAACTCTGTGTGTGTACTTATAAAAATGTAATCTTTCTGTAAAAATACGTATCAACACCAAACTCGACTGACGTCAATGGAAAGTCGTACCCATACTAATAAACATCAATAACCCGAAGTTTTCAGAAATATTATAATGTAATATCGCGGGTGATAGTCGCTATACAAATATTCCTATTTCCTAGTCCTAAATCCTAGTATAATCTTATACAAATACAAAGGTACTCTGTGGTATAATCTAGGGATGTGAAAAGTAATCGATTTTCATATTAATCGATTATTTTTTACTTAAAAAAATCTATTTTTAATAAAACGATTATGTAAATTACGCGTTTTAATCGCTTTTTGTAATCAGCGTCATCTGTGCGACAGATGAAAAAACGCGAAGTAAGTTCACTAACATAAACAAGTCGTTCACAAGACGGCGCCACCTGTATGTATCTCTATGTATGTAAAACCGTTTCGCCTTTCGTATGTTTTCAAGTTTTCAACAGTTTTCTTACTCCGCTAGGAGTAAATGTATTCTGTGGTTTTCTTTCTTATAATATATTCTATATATGAGTGTGTATGTAAATGTATATATGTATGTATGTATATATGTATGTCTATGAGTATGTGTATGTATATATATAACAAATTGCAAACTAATTTTAATATACCTACGATTATATAAAATATTATAATAACGACAAAAGAGTCGCATTAAGTTCTAGTTTATGTTTCGTTGTAAATAAATACATTCAAATAGCTAAACAGTTACTAAAAAATGTTAAGCTTAGTTACTTAATTAATTCTTAAGATATATATAATTCTTAAGATACTGTTGTCACACCACTGGGAGAGGCCGCTGATCCCTAAGATACAGACTTGTCTAGTTTGGGGATCAGAGTCTTCACTTTATTATTGTACTTTTATTTAAATAAATGGTTATTATTATTATTATTATTTCTTTAGAGAGAGTAAATATTTATTAAACAATAAAAATGACTTGTAAAACACCTAAAAGAGGCTGACGGAAGTATTTTAAAATGAAAAAATAATAGGGGTCAACACGTCAATAGGCAAAAATACTGAATTGGACCTATATATTGCGGCACCACTATCAAATCTCAAGGCAGATGCCTTCAATATATGAAAAAGCTCTGAAGGAACTTTCCCTAAACTAACCGAATTGGCGCTTAAACACCTCTTTGTGATGGCCGGTTCCACGCCAGCTGAAAGATTATTTTCGAAAGCGTCAAATATTGTCAGGAAAAAACGAAAATGTATTTTACAAAACAGACGAAGAACAATGTTGGTAAAATTGTTTTTAAGCTCTTTAACTGAAAATTTATGGCACTATTTTTTTTTACTTTTTTGTTTCCACAAGTTTAAAAAAAGATTTGTTTTGTATTTTAGTTTTGAGACCAAAAGGATGGCGTTTGATTATTTTTAATTAGCTTTTTACGCGCGGCTTCGCTCGCGTTGGCTTCAAGTTAGTATTCATGATGAACGTGTGACAGGGACTATATTCATGAACGCGAGTAGAAATATAGAGAAGATGGGCAGCAGCGTCTTTCTGATTACGGCTCAAAATAATAAAAAGATGCAGTTAGCAACCCGCCTGCCAAGCGTGGCAACAACGGCTAATATCCAACTTCGGAATCGATATGATGAAAGGGAGTAGAAATATATTAGATGGCGAAATGGAAGCTAATACCTCAATTCGTCTCGTGGGTGTCGTAAGAGGCGCCAGAAGGGAAACTGAAACAGAAGATGGGTGGTAGCATCTTCCTAATAACAGTGCAGAGTAATAAAAAGTTGCGGATGCTAACTCACTCGCCAAACGTGGTTATTACTGCAAATATGCTGCCTATTTGACAAACAATGGGAGAAGCCTATGATTAACAGTGGATAGGTCTATTAAAAGTAAAGAAGTAGCGGCCTACATACATCCCACTACTAGACAAAAAAGAGTTGATTGAGTTGACTACAACGCGTGTTGACTGACTTCACATAAGTATACCTAAAAATTAATTCCAAAATATTTTTTAACTTCTCAAATATGTAGGTTTTCTCGTGATATTTTGCTTCACCACCGAGAACGTGGTAAATCGAAACTTCAAATTGCAATCAAAATATGATTGGTGTTGGTGCAGATCGAATTTGTGTTGCTTACGATCGGTTCAGTTATCGGATAACTTTCAAGATTCTATCAATGTAGTTTTACTCATAGTTAAAATTAAAATAAACATCGTTTAAAATTTGCTGTCTTTAATATTTATATTACTTTATCGCAAGAGCCTGTTACTCATGTTAGCTATGAAACCGGGACTGTAACAAAAATCTCAATAGGTAGGTAGTGGTAATAGTTTCATATCGAACTCTTTTGTTCCTGTCCTTTGAAATCTTACGGCGGGCTACACAGCTCTTGCATTTGCTTAAGTAAACTCATAAACACTGAAAATAAGCTTTTGCACTATTGTGAACCCCATCTACATTGTAGTTAGTCAATCAAACTATTCCATCATTTAGATATGAATATCTTACAGTCCACTTAATTTTCAATTATCGGTTTTAATACAAAAAGAAGTTGGTGAAATATTGCTATGCTGATAGACACCCAACATATTCAACTAAAGACATTCTGTCATAATCACAGTTTTGTGTACACAGTTCTGTTAGTCATTTCGATAATAACTATAAATCATCCCGACACCGGTTTGGATATTTTAAGTCTGACAATTTTTGATGCTGGGAGAAAAAAAAGTATTCAATAGAATTCTCATTAGTTTCATCACTTATTATTAGTTTATCTGGCAGTAGGTAGATGGCGGTATTATGAGATTAAAACAGCTATAAAAACAAAAACTGTCCCCTATAGTACTCAGCGACAATAAGTTGAGTTGCGAGTGGGGTGCCGTCTCACACAACAAAGCCGCTAACATTTATATAATACATAATTAAATTAGGAATAAATTATATTCTATTAAAAATTCTGGTTCTGTCAAAAATACGATATCAGCGCTGCTAGCGGTGTGTAATGAAATTATTTTACGATATGACAATATGAAGAAATAGCAATGTTGTGTTTTGTTGTTAATATCGCCAAACGATCTCTATTCATTGATTTGTTCTGGCTAAATCATGATATAATCAAAAAACAATGTTGTATTATAATTAAATACCACCATTTCGTGCTATAATTAACTACTTTATGATATTATTAATTCTAAGATCTGGCTAATAAATATATAAAAATCTCTATATTTAAACTATATGGATAGTGAGACTTTTGCAATAATTACAGTTTTATCAGTTTATTTATAGTTAACTTTTTATAGATTAGTAATCAAACTTAGAAACATCTCAAATTTTATGAATATCGATATATGTCACTATTATCTACTATTTAAGTAGTAATTACTTACTATAAACTTCATTAATTCACACTAAAACGAAATAAGGAAAGAACTAAAAAATAAACCTTAATTTTTTTAAATAATTATAAATTAAATTATTAAACATCTAAATGTAAGTTATATATTTTATTTTATTCATTACAAACTGGAGGTAAAATGTTTCTACTTTTTGGATTTCCTGTTAGATGGCACTGTTTTGATAAAGTGAAATTTAGGTTGTCGGTGTAGTTAAAATTATAACGCAACGGTTAAAACTCATTTTAGGCTTTATTTAGAAATATGTTATTTATTTTAAAAAACATCAATGATCAATAATATAAAATAGAAATTAACATCTTGAGGAAGGAAAATACTTAACCTTCTTTTTTGATGATCCGTAATCGGATATAAAGTAGCCTATAAGTTGCCTCGGGGCCCTAACTATCTACACACAAAATTTCATGGAAATCTTTCCAGTAGCTTTTGCGTTAAACGGTAATACACAGACAGACAGACAGACAAAAATTCTAAAAACCCCTAATTTGGCCTCAGTGCCCTTTATTTAGTCCCCTAGAATTGATTTTTCCAGAAAATATTAGAATTACAGACACGACTTTTCTACAGATTTATTATATATAAATGTATAGATAATATTTTATTTTATTTCCATTCTAGTCCAATGTAAATGATACAAAACATTAGTGACAATAATTATTTATAGGTTTTTTTTTGTTTAAACTTAAAGTATAAAAAAATATTTATTTTGTATATTAGTTTTGAGACCAAAAGGTTGTCGTTTGGTAATTAAAACTTATAGTTTTATTTTATTTTTATTCTAATCCAATGTCAATGATACTGAACATTTGTGGCAATAATGATATTTAGATTTTTTGTTTGTTCAAACTTTCTTTAAAAAAACTATCGTTTACTAAACTTATTGTTTCTTTTTATTTTGGTTCTAATAAAGTGTTAAATGACAAGTATATAGTAGCAGTAATTATTTTAAGTTTTTTATTGTTTATTATAGGTTAAAAATTGTTTTATAGCTTTTTGTTTTGAAACCAGAATATTGTCGTTCTGATTATTTTTTATACTTATCATTTTATTTAATTTTTATTCTGATAAATTATTAATGCGATACTAATCTCGTAGTTTTATTAATATATAGGAAAGCAGGCATTTTTTCGAATAAAATAATATTTTTCACAAAAATCGATTACTTCTTCTAATAAAAATCGATTAATATCACAAAGCAAATAATCGATTTTTAGTAATCGATTTTTAACTCAATGTCACATCCGTAGAATTGTTGAAAAGAATTATTGTTGTTGTTGTGTTTATTATTCACTCGAGAGAGCAGGCAAAGGAACTAAGCCATACAGCCTGGTCTTTTTTATTTTGAATATACAGGGTAATTTTTAATTTACTGAAGACCTTTTGGGAATATATTATTTACATCATAACAACAACATCTGTAAGAAAAAAAATTATATTTCTTCAATTTTTATTTTCATACAAAAATAAAAATATTTTAATTGGACCTTCTAAACGGCAATAGTCTTAAATAGCAAAATACAGCGCGCGGCGGGGTAGGGATGGAGGGGTGTAGGAGGCGGCGCTCGCTCATTTGAACTTGACCTAATTACCTGTGTCGGCAGCTAGCTTGCTACATATATATTTATCTATGGTCGTCAGTCGGCTTTGGTGCGCCCGCGACGTTTCTCCTTCCGTTGTGAGATTAATATCGCGAACGCGTTGTTACGCGATGGCTTACCGATACTCAAATGTCGAGTATACCGAAATGGTGCGAATTTTAGCAATTTGCAATGATAACGTTAGTGAAGTCTGCCGTGAATATTCAAGGCGATTTCCCAACTCACGTGCACCGAGCTACGCTACACCGGTTTAGTGTCAATGTGTGGGCAGGCGTTATTAATACAACGTTAGTACTACATACCACTTGCATCTCTACGCAATATGTATTACGAACATGACGGGGCGCCGGCGCACTATGCTCGCCAAGTTAAGGATTATTTAAACAGAGAATACCCTGGTCGCTGGGTCGGTCGTGTTGGGCCTTGTGCATGGCCTCCCAGATCGCCAGATATCACGCCAATGGATTTTTATTTGTGGGGGCATGTAAAGACATTAGTGTATACTGGTCGCACATTCGACACCTGCCCGCGACTTGTTGAAAGAAAAAATAATTTGGGCATTCGATCAAATCAAAATGAATCATCAAGTATTATCTCGTGTCGGTGAACAGTTAAGTTTTAGGTGTCACCTATGTATAGAATGTGGAGGTGATTATTTTGAACGCTATGTGCGCGATACTCACCGCCATCCGCGGACAAGTACCTAGGTAAGTTTAATTTTTAAATTTGTATTTTAATATTTTTATTGAACCATTATACCTTAATATCTTTATTAAATTACTGTTAATTTGTATTTAATCATTATAAATATTTTATTGTAATATTTGTAATTATTTTAACCTGCATCCATTTTTTAAATACAACTTACATTAAATAAAAAAATATTTAATAATAATCATTTTATTTGCACGTGCTACAGACATCGATCACCAAATCGATGGCTGCAAACCGAAAAGGGCAGGCGGCGCCTTTGATGACGATGACACCTGTGTCGACGTCATAATATACCTTTGGCTTGGCCTTGGGCCGCCGCATGTGCGACGTTGCCTCTTGGATGCAGGCAGCGTTGCTAGCAAACAGTATTTGTAAAAAAAACTACCTAAATGTCTATTAAAGAATGTCTATTAATTCTTAAAAAAATTAATAAAGGAATCAAATAGTTCATCAAATGGTTTTATGCAAAATAAAGAAGTATATGAAAAGTTAATGTAAAGTCCAAAGATGTTTTATAGGACCTATAAAACATCTTTGGTAAAGTCATTTAAAGTGGCGCCCTGGTGCAATAGCCACAGTGATGAATGGTTTAGTAGGCACTGCAACGCAATCATTTGAGCGCGGGCGTCGACCGGCCCGGCGGTCATACTTACTTATTATAAATTTTAATATTTGTGATTTTTTTGAATGTCATTTGCTAATTTAATTATGTTTAATGATTTCAACACAATGTTTGATACTGTATCAAGTGTAAAAATGCCTTATTTAGGCATTTTCTTTGACGATTTATTCTGACATTGTTTAGGTACTACAAAATACAGACTTAAAAGGAGTCAGTCATGACAACAAAACCTTAAAAGTAGTTTTTTCGTAAATGTATTATATTCTGTGAAGAGTGATCTCACTAAAATTGTTTGTAATGTTTTAACCAATATATTCCCAAAAGGTCTTAAGCATAGAATTATTACGCATAGAATACTAGTACCCGCACCGAAAGTGAAGCAAGTAAAACTAACGCGAAACCGCGTAAGTTGACTCGACGACGCGTCACGTCAGTGCGCAACGTCACGTCTTAGTGGGAAGAGAGATAAACATAAAAGAAGTGATGGTATTACATTTCACATATAAGTTTATACATTTAATTTATTATAAGTACGTAAAACTAAAAAAATACTTACCTAACGTCTCATAATACAAATCTTGCTAGTTGTGGGGAAAAAAATCACAATTTTCTTTTAAAAATATTTATTTTCTATTTGTGTTTAAAACGTTTAATCGCAACGCTCTGTGTAAAACTCAAATGTTTATATATAGATACCTACTTCTCTAAGTGTTAACATTATATTAACAATGGGTGCCTATTTAAAACTAATACGGAGTGATCAGCTAATCGCGATTCGTCGACGCCATTTTAACACAACTATTTTATTTTAATTGCTTTGTTTATTGACTAAGGCTATGTTTTAGAGTATAGAATAAAAACTTTTTTATTTACAACATCATGAGATTATTAATAAGAACGCCTTTACTAACCAGATGTCACTTTACACCCAAACATTAACCAGATGTTACGTTAGACCCAAACATAGCCTATTTTAACCGACTCCCAAAAAGAAAGGTTATCAATATGTATGTACACTGATTTCTAAGCTTGATTAATTCGTATATTTATGCTGAAATTTTAGTGGTTGTTGTCCCGCAGCCAAATTATACTGTCTCGATAGAAGAGTCAATTTATTAAATTAAAAAATATTGCAATTAAAAAAGGGCATATTTACAGTAGTAATACCTCACAAGCTATTCTGGCGTCCAAACTAGTTTATGTCGTATCACTACGCTTGAGAGTTCATGTTATGAACATTTATTGGTGGCCCTTCACTGTGTAGGAAGCGCGCGGTAGCGCGTGCGATAGACCTAACACTACATTAAGTCCAGCGAATTTTTTTTCAGACTTTATTATAGTAATTCGGTATAAGCTAGCCTGCACGCCCTTCCTACTTGCGAGATATTGCTATTGGTTTGATATCGCATTCGAGTTTTGTTTTTCTCGATTGTAAATCCATAAAGACAAAAAAGTTTTATATAGAAGTGACTATCAGTCAATTAATTTTGGCGTGCCACAAGGCAGTATATTGGGACCATTTTTATTCCTCATTTATATTAACGATCTCCCTAATATCACTCGCCACAACACAATCTTGTTTGCTGATGACACAACCGTTATCGTGAAATGTGAAAATGCAGATACATATGAGCTAGAGGTAAATATGGCTATTAAAAACATAATAGACTGGCTTTATTGTAATAATTTACAAATTAATATTGATAAAACTAAAATGATCCAATTTCAAACATCTAAAAGACAACCATTGAATATTAATGTTAAATATAAGGATACAATCATCGAACAAGTAGTAAGTACAAAATTTCTGGGTATAATGTTGGATCAAAATTGCAACTGGAAAACTCATGTCGATTACATTTGTGACAAACTCGACAGATTTGTCTATGCAATAAAAAGATTACGAGTCACGGTATCAACTGAAGCTGCTCTATGTGCATATCACGGTTATGTTTCGTCCGTACTCTCATATGGTATTTTATTGTGGGGCAACTCGGTGGATATAAAAAAAGTGTTTAGAGTACAAAAGAAATGTGTGCGTGCAATCTATGGAGCCTGGTGTACGGATAGCTGTAAGCCTTTGTTTAAAAAGTACAATATCTTGACATTACCATGCTTGTACATTAAAGAAGTATGCCTATTTGTAAAACAACATCCGGAACACTTTGAAAAGCATATAGATGTAAGTAAACGAAATGTAGCTCCTAGAAATAAACATAAGCTCTATTTACCTCAATGCAGACTAGAATTGCATAAAAGGAATTCTTATGTTAATGCTATAAAGGTATATAACAAATTGCCCAACTCATTTAAAGAATTACCTTTAACCATGTTTAAAAAAAAGTTGACACAATGGTTAAAGGAAAAATGTTTTTACGACTTCAAGGAATTTATATCTTATTGCGAAAAATAAATCTGACATCAGTAATATTGATACATATATAGGTAACTAACTAGTACGTTTATTACATGATCTAACATTTTAAAAATTTTCATTTAAATTGACATTATAATTATGACTGCAATTAATTAATTTGTTTTTAATAATTATAAATGTATACCTTACTAAATAATCTGACATTTTAAGATTTATCGTTTGAATTGACATGATAATTTTGACTTCAGATAATCAATTTGTTTTTAATAATTTCTATTTTCTGTTTAAATAATTTTTTGCATGTATACCTATAAAATGTTTGCACACCATATGTAGTGGTAGAATGTAAATGGGCCATTAGATATAATTTAAGATCATACTTTATTGTACACCTACATTCTGGCAAATAAAATTAATTTGAATTTGAATTTGAATTTGAATAAATCTGCCATTTTTACATCCTAATAATTTTATTTTAATAAATCTATTGTACTACTAAGGCAAAATCTTTTTACTTCGGGAAAACAACCATTAAAATTTCAGCGTGTGTATTGGATCAATCTGTATATCCTTTCAAATAAAAAATCTAAATCGGTTTTGAAATTGTAGAATTCTGAGGTAAAAAACATTAAAAAATACACCGAATTGATAACCTCCTCCCTTTTTGAAGTCGGTTAAAATTAAGCATTACATGATGTGCTTATTGTATTCGAGCAAATTAATTGTGTTTAATAATATTCTTAAATTTTATTACGTCTGCATTTTTTACCACTAATATATGTATAATAAAGTTATATTAGTACCATCATTATCGTGTTTATTTTATTTCATTTTATATTCTCATAAAATACATCTTCGTACGTAACCTTTATTATATCGAATTTTTAAAATTAATCAAAAAATAGTGATTTGCACAATTTGATTGCAAACGCCAGAAACTGGTATCACTGAATGGCGTGTATGTGTGCGTGTGACGAGCGTAGGCACATTCGACTCGCGCCCACTAACATAATGAACTTGCATCATTTTAACGCTCGTGTTTTGTACTAGACTGCGTTTCTATGCGTAATAATTCTATGGTCTTTAGTAAATTAAAAATGACCCTGTATAGAATTTTAAAGTGTAAAGGCCGGAACCAAGTCTTATTTTTCTTCTTTCCATATCTTCAAAATCCATAAAGGCCGAAGCCAAGTCTTATTTTCTTTAATTCTTCATATTTTCAAAAACCGTAAAGGCTAAAGCCAAGTCTTCTTTTTATTATAATCTTTGTAAGTTTCAATCCATGTAGATTTGTCAATCCAATATTTTCAAAAACAGGTATACCATAATTCATATTTCTTTTACAGTATTATGAATAAAATTGCAAAGTGCTAAATGTGTCTTAGTATTCCTAAGATCATCTTGCAGGGCACGCGGGACGCTTTCTGAGTTTTCATAAACTTGTATAAGTTTTTCAATGGGTAGCAAACTTTCTATGGCGTACGCTGGGCAGTTAAATATTATACATATATGTTCTGCAGTCTGATCTGCTTCTGTATCACAGAAGTTGCATGTTGCAGATGCTACTATTCTCATCCTGGAAAGATGAGCGTTCAGTCGATAGTGGCCAAATCTAAGTCCACACATTATTGTATAAAATTTTCTGCTATGGTATCTCTCGTTGCGAGAAAGCCAAGGAATACTTAATTCTGAATTAATTGATGCATACCAGCGACCTTTTCCTGCTTCTAAAACAGCATTCCATTGCATTTTCCATTCTTGTTTTAACTGTTGCTTTAAAATTGAATATAAATCTGTATGTGGTATTGCAACACCGGTTATCCTGTCAATATCAGCTGTAACTATGCTAAATGGTCTGCGCTTTCATTTCCTTGAATTTTACTTCCAAATTATTTTCTTTCAATTTCCCTCACAAACTTTTGATTTCAAATATGATGAAAGACGTTTTAGCATCTAAAGTTCTTGCCTTCAGTGCCTTCAGTGCCATGTGGGTGTTCTTCTATATATTTAAGAGCGAGGTTAAAATTTCCAATATGGACTATCGATTTAAATGCCCATATTGTTTTTTGTAGATAGTACTCACTAAAAGAAAGCATTTGCAAAGTTTCAATATGCGGAAACGCGTACATTTTGAGAAAAAAATTATTGAAAATCAATTATTTTTGCAAATTTATGTCAATTCCTACTAAGATGTTTTTAAAGGTAAATCGAAAGTAAGGTAATTGCCCGACTCGCATTCTGACGGGCACGCGCTCGCGGCGCGGCTATACCTTCGCTACAGCACGTAAATCTTCTAGTTATTCGTGGCAAAAATGCCTCCCTGTGTTTTTAAGTGGTGCACAAATTACACGGCAACTGTTAGAGACAAGAAAAACGTCTCACAAATATTTTGAATATAGATATTTTGTTCATAATTGGTTTTATTATTTCAACACTAACCGCTAGAGTAAACTTTGACGCTAGCTAGTGTGTTCATTTTCCATATCGGTAGTCACGCGCTCGCGCCAATGAGCGCTCGGCAGCAATCAATACGCAACTAATGATGTATATTCATCTTTTTCTAGCGATAGGTATGCCCTATCATTTGTCTCTTTTTGTTAGCGCAACGTGTCATAATAAATAACTGTACATAGATAGTACTACCTGCGCCACTTTAAAATACAATAATGTTATAGTGTGTAACCTGTCTATATTTTTAATACGTCTTTGAATTCCTACGGTAAAACTGACGCTATTTTCTATTGTCGTTGTCATCGTCAGTAGGGATGTCGATTCTTTCCGAAAAAGATCGATTTTATAAATCGATTCGAATCGGAAGCTGATGTATCGTTTCACAAAAAAATCGATTTCTAAAATTTCGATATTTTTTCATGTTTGCATTTATAATGGAAATATAAATCCATTTCATGAGAAAAAATCCCCTTCATCAGACGTAAAATAGGGGGACTGATTAAAAGGGGTTTCTGTATCTATTTTGAGACTGCAACGTCTCCGGCGCTGCGGGAAGAGCAGCCTCTACGCCTTTGCGTAACGAATCGCAGGCATCCTTCCTCGTCTCCGCAGCTTCGGCTTGTTGGTCGCCTTCGGCAACCAGCCTCAGCCGCTCCGGCTCGTCCAATGCCTACGATTTGTTACAGCAGGCGGAGGCTACTCCCCCTACGCGCCTCCGGCTCTATATAACCACTCTTGGGGTAGGGCAGACTCGTACCAGGTGGAATCGGGGTCAATAAATTCGATTCTTTGACATAAGTTGAACCTAACCTATTTTATTTGTTATCTGCCCTAATAAAAATAAATAAATTAAAATAAAACAAATTTCAATAAGAGATTATTTACTATGGTATCTTTCTGGTTTTTCATAAAATAGATTTATATTTAGAAAAAATATCGATATTTTGGAAATAGATGTTTTTGTGAATCGATACATCAGATTACGATTCGAATCGATTTAAAAATCGATATTTTTCGGAAAGAATCGACATCCCTACCGACGATGACATCATCATTATCATCATTACAGCCTTTCATAAGTCCACTGCTGAACATAGGCCTCCCCCAAGGAATGCCACAAAGCACGGTCCTGAGCCACCTGCATCCATCGACTTCCTGCATGTCTTACCAGGTCGTCACTCCATCTCGTGGGGGGTCGCCCTACACTTCGCCTACCGGTACGAGGCTGCCACTCGAGAACCTTTCTTCCCCATCGGTTGTCGGTTCTTCGAGCTATATGACCGGTCCACTGCCACTTCAGCTTACTAATCCGTTGGGCTATGTCGGTTACTCTGGTTCTACTGCGGATATACTCATTTCTAAGTTTATCACGCAGAGAAACTCCGAGCATAGCCCTCTCCATAGCTCGCTGAGCGACCTTGAGCTTCCTCATACGGCCAGCAGTGAAGGACCATGACTCCGATCCGTAAGTCATCACTGGCAACACGCACTGGTTGTACAATTTCGTTTTAAGGTTTTGAGGTATGTCTGACGAGAAGATGTGTCGTAGTTTCCCGAACGCTTTCCAGCCGAGTTGAATCCGTCGATTGACCTCTCGGTCGAAGTTGGACTTACCCAGTCGGACTATTTGTCCCAGGTAAACATACTCGTCAACAACTTCGAGCTTAGTGCTCTCAACAACTACCGGCATAGGTGTGACATGGACATTAAACATAATCTTTGTTTTGGTCCATGCTCATCTTAAGACCTATCCGTTGGGAGACACTATTGAGGTCATTGAGCATAGTGCTTAGGTCCTCCAGCGATTCTGCCATAAGGACTATATTGTCGGCAAATCGTAGGTGAGTGATGTACTCGCCATTGATGTTAATACCGTATCCTTTCCAGTCCAGAAGTTTGAAAACGTCTTCCAATGCAGTGGTGAAGAGTTTCGGGGATATAACATCACCCTGTCTTACACCTCTCTGCAATTGGATAGGTTTCGTACTGTACTCGGATAACCATCGTAGCTCTACTGTACAAACACTTCAGCACTTCTATATACCGACGATGACAATGACAATACAAAATAGTGTCAGTTTTACCATAGGAATTGACAAATATTGCAAAAATAATTGATATTTAATTATTTTTTTTTATCAAAAAGCACTCCTTTTCGCATATTGAAACTTTGCAAAACGCTTTCTTTTAGTGAGTAGTATCTACAAAAAAAATATGGGCATTTAAATCGATGGTCCATATTGGAAAGTTTATCCAAGAGCGATTAAGACAGCATAACATTCTGCAGTGTATATGCTTGCTGTTGCAGGAATGGAAAGGCCACGTCCAGTTTTCAGATGAGGTATGTAAAATGCACAGGCTACTTTATTTTCAACTTTTGAACCATCTGTGTTCGATATTCATCATATTATGTAGATTTAAGTTCATAAACGTCTTCTTTTCTTTTCAATTTTTCATCAATATTTATGTGTATATTACTGAATTTACTTTCAAAATTCCCGTTATAACTAGGCCAAGTATGTATGCTTTTGTGAATATTATATTGTTCATCATATCGTATCACTTCATGAAAGTCATGGAGTATATTATATGATGCTGAGTTAGATATAGCAGACATACTATTATAGTAAAATAATACTTTTTGAAAAAGAGGATGTTGAGACAAAGAATTAATATTTAAGAAAAACCTAAATTTCAGATATTTAAACCTAAGTACGGTAAGAGGAGTAAGACATTTAGCCTGTAAAGAAACAATAGGAGTTGTTCTCATAGAACCGGTAATAAGACTTAAATTCTTATTTTGTATTATATCTAATTTGTTTACTAGTTTTTTATTTGATGCAAAACAAAGGAAGCCGTACTCAAAATGGCTCCTCACCAACGACTTATATCTGATCCAGTAATATTATTAATGTTATATAAACATTAATAATATTACTGGATCAGCTTCCCAGTTAGTACTAGCCAAAGCTTTTAATACATTAAAGGCCTTAGAAGCTCTGTCTGAAATAGGATTCACGTATTGGGTCCAAGATAAATTATTTGTAAAAATTACACCTAAGAATTTTGCACAACTTTCTATTGGTAAAAATGTATTATTATAAATTATTCTAGTGTTAAATGAACGTATTTTATTAAATATTACAACTTTACTTTTCTCAGTACTAATATCTAAATTTAAGTGTGAAACGTAAATGTGCAATTTCTTTAAAGCCTCATTTAAAATGGTTACCAAGTTTTTGACATTTGTTCCTGAGGCATATATGACCAAATCATCTGCATATTGTAAATTAGTAACATTTGATCCAAAAATATTATTTAATTTAAATATGTATAAAATAAAAACAAGAGGACTTAATATTCCTCCTTGACAAACACCTTTATAACTGAGCCTAGGGCCAATAATTGTATTATTATTATTAACTTTAGCAAAAACTCTTCTTTCATGTAAAAAGTTAAATATCCATTTTACAATTTTTCAGGAATGCCCAAAGACCTCAACTCTGCGGCGAGTACATGAAGATTAACGTTATTAAATGCACCAACAATGTCAATGCAATGAAGAAATGCAATACTTTCTCTAGATGACTTACGGCGTCTGAATCCAAACTGATTTGATGGTAAAAGACAATTTTTTTCTAGATAAATTATTTCTAATAAATAAATTAATTCTAATCTATATTTTATTAGTTGCTCAAATATTTTACCCATACAAGATGTAAGTGCTATAGGTCTGTAAGATTCTGCAATGTGAGGTTTTTTTCCAGGCTTTAAAATTGGTATCTTCTTTCCAATCATTAGGAATAAGTGAATAAAACCATAACATATTATATATTTTCAAAACTAGTTCTCTACACGCAGTATTCATATTTTTAAAGCTTTATATGGAACAGAATCTAAACCACAAGTAGTGTCCTTTCTAGAATTAACAGCTGAATTGAATTCGGTCAAGGTAAAGGTTTGGTAAGATAATCACAATGATTATCATTTGAGGAGTGAGGAGTTAGAGGCGATTCATCTGTTTCTGGAGTATATTTTTTCAAAAATTCATTAGCCCAATTAGAATCTATGATTGATGTGTTATTATGAACAAAAGTTTTGTTAAACTTTTTAATGTAAATTCATACTCTAGTCAATGGAGTAGATCTGTTAAAGGTTTCACATAGTATTTTCAAGCTAAGCTGTCTTTCAGTCTTCAAAGTAATTTTTTTAACAGCTTGTATTCTTTTAAAATTAATATAATTTCGTTCTGTGGGATCATTCTTAAATACTAAATATGCATTTTTACAATTTAGTACTGCCTCTTTGCATTTTAAATTCTACCAAGGTAGAGAATTTTTTTTAATTTCTTTTAAGAGGTTGCAAGTTGATGTTAACATTTCGATTAGAAGACTGATTGGATGGTGTGGATTCATGCATGGCTTGTTTAACTAGTTCTATTAAATCTGTATAACATTGTAAAGGATTACTATAATCAAAACTATAATTTTTAATTAAATTATCTATTAAATTTGGATACTTTGACCAATTTACCAATTTTAAGTTTATGTTATTTGATACAGCTGTTTCTTGAAAATTTTGATTATTGACCGTAATTTTTGTCTTTACAGGAAAATGATAGCTGCCTAGAGAATCATCATCACTTGCCACTCACAAGATAGAGCCAGTGAAGATGAAACAAGTGTCAAGTCTAATGCATTCTGCCTCCATCTATGAGATCCTACTGTAATCATCTGACCATCATTCAAGATTACAAGATTGTTATCATCTATACTTGCAAGAACATCCCTACATTGTGAATCCAATTCAGTACATCCCCATAACGTGTGATGGGCGTTGAAATCACTTTGGATTAAATTATCTAATTTGGATTTATTATAATTAATTGGTGAATTAGGGGGACAGTAAACACTAACTAAAGTTAATAATTTATCATTATACTGTATTTGTACAGCTATATTTTGTAATGAGTCATCAGAGAATGTATTGATAACACGAAATCCAATTTTGTTATGTAGAGGTATTGCTACTCCATTATGATCATTACCTGAATCTTATCGTATAATATTATAACCTTTTACTCTAAAATTGTGCCTAGGTTTAAGCCAAGTTTCACATATGAGAGCAACATCTATAATGTTCTCATATAAAAATTGTGTAAATTGAAAGCGATTTTTAATTAAACTCTGTGCATTCCATTGTAAAATGTTAAACCGATCCATAAAATATTAAATGCTAAATAATGAAATGTAAAACATAAATATAAAATAAATGTGCCGTGTAGTGGCGGTTAAGAATATCCACTACCCCATATCTTCCCGTGGGTGTCGTCAAAGGCGACAAAGGGAAACAGGCAGGAGATGGGCAGCAGCATCTTCCTGATAACAACAAACTTACAATAAAAAAACTGCGGTTGCCAACCCGCTCGCCAAGCGTGGCAACTGTGGCAAATCCCTCCTATGATGAGAGTAACAAAGAAACGGCCTCCAGTCCCTGGCGGCTCCGCTGTTCCTGGCTACGGTGGCGATCATGGTAACGGCGGGGCAGGGGGTGCTAAGAATCTCCGGTGGAGGTTCGGTTGCCACCTAAGACGACTCGACCTGGCAACATACAACGCACGCACCCTGAGGACTGACGAAAAGATCGTGGAGCTGGAAGAAGAGATAGAAAAGTTACGCTGGCATATTATAGGATTATCCGAAGTCCGAAGAGAGGGGGAGGACACGGTAATCCTCGAATCCGGCAACTAGCTCTATCACCGGGAGGGCGACCATCTGTCCCAAGGAGGTGTCGGATTTATAGTCCCCAAGTCTCTCGTGAACAACGTTGTAAAGATTGAGAGTGTGTCGACGAGGTTGCGTACATTACACTCAGAATCACCAAACGGTATTCGCCGAAGGTCATACAGGTTTACGCACCAACCTCGGTCAATTGTCATCAAAGTCATCACTGGCAACACGCACTGGTTGTACAATTTCGTTTTAAGGTTTTGAGGTATGTCTGACGAGAAGATGTGTCGTAGCTTCCCGAACGCTGCCCAGCCGAGTTGAATCCGTCGATTGACCTCTCAGTCGAAGTTGGACTTTCCTAGTCGAACTATTTGTCCCAGGTAAACATACTCGTCAACAACTTCGAGCTTAGTACTCCCAAAAACTACCGGTATAGGTGTGACATGGACATTAAACATAATCTTTCTTTTGTCCATGTTCATCTTAAGACCTCTCCGTTGGGAGACACTATTGAGGTCATTGAGCATAGTGCTTAGGTCCTCCAGCGATTCTGCCATAAGGACTATATCGTCGGCAAATCGAAGGTGAGTGATGTACTCGCCATTGATGTTAATACCGTATCCTTTCCAGTCCAGAAGCTTGAAAACATCTTCCAATGCAGCGGTGAAGAGTTTCGGGGATATAACGTCACCCTGTCTTACACCTCTCTGTAATTGGATAGGTTTCGTACTCTGGTTCTGTACTCGGATAGCCATCGTAGCTCTACTGTACAAGCACTTCAGCACTTCGATATACCGACAGTCAACTTGGCACCGCTGAAGGGACTGCAGCACCGCCCAAATTTCGACGGAATCAAAGGCTTTCTTATAGTCCACATACGCCAGGCATAGTGGCAAATTGTACTCCTCGGACTTCTGTACAACTTGCCGAAGGGTATATATGTGGTCTATGGTGCTAAAGCCCTTTCGGAAACCGGCTTGTTCGGGAGGCTGGAAATCGTCAAGCCTGCGTGCGAGATGGTTCGTATTGACTCTCGAAAACAGCACGTAGACGCGGCTCAGAAGGGAAATCTGTCTGTAGTTCTTCAAGAGAGCATTTTCACCTTTCTTGAAGAACAAGACCACCGCACTTCTGCTCCACGCCTCCGGTGTAATGCCACCACGGAGGACGGAATTAACGAGCCTCTGAAGGACTTCCAGTACCGGTTTTCCACCCGCCTTCAGAAGCTTCGCTGTAATTCCATCCTCGCCTGAGGCCTTGCCGTTTTTAAGATGCTGGAGAGCCATTCTAATCTCGCTCAGACTGATCTTCGGAATAGTGTCGGATAAGACTCGCTATTGGATCATTACTCACACGTGTGGCTCCAACGATGATGTGTACATAGAACCTCTCAATCTCATTCAAAATCTCAGGTGTCCCGAAAACGACGCTGCCACACTCGGTCTTCAGCTTCGACAGTTGGCTCTTTCCGGCAGACAGATCTCTAGTAAAGACTTTGGAGCCCTGGTTCCGCTCGATCGCTTCTTCAATAAGAGCAGTATTAAAGTCGCGTAAGTCCCGCCGCATGCATTTGGAGATCTGTCTGTTCAGTTACCTGTATGCTGTCAAATCTGCTGAAGACTGGAGCTTCACATCCCGTCTAACAGCCATGAGATTAAGAGTGTGATCGGAGAGTTTTTGTGTTCTTCTGAGGCGGGTCTCGCTAAACTTAGGTTCGACCGCATGGACAATTTCCACGAGCTTGTTATTCTAATCGTCCACTTCAGTGCAGTCTTCTAGGCACTGAAAACGGTTTTGTAACTCGAGCTGAAAAGTTTCGGGACTTTGGAACAGAGCACGATTGGGACGGAGCGTTGACTTCATTAGACGAGACTTCTCCAACATAACGTTTAGGTTCAGTGTGCCTCTAACCATTCGGTGATCGCTACCAGTTTTTAACCCTCGCGATCACGGAAACATCACTGAACAGTTGTCGTCTGGTCGTCATAATGAAGTCAATCTCATTTTTTGTCGAACCGTCGGGGCTCGACCAGGCCCACTTCCTGTGTGGCCGCTTCTGGAAGAAAGAGTTCATCATAAAGAGTCCCTCTTTCTCCATGAAGTCGGCCAGCTGCTGTCCCCTTGGTTCCGTTGCCCTTTTTCAAATTTCCCTACTTTCAGCTCACCGTTCTCTCTTGTGCCTAGTTTTGCATTGAAGTCTCCCATTAACACCTTATATTGGGTTTTGGAGGAATGCATGGCTCTAGAGATATCCTCATACATTTCCTCCACCTTCTCATCAGGGTGTGCCGAGGTTGGTGCGTAAAACTGTATGACCTTCAGCGAATACCATTTGGTGATTCTGAATATAAGGTACGCAACTCTTACTCTGCGTGATAAACTTAGGAATGAGGATATCCGCAGTAGAACCAGAGTAACCGACATAGCCCAACGGATTAGTAAGCTGAAGTGGCAGTGGGCCGGCCATATAGCTCGAAGAACCGACAACCGATGGGGAAGAAAGGTTCTTGAGTGGCAGCCTCATTCCGGTAGGCGAAGTGTAGGGCGACCCTCCACGAGATGGAGTGACGACCTGGTAAGACATGCAGGAAAGTCGATGGATGCAGGTGGCTCAGGACCGTGCTTTGTGGCATTCCTTGGGGGAGGCCAATGTTCAGCAGTGGACTTATGAAAGGCTGTAATGATGAATGATGATGGTGATGTGTAACGTGCAAACTAGATATGAGCCAAAAAAGAAGACGCGCGTCTTCCGTGGAATTCTCGTGCATTCTCGAGAATTCCCGTAGTGGAATTGGAAATTCGCTCTGTGGAATCCGCGGGAATTGGCGCGAAGGATGACGTTTTTATTTCTTCTATAAATCATGAACCCAAATATTTATTTTCCTTTTTCTGGTATTTTTTTTCTGCCTCACAAATAAGCAATATGAAAATAATATGCAATCAAACATTCTTATCAAGCTAAAGAGCGCAGTCGCGGGAATGCTCGAGCATTCGCGCGCTTTCCCGCGCGACGAGGCGAAATTGATGGTTCCGTTCTATTCCATTCCGCAGCAATGTAAATTGAGCCTATTACTAACCCTCCGCTGTCCATCCGTCTGTCTGTCAGCGGGCTGTATCTCATTATCCGTAATAGGTTGATAGTTGAAATTTTCACAGAATGTGTATTTCTGTTGCCACTATAACAACAAATAATAAAAATTAAAATGAATTAAAAATTAAAGGGATCTCCCCTATGAGAAACGTGTTTTTACCTACATAGTATTAAATCTTGTACGATGGTACGGAACCCTTCATGCGCTAGCCCGACTCGCACTTGGTCGGTTTTTTATATAAAATCATAAAGAAGAAATTTAATTTGTTTGTCATTAAGACATGTTTAAAAACCTTGGTTACTCCAATGATGACTTCTTTTAATATACGCTGGTAGTAAATAGAATGCATCAAACGCAATTCTATTTACTATGAGTCATTTATAATGTAATGATGGTATTATGCAATGAGAATTTATTGATTAAAAAAATTAATATCCATTCAACAGAAACAGAAACAGAAACTTTTTTATTCAATGTAGATTATAAATAGTACTTATGGAAAGTCACTCTTTTATTTAATTACCACTGGTTCGGAAATAAACCTCTGTCCTGGGAAGAACCAGCAAGAAACCCAGCGGGACTTTTTTTTTAATAACAGCTTACAATCATGTATGTTACAAACATTAACAACACAACAAATTAGAAATAGCTTGGTAGCGATCACCTCATTTCCAGGGGTTAATATTCATCCATAAATTCCTTAATATTATAATAACCCTTTTTATACAAACTTAGTTTAATAAAGTTTTTTAACTTTGAGCAGGTCAATTTTGTATATTTTCTGGAATTTTGTTGTAAAAGCATATACATCGCCCCAAGAATGAATTACTGACTCGATGGAGTCCAGTAACTGGTACTACTAGCTTGTGTCTGTTCCTAGTATTTACAGAATGAATATCACTTATTTTTGTAAAACTACTTTTATTTTTGTGTACGTACATTTTCATAAATGTATTGAGAGGCCAAAGTTAATATATTAATTTCCTTAAATTTTTGTCGCAGCGACTCTTTAGGCTTTAAATCATAAATTGCTCTTATGGCCCTCTTCTGTAAAACAAATATAATTTCAGTGTCAGCTGCGTGTCTCCATAGCAAAATACGAGTACCATACGATATTATGCTATGGAAATAGCTAAAGTAAACTAGTCTAGCTGTTTCAACACTGGTTAGACTTCTAATCTTTTTTGCAGCATATGCTGCAGAACTAAGTCTGCTTGCTAGTAATGATATATGGGGGCTCCATTGAAGCAGCGCTTCTAGTGTGATTCCAAGAAAAATGGTGGTACCTACAAGACTCAGTTTCTCTCCATTTAAAATTACATTAGTATTTAATTGTTTGACATTTAGAGTCATGAATTTCATACATTTCGTTTTAGTGCCATTTAAATGCAAATCATTTAAAGTCATATTTTTATAATTGTCGACTTATTTGAAAATTAAAGAAGTGTCATCTGCAAATAATACTATATCATGGTTATCCCCAACTATGTAAGGTAAGTCATTAATGTATACAAGAAACAGAAAGGGGCCGAGAATTGAGCCTTGAGGCACGCCCATTTGTACCATCGACCCGGAAGAGCTCATATTGTTAATGACAACTTTTTGCGTTCTCTTACTTAAATATGAAATAATTAATTTAAGAGCATCACTTCTTACACCGTAGTGTTGAAGTTTCCTGATTAATGTTTCATGGTGTACACAATCGAAGGCCTTAGATAGGTCACAAAATATACCCAAAGCATCGTGTGAATTCTCCCATGCATTAAATATATATTAAATCAGCTCAACACCGGCATCAGTTGTCGAGCGACGCCTTGTGAAACGAAATTGATTTTTATGAAGTAAATTATTTATATTAAAGAAATTTAACATTTAATCAAGAATAATTTTTTCATAAATGTTTCTGTAATTCTAATGTAATTCTAATAAAATTCAATGTAGCTGCATAAAATTTCCCGCGTTATTCAAGTTTATGACGGCATTTACTTTTACGCTAGTGTAGCAGAACGAAAATAACGTCGGGTATTAAATCTCAAAAAGTACAAGTACTTTTCTATTTTTTTTAAAACTTATGCACAAAAGGAAAATCGTACATATGGCGGCCTTTGGCATTCTCTCCCAGTCAACCATTAGGCTAAGCAGAAGTAAACATTTGGGAGGTAGTGCAACAAAAGTAAACTAATAATGAGAAAAATAGGTAACGAAGTTCGAATATATATATATATATATATATACATATATATATAAATATATATATATGTATATATATATATATATATATATACATATATATATAAATATATATATATATATATATATATATATATATATATATATATATATATATATTATATCATATATATATATATATTATATCATATATATCCTCAAAGGATATGGTGGGGTATCCTCGTACGATCCGTATGGCCATCCTCCGCTGGACACTGTAAATTTTAGTTCTACAGCGTCGGATGGCCAGCCTTTTTGCCCATACAGGCGCCCCATACAGAGCTACGGACCGTATAACTCCTGCATAGAGGCGACGTACTTCCTCCGTCGGTCCCCCTAGATTGGGCAGCAGTCTATGCATAGCACCCGCCACCCTTTCGATCCGGGGGACTAGGCGCTCGAAATGTTCTTCGAAGCCCCAGCGACTGTCAAGGTGGAGGCCTAGGTATTTCATGTACCTCCCCACTCTGACTTCGGACCCACCCACGTGGACGCACGAGTTGGGTGGTTCCCTGCCCCGTGGTAATTTATGGAACCATAGGGCCTCGGTCTTGTGAGGCGCTATTTCTAGACCCAACTCGTGGATTTGGCGACGACGACTTCCACCCCAAGTTCGGCGAGCTCCTTGGTCCTCTCGAAAGTTATCCCGCTGGCGATCACCAAGGTGTCGTCGGCATAGCACACGATATTTACGCCAGCGGGAAGGACCGCATCGTACGCGAGGTTCCACAGTAGTGGTCCCAGCACCGAGCCCTGTGGAACCCCACGTCTGATCTCCCTCTGAATCTTTCTACCATCTTTCGCCATGTACACAATGTACCTGTCGCGCAAGTAGTCCCCAATAATACCATGCAGGCAGGGGGACACTTGATGATGTGCCAGTGCCCTCCTGATTGCGTCCCAGGGTAGAGAGTTAAAGGCGTTGACGATATCAAGACTTATCGCCAACGCCACGCCACCCCGTGATACTGTTTGTTCCGACAGGGAGCGGACGCGCATAATCGCATCTACAGTGGAACGCTCCCGTCGGAACCCAAACTGGCTGTCAGCCAAATCGGGACCGACGCGCGACAGATGCCCGCTGAGCCGAGTGGCAACTATCCTCTCGAACAATTTGCTAATCTCGTCCAGCAGGCATATGGGTCGGTACGCAGAGTGAGAATCTGCGGCCCTGCCGTCCTTCTTCAAGAGAACCAGCCTTGCCTCTTTCCAGGCTGTGGGAAATTTGGCACACCGCAGACAGCTGGTAAACAGCTGCCTGAGCCTGTTCCCCAGAGCAGCCAAACTCAGCACTAGGGCCCGGCCCGGAATTCCGTCGGGACCCGGTGCTGTGTTCCAGACTTTTAGGCACTATTAGAACGACCACACTCGTTGAATGACCTAGGCGGAATCTCCCGCGCACGGCACCTACAGTGAACTTTATACTACAGACACAAGAGGGGGTTTCTCGATATACCTCCATTCTACCTCGATCTAACCGGGTATTTTATAGACGCTCCGACATATATATATATAAATACCTCATCAATACCATTAGATATTATAGTACTGGTAAAGGCACTAGAAAAATGTTGTGAAATAGGCTGGCTCTTATTCCGAAGACAGGGGAGTTAAGCTCTCCAAGACTATTCAACCTCAATGTAAACCAGCTGATGGGGCGACTCAACAGTGCCAATGTTGGCTGTTACGTAGATGGTGTTTGTGTGAATAATATCAGTTACGCTGATGATATGGTGCTGTTGATTCCATCTATTAGCGAGATGAGACGACTTTTGTCTATTTGTGAGGGCTACGCAGCGGCTCACGGGCTTAAGTACAACACAAGTAAAAGTGAGTGGATTCTAATTAAGTTCGGCTCAATTAACTCCTCTAAACTTCCGGAAATTTCATTGTATGGGTGTTTAAGTATCAGGGCCACTGATTTAAAAGACGATATGGACATGGAGAGGGAGCGTACATCGTTGGCGATTCGTTGTAATATGCTGGCTTGCAGGTTTACGCGTTGGAGTAGACAGGTTAAAGTTTAGCTTTTTTACAGTTTTTTTTTGTCAGTCGTTCTTCTATTGTAGCCTGTGGGTTTGCTATACAGCGATCTACGTGTCCAGTACAACAATTCCTTGTGGGTACTGTTGGGGCTGCCATGGAGGTGCAGCGCCTCAGGTATGTTCGCTGAGAATCGTATTGACGGCTGCGCCGCGATAGTTAGGAGGTGGTGTAACTCCGCGTTGGCCCGTTTGCGGAACAGCACCAACGGTATTCTTGGGGTAGTTGTTCATCGGTGGGACTTGCCACTTCAATAAGCGTGAGTAACAGCATAACAGTATATATGTTGTTGTGTAGATCTATCCCCCGATTGTTTGAATTTTTCTTTTCTAGTGTTTTAACGTAATTTTTTTACTAATCCTAACTAAAACTTAATTTTTTACTAACACTTATGGGTTCTGCCTGAAATAAAAAAAAATTGTCATTCGTTGGTTGTTTATTTTATAATAATTTTGACAATTCTGTTTACAACTTATTATAGTAGTGTAGTTGTACCACTTCTAGACCACCTGAGTCAGACGTGGTTCAACGACGTTCGTCGACACCCGATCCTAAAAAAAAAAAAAGTTTTGGCATGCTCTGATCACGAATCCGCGGTCCATTTTTGTGTAGAATGCACGGTTCCGGAGATGTGTAGATCAATTAGCTAATATCTAATTGATATCCGGTAAGGGCCTCCACCGTCATTAGCGTCCCATTGTTCCTATTTCTATTGTTCTATTGTTCATTAATCACCTTCATTGCAGCGTGTGCGTCGACTATATCAGTGCTATTGTATTGTACTTCTTTGTTCCTAATTATACAACGCTAATCTGAATCATCAATAAAACACATTACATAATTTTGTTACAATTTTTATTTATAAAATACAAAATCTTATTACTTATTATCTATAAAATAGGAGCGAAACATCTCATCCACTAAAATATCGTTGTACAATGTGTTCCTTGTAAATATACTCGTAAAACTATGTATTGAACATCCTTGAAACTTATATAGCAAATACATTAAGCAATATTCGCCACAAACTGAAGTCCACTCATTCTGAATCCTATCAACATTCCAGTTCCATCTTTTACAATTCCTTTTTAAAAACTCTAGATGATATCGTACAGGTGATCGTCCATATGAATCAAAATATTGACCGACGTCATTCGTATCGATATATAAAGCTACCCAATGTGACCCTGGTTTATCATCTGTATCCAAATTACATATTATATACGTTGGTACGTGGGTATACATAGGCAGTCTATTAGCTGCATAAACATTATTTTCTAGACTGGGGTGAATCTTTTTCAGATGTTGTTGTACATCTAGTGTATCCATGATATTACTGCTATTAGTACATTATTACAGTACCAATCTACTCAATGAATAACATAGGAATGGTCAATTATAGTGATTTCTAAATATTAAATTGCATTTTTGTGTTATACAAATCGTACTTGAGTCATTGATCACCAAACAAAACACAATACGAAGAAATGTTGAGATAGACAACGGAAATGTGAGATAAACTGGTTGACGCATAAAGTAATTATCAACTCATTACGGAAATACTTTAGATTAGAATTTTTACGTACTGGTGGTATATAAGACCAACAGACGCAGTCATCGAGTTAGTGTACGGTCGTTTGACTACAGTGGATCTATCAATAGTACATTTGTGTTACTTCAATACACCAAAGGCTATGGATGTAAGTGTTTATTCTATTGACTAAATTACTTTTTTTCTGTTATTTTCATGTGTGTGTATTATTTTATTTAAATATTGTGTATGTATATGATTAAGCCGTGGTAACTCAGATGGTTAGCGCTAGCTGTAAATTTCACAGTACGCGACCCGGGTTCGATCCCCGCCAGCACCAATTAAATTGTTAATCGCAATTTTAAGTGCTTATTACCATGTGCTTGGTGGTGAAGGAAAACATCGTGAGGAAACCTGCATGTCTGAGAAAATTTCGAAGGCATGTGAAGTTCGCCAACACACATTGAGGGAGCGCGGCGGACATTTCCTTGCTCTAAAACCCTCTCAGAAATGAGAGGAGGCCTATGTTCAGCAGTGGACTTTAATAGGCTGTAACTTTAACCTTTTTAACTTTTATGATTAAGTGTTAACAAATTGATATTAACATGATAACTGTGTTGTTGCAGAAATCATTGAGCTTCGATGAAGATACCTATAAACAGTATTACTACTCGCCACTCTCCCCTCAAGAAGAGAGTGATAACCTCGTCATTAATAATAACACATGCGATGGTGGAAAAAGAAAATCGCAATCGATTGATCATTTTTTTGAAGCTGAATCAAAAATAAAAAAGAGGAAGGGAAAACTTCAGTGAAGTGTGCACCAGTGCTTTTTTCTCCACAATCATGGAAGAGAATACGGAACTATTCAATAGCGAATTAAATCAGGAGTTGTCTAAAGTTTGTGAAGAAATGGAGAGGGGTCAACTGTTCGATTCGTCATACGATGATGAGTTGTATCATCACTGTGCGATGGTTGAAACACAGTTTAAGTATGTAAAATAAACATTCATTTCGATCATAATTTACATATTGTCTTATACAGTTTTTAATAAATTTAAACATTTTAGCAGTCAACCACTACAACTTGGAAGAGGAACGAAGCGAACGTGCAGCAAAGAATCCGAGATCATCAAAAAACCAACAACGGAAGCAGAAGCGCATACCTCTGCAGGGAACAGTATCAGTAACGATGATCAAGTGGAATGTCCAACGTGCCATATATTTATCAAGAAACGGTATTTAGCTAATCATTTTAAAAGTAATGTTCATAAAAATAATCTTTTAAATTCACATAATTCTTTATCAAACGTTAGTGTTATTGAATCTGCTTTTGGAAATAGGATTTTAACTTATAAAATCAAGAGTAGAGTAGATCGTTCGACATGGGTAAATTTTGAAACTCCTCAACTATTTTTAAATTCTATTAAAGATGATATTTTATTTTTATTACAAGAGTGTATTCATCAACACATAATTTTTAAGGTAAACTTCATATTGCATGCTGATTTTGTTCAACAAACTAAAGATATTCATGATACGTTCGATTTTCAAACGCTTAACTATATTATTTGTCAAGGAGATGACTTAAATATTTTTCTTTCATCTTTAAATGATACAATTACTACTAAAATTAGTGCTTTCGAAAAAAAAGATAGTGGATGGAGTCTAAAAAACATAAAATCTATAGACATGAATGTTAATAAATTTAACCCCCTACGCGGTACTTCATACATAGATCTTCCTCGTGACATAAAATTAAAAAAGGCTGTTATAAATGTAAAAAACAAGGATTATTTTTGTTTTAAATGGGCGTTACTCTCGGCGTTATATCCTGTAAACAAACACACCGATCGGGTATCATCGTACGTTAAACATGCAAATAAACTTAAATTTGATGGTATTTCCTTTCCGGTTAAAATTTCTGACATAGCAAAAGTAGAGAAATTAAATGATATTAGTATTAATGTTTTTGGGTTAGAATATAATAAAGAAAAACGATGTAATTCTATAGTAGGTCCATTATTTTTAACAAAGTGTCGTAAAGATAGACATATCAATTTATTATTTTTTCCAAGGATACAAAAAATCATTATTGCTATATAAAAAATTTATCGCGGTTAGTTAGTAAACAAATTTCAAAAGACGGTCACATCATGTACATTTGTGAAGCATGTCTACTTCGTTTTCCATCTCAGGAAAGGTTAAATAACCATGAACAATACGATTGTGCCCACATTTGTACAGTATTACCAAACAGTGAAACTTTAAAAAAAAAGAATTGGTTTGGTCAACCTATTTCAAATGATAAAATTAAATTTGATAGTTATGAAAAAAAGTTAAAGATACCATTCGTAGTTTATGCTGATTTTGAAGCATTTTTAAAACCAATAGAATCATGTTCTAACGATCCTTCCAAACCTTTCACTCGTAATATTCAGAAACATGAAGTACATAGTTTTGGATATTATATAAAATGTTCATATGATGATAAATTATCAAAATATGTAACATATTGCGGACCCAACTGTGCACAAGTGTTTATGGAAAGTTTATCTAACAATCTAAAAGAAATAAATAGACTTCAAAAATATCCACCACTTCCGCTAACAAATGAAGCCAAAAACCAAATTTCAAATGCAACCATTTGTCATATTTGTGAAACTGAGTTGGCAAAACATTTTTATGATTTTGATTGGTACACTGGTAGTTTTATAGGTGTTGCTCATGAATCATGTTGTTCGAAGATCAGAACACCTCGTTATATACCAATATTTTTACACAACCTTAGTCACTATGATGCTCATTTTGTTGTTCACGCGTTAAACTTTTGTGATGGTGAAGTCGAAGTTATCCCTCAAAATAAAGAAAAATATATATCCTTTTCCAAAAAATTTAAAGTGAATAACCACGAAATTATATTGAGATTCTTAGATTCATTTAAGTTTTTATCGTGTAAATTAGAAGAATTGGCCAAAAATCTCAGTAATGATCAATTTCAAGAATTACGTAGAAATTACCCTAATGATGAAGATTTCTTTCGTTTAAAACGGAAAGGTGTTTATCCATATGAACTTATGACTAATTATGATAGTTTAAGTCTAACATCGCTCCCTGAACAAAAATGTTTTTATAGTTCACTCACAGATTCACATATTTCAAATGATGATTACAATCATGCTAAAGATGTTTGGGAACATTTTGGGTGTTGTAATATGCTAGATTATTCAAACCTGTATTTAAAAACAGACGTTTTACTTTTATCCGATGTATTTGAAAACTTTAGAAAGTTATGTATTAATACATATGATTTAGACCCTGTCCATTATTACACAGCACCCGGTTTAAGTTGGGATGCAATGTTAAAATATACAAAAATAGAATTAGAACTTTTAACAGATTATGAGAAAATTGCATTTATTAGATCAGGTATCAGAGGTGGTGTATCTCAATGTAGTAATCGTTATGCTAGAGCTAATAACAAATACATGGAGGATTATGATACAGGGAAACCAAATTCATATATCACATATTTTGATGCCAACAATTTATATGGTTGGGCTATGTCTCAATATCTTCCTACTGGTGGATTCGAATGGGTAAATCCAAATACAAAATTTAATGTGTCTAAGACATCAGACTTCGGTTTTATTTTAGAAGTTGATTTGGAATATCCAGATGAACTTCATGATTTACATTCGGACTTTCCTTTATGTCCAGAAAACATTTGTGTAGGCAATATTAATGAGAATAAACTAGTCCCAAATTTAAATAATAAAGATAAATATGTAATTCATTACAGAAATTTAAAGCAGTGCATAGAAATGGGGGTTAAATTAACTAAAATTCATAGAGTTTTAAAATTTAAACAGTCTCCCTGGTTGAAGATGTACATAGATCTAAACACAAAATTAAGAACTTTAGCAAAATCAGATTTCGAAAAAGATTTTTATAAATTAATGAATAATTCAGTCTTCGGTAAGACTATGGAGAATATTGAAAAAAGGGTTAACATAAAATTAGTTACGCACTGGGAGAACCAGGGTAAAGCTTTAGGTGCTCAAGATCTAATCGCTAAACCACAATTTCATAGCCTTTCAATATTTTCGGAAAACCTAGTTGCGGTTCAGTTGCGAAAAACGAAGTTAATATATAACAAACCAATTTATTTAGGGTTTTGCATTTTAGATATTTCAAAAACATTAATGTATGATTTTCATTATAACTATATGATTAAAAAGTTTAGTAAAATCAAATTATTGTATACAGATACGGATAGTTTAATATATCATATATTTACAAATGATTTTTACACTGATATAAAACCTGACCTTTCATCATACTTTGATACCTCAGATTATGATACAAATAATATTTTTGAATATCCAAAATTAAATAAAAAGAAATTAGGTTTTTTTAAAGATGAAAATAATGGTAAAATCATGAAAGAATTTGTGGGTTTACGATCCAAAATGTACGCTTTTAACTTAGAGAATAAGACTATAGCCAAGGCAAAAGGGGTAAATAAATGTATCACTAAAAAGATGACAATGAATAGTTATAAGTCTTCTCTATTTAATAAAAAAGTGCAATATTATAGTATGTTTAGATTTAAATCAATTAAACACACAATTTTCACACAAAAATTAAATAAGATAGGTTTATCATATAATGACACAAAGAGACATATTTTAGATAATAATATTGAAACATTAGCTTGGGGTCATTATAAACTGCGTTAAGTGTTGATAGTTTTTACTTTTATGTCTGCGTTTAAGAAAAATTTATATTGATTGTAAAATTATGATAATACTATAATATGACGTAGTTTATTAGGTACATATTTAATCATTGTTTTATTGTAAATAATTTAAGTTAATTGTTGTTTCTATTTATTTGAGGTTGAGTTAATTGTAAAATTATGATGTACTAATTGTTGTTTCTATTTATTTGAGGTTGAGTTAATTGTAAAATTATGATGTACTAATTGTGTTAGAAATAGTGTATACAGATAATTCTGTTTTATATAATTTTTGGAATATATATTAATTGTTTACACCAACACTTTCATTTTTTATTTCACCCCTTTGAACTTTAGACGTGTGTTATGTTTCACTTTATCCATCCGTTCACTGCTATTGTGGCAGGACCAAGTGGGTGTGGGAAGTCAAATTTTGTAACAAATTTCATAAAATCAGTTACAGAAATATGTAATTGTGATTTTAATCAGATCACATGGTGCTTTGATGAAATGCAACCATTATATAATTTACCAAATGTTAACTATCATCAAGGAATTCCAAATCTTAATATGTTTGATGGTGAAAACCCACATCTTGTTATTATTGATGATCTAATGAGAGAGTCCGATGGAAGAATTGTGGATATATTTACAAAAGGTAGTCATCACAGGAATCTTAGTGTATTTTATCTAACACAAAATTTATTTCATCAGGGTAAAGGACAAAGAGACATATCTTTAAACTCAAGTTATATAATATATTTTAAAAACCCTCGAGATAAAACTCAAATAAGATATTTAGCAAGACAAGTATCACCAGATAACCCAAAATTCATTGAAAATGCCTACAGGGATGCAACTCTAGAGGCGCATGGATATTTAATGGTAGATTTAAAACAGAATACCAATGATTTTTGTCGTATCAAGACAAATGTCTTTCCATTTAATGGTTTCTGTACAGTCTACGTCCCCACAAAAGAGTTTAAATACACCAAGAATCAAACAATTGAAATCATTGCTAAATGATGCATCGTCGACTCACAACGTATAAACATTTGCTAACCGCTTTGCATACGCTTAAACCAAAATATCAAAGAGCATTACTTAAAACGTGTGATGAAGAAGAAATTAACTGTATTTGTGAGTGTATTCATAACGTTTTACAAGGAAAAGTACCTCTTAAAGATCAGGATAAACAAAAATTGAATAAACATAAAAACCTACTCCGTAAACTAGTACGTAAGTGTAAACATAAACTAAGAAAAAATATAATTATACAAAAAGGAGGGGCTTTCTTACCAACAATATTAGGTGCAATATTGAGTGGATTAGTGAGTGGACTAGCCAGTTAACATGGAAAATGCAAAGAAAATGATACTTATCGAACCTGGATTGATTGAAAAATTAAAACAAGAAAATAAGGTTAATAGTAATTTATCTCGATTAGATATTGAAATGCAAAATATTATGAATAGTAAGACGGAAGACCGAAAGAAATGGATATTATATTTACAAACACTGCAAAGATACCTTCATTTTACCGAAGAGGATCGTCAACCACTCAAATTACCAATTTATTCTGATACATCTAATGAAGATTCAAATGAGTCAAAAATTGGTTTTAAAAATAAAGATAGAGATGTTAAAACTTCAGTTGATATTGAATCTTTGCTAGAGGAGAATCGATCCATTAAAAGTAAAGAAAATGATGAAAATCCACTTTACACACCAGCTCAAATACTCAGTTTAATACCAAAAACTTATCATAAAAAAGGGCAGTTATTATTAAACTTAGTTGAAACAAGTAAAAGTAAATTACATTGGGATAATGAAGGTACAGTCATAATTGATAGTGAAAAAATTCCTGGAAGTAATATTGTTGATTTAATAAATGATTCACTAAGACCCCTAAAAAGAAGTGATCCGGTAGGGTGGGTTAGATTTGCTGAAGCATTAAAAGATATTAAAGTACCACTTACTTATATTGGAAATCCAAGGAGATGTGAGTTTATTAACCAACTTCAAGCAAAAGATCTGAACAAACCCTCTGAGATTGAAGTTCAAGAGTTTTCTACACCGGTCAGTAGAGATAAAAAGTCTACAACTAAAATACGTAAAGGACTTGAGTGGGGAAAATGGACCCCGTACTAGAAGAAATTAACAGGATTTATTATGATCCATCTAATCCCGCTGGTTTTGGTAGTATTGATAAATTATCAAAAGCCATGAAGGGTAAAATGAATAAAAAGCAAGTAAAGGAATGGTTAAAATCACAAGAAACATACACATTACATAAACCCATTCGAAAAAAATTCCCGCGTAATAGGTACATTCTATCAAATATTAATGAACTGTGGCAAGCTGATTTAAGTGATATGCGAACTTATTCTCAATATAATGATGGTTTCAAGTATATACTTTGTATTATTGATGTATTTAGTAAATATGCTTTTGCAAGACCAATGAAAAAGAAAAACTCAGAAACAACTAAAGAATGTTTTGAAAGTATATTTACTGAAAGTAATTTAGCACCTACTCACATACAATCCGATAAAGGTACAGAATTTGTTTCAAAAGATGTACAAAAATACTTTAAATCCAAAAAGATTAATTACTATACCACTAACAATCCTGACATTAAGGCTAGTATTGTTGAACGATTTCAAAGAACACTAAAAATGAAAATGTGGCGTTATTTCACTCATAATAATACTTATAGATATATAGATGTTTTACAAGATTTAATATACTCTTATAATCACAGCTTTCACTCTAGTATTAAGATGTGCCCATGTGATGTAAATTCCAACAATATTATGACAGTTTGGACTAATCTTTATGATAGACGGTCAAAAAAACTTTCTTTAGAAAATCCTAAACCAAATTTCAATGTGGGTGATTATGTTCGAATAACTAAATATAAACATGTATTCCAAAAAGGATATGAATCAAATTGGAGTGATGAAATATTTATTATATCTTCAATAATTGATAGATCTCCATGGGTTGTTTATACAATAACAGATTTACAAAATGAACCAATAATTGGTACTTTTTATGAAAGAGAATTACAGAAAATCACTTACAACCCCACCTCACAACATAAAATAGATAAAATAATTGACACTCGTTATTCAGGTAACAGAAAAGAAGTATTAGTGAAGTGGAAAGGTTATCCAGATAAATTTAACACTTGGATTTTAGCTTCTAGTTTAAAAGAAATATGAATAAAGAAAGTTTCTATTTAACTTTGCTCAGCAATAGTTCAATGGAATACTTTCCTGATAACAAGACCACAAATTTTTCAACGAAATTACCAAAAGCTATAAAATTAGAAGGTGAATGGTCGGTTGGAGTTGTCGAGTTTCAATATCCATGTACCATGTTTACTGTTCAAGACCATGAAAATGTTATACTTAGCATTTTCATGGTCTTGAACTGTAATGTAGATTTCGTAATATACATTACAAAATCTATGTTAATGCCTAATGAAGATAAACCATCCACAGTGTACTACAAAAAACATATTCCAGCTACCAACTATGATAACGTTGAGCATATTTTAAGAGTGTTAAATGGTATCGGAGAGAACTTGAAATTTCGCTATGATGAAATAACAAAATTTGTGTCTATTTCGGTATTGGATAAAAATATAACATCCGTAACATTATCACCCAAATTAAGTTTACAGCTAGGTTATGAACCAAATAAAAATCTCCTAGAGAGAAATTTTGGAAAGTGTCCTGCTAATTTACACTTAGGGTTACCATCTCAACTATTTCTATATTGCGACATTATCGATCCTCAGATTGTGGGTGATGTTATGACTCCTTTATTAAGAGTCATTTCATTAGATCCTACAAAATACATTTATGGTGCAAATAAAATGCACGTTTTCTCTCAACCTCACTACTTACCTGTTATGCGAAGAGAGTTCGATACGTTGGAAATAGTTATAAGATCGAGTACAGGACAAAAAATACCATTCCAGTTTGGAACCGTGTGTATTAAACTACATTTCCGAAAATTATATGAATTCTCTTCGTGATCATCATAAATGTCCATATGAAAATTATTATACACATCAAGCTGGATCAGGAGTTGGAGTAATTTATAAGGGTTCACCATATCAACGCGGTCATGGTATTGGGAGCTTCTTAGGGGGGTTATTCAGATCAGTTTTACCTTTACTTTCAAGTGGTGCTCGAGTGATTGGTAAGGAGGCATTAAGCGCTGGAGTAGGACTTTTATCGGATATGGTTCAAGCCCGTCCTATGGAAGCCTCAATAAAAGACCGTCTAAAGCAAGTTAGTACGAATTTAAAACGAAAGGCTGATGAGAAAATTGATCAATTTAACATGACTGGATCTGGGTATAAAACTAAAAGAAAACGATTGACATCGTTCATTCCACCATTAACTGCTAAAGTGAAAGCTGCGAAAAAACTTTGTCTAAAACCAAAAAATATCAAAGATATATTTTCAAACTAAATATGTCTTTCCTTCATAATCATTCTTGCGAGTGCGTTAAGTCAGAATTGGATTTGTTTGCACTACCGTCTACACAAACTAGCATTGAAAATGGATTGTGGATTCATTATAAACCAATTTCATCTCTTGGTGATGATGGACCTATCGAGTTTCAAGTTCCTGGGACCGGCGATGACTACATAGATTTGTCTCATACATTACTCCACATAAAGGCAAAAGTATTAAATCAAGATTCAACTAACTTGGTATCTACTACAATAGTAGCACCTGTAAATAATTGGCTGCATTCACTTTTTAGTCAACTTGATGTTTATTTAAACCAAAAACTTGTATCACCACCTAATAATACCTATGCATATCGAGCATACATGGAAACCCTTTTAAACTATGCCCCTGCTGCTAAACAATCTCATCTTACTTGTAGTCTTTGGTATGAGGATACAGCAGGAAAAATGGATTCTACAGATGGTAAAAACATAGGATTTGTTAAAAGACAGGAATTGATTAGTGAAAGTAAGGAAATAGAAATGATTGGTCATCTTCACGGTGACATTTTTAACCAAGATAAATTTTTAATTAATGGTGTTGAAATGAGTGTTAAATTGGTTCGATCAAGAGAGAGTTTTAATTTAATTGTTGGGTCAAACGATGTAAAGTTTAAAGTTTGCATTACGGACGCAACTCTTATTGTTCGACGAGCACGAATTAATCCAAGTGTATTACTCGCACATCAAAAAGTTTTAGCTTCTACCACTGCTAAATATCCTATTACTCGAGCTGAAGTAAAAGTTTTAACAATTCCTTCCGGTGTTCAAGGAAAAACTCTTGATAATATATTTTTAGGACAGGTACCGAAAAGATGTATAATTGGATTTGTGAACAATTCTGCATTTAATGGTTCCCTTACTAAAAATCCATTTAACTTTGAAAACTATGGTATTAATTCTTTCTGCTTATATATTGATGGTCAACAAATACCTTCAAAAGCTTTGCAACCATCTTTTAATAATAGCATATTTACATCAGCATATCATACTCTATTCTCGGGAACTGGTATTCACTTTCTTAATGAAGGAAATGGAATCTCTTGTGAACAGTATGGCAAAGGTTACTGTCTATTAGCATTTGACTTAACTCCTGATTTATCAGCTAACTCATCAACTCATTGGAATCTCATAAAGCATGGTAGTGTAAGAATAGAAGTACGATTTGAATCCTCATTAATACAAACAATTAACTGTATAGTTTATGCTGAGTTTGATAATATTATTGAGATAGATAAAAACAGAAATGTTACTGTAGACTATAGTAGTTAAGGTTATAATATGTGTTGTGTGTTAGATTTTATGTGTTATGTGTAATGCATTTTGTGTGTATGTAACTATGTGAAACGTTATAAAATTAAATAAAACAAATTGTATGCAATATATTTTTTTTTATTTCTTTATAAATCTTCTATTTAATCTAATACAAAACACTGTTCGAGTTGAAATTTTACATAAGCACACTGACTAAACCACTGAACATGCTGCTGCCAAGGATCATCATCATCTTCCCAATCTTTTAAACCACCACCACAATGGAAACACTTGGTCCCGTCTGCATGGCCAGTATAAAAGAAACCAGCTTCTGCAAGATCTTCAGGTTTCTGTCGCATAACTAGAGGCCAGTTTTCGAAACTAAGCAAACGGCTAGATTTTGAACTGAAGAATGGATATTCAGCTCTTGAGTACTGCATACTCTTCTCGTTTTCTTCTCCACTCAGTGTTGTAGTTTTGTTATTCAATGATGTGTTTTGTACACGTATGCCACACTCATCTCTTCCTTCCGCTCTTGTCTTCCTGTAATTGAAGTAAACAGAATCACATTCACTAATGATCAGCTAATGACTGTCATTGTTAAAAAAGTATTTTTTAACTTTTTCACTTTCTGCTATTGTCTTTGTTATATTGTATACGAGGGCGTTTGTGTTGTCGTAGATGCTATCCTTATTAGTCTTTACGTAATATTTAATTCTCGTGGAAGCATGTTTCCAATGATCAGTAGTTGGAATCTTGGATAGCTTCTTCATATCGTACATTTCAATTTTGATGAGATGCGTCGCTTGGTCTCCGTCGTCAGAATTAGTAGAAATGTATGATACACCATCTCTAGCGGCTCGTGCTACGGTTGATGATAACAGCTTCCTCTTTTTTATTTTTGATTCAGCTTCAAAAAAATGATCAATCGATTGCGATTTTCTTTTTCCACCATCGCATGTGTTATTATTAATGACGAGGTTATCACTCTCTTCTTGAGGGGAGAGTGGCGAGTAGTAATACTGTTTATAGGTATCTTCATCGAAGCTCAATGATTTCTGCAACAACACAGTTATCATGTTAATATCAATTTGTTAACACTTAATCATAAAAGTTAAAAAAGTTAAAGTTACAGCCTATTAAAGTCCACTGCTGAACATAGGCCTCCTCTCATTTCTGAGAGGGTTTTAGAGCAAGGAAATGTCCGCCGCGCTCCCTCAATGTGTGTTGGCGAACTTCACATGCCTTCGAAATTTTCTCAGACATGCAGGTTTCCTCACGATGTTTTCCTTCACCACCAAGCACATGGTAATAAGCACTTAAAATTGCGATTAACAATTTAATTGGTGCTGGCGGGGATCGAACCCGGGTCGCGTACTGTGAAATTTACAGCTAGCGCTAACCATCTGAGTTACCACGGCTTAATCATATACATACACAATATTTAAATAAAATAATACACACACATGAAAATAACAGAAAAAAAGTAATTTAGTCAATAGAATAAACACTTACATCCATAGCCTTTGGTGTATTGAAGTAACACAAATGTACTATTGATAGATCCACTGTAGTCAAACGACCGTACACTAACTCGATGACTGCGTCTGTTGGTCTTATATACCACCAGTACGTAAAAATTCTAATCTAAAGTATTTCCGTAATGAGTTGATAATTACTTTATGCGTCAACCAGTT
Source organism: Parnassius mnemosyne (assembly GCA_963668995.1). Taxonomy (NCBI): domain Eukaryota; kingdom Metazoa; phylum Arthropoda; class Insecta; order Lepidoptera; family Papilionidae; genus Parnassius; species Parnassius mnemosyne. Next base: position 33,758,743 of record CAVLGL010000159.1, read on the forward strand.
TATCTCACATTTCCGTTGTCTATCTCAACATTTCTTCGTATTCTGTTTTGTTTGGTGATCAATGACTCAAGTATAGTGCCACCAACTTATCTGTTCAGGTGGACAAAATTGGAACTAAAGCCGCCATTTTGTAAATGACATTTCGCTGTCATCTATTATTTATTCTGAACTATCAGGTGAGTGTTTGTAAAAAGTGTAAATAAAATGCCTAAAGGTCTTAAAAGTGATGCGCGATAGATTATCCTAAAGGTTTTATCATTTATGAAAGAAGAGAAACCTGTATGAGTCCCAACTATACCATTTGAAAAGCTGTATGAACGCGTTGCTGCCGCGACAGGTTAGTATTGCCAGATATGGAAAATTAAAATCACCAAATAATGTACTTGTGAAACATAGTAAAAAAATTAACTCAATTTACTGCAATTCATCTAAAGTGCCTAGCTTTATAGTTTGTGTTGCTAATGTTCTAATGCCCCAATTAACTGAAGATTCATTTCATAAAATTACACCGATGCAGTGGAAAAACATTTGTAATCATGTAAGAAAAATTGAAAATGAATACAGACTAAGAGACGCGTATTTAAATGAACCCTTTATTATAGTGTCAGAGCGATAGTGAAAGCGATTCCGGAAGATGAATTATTGGAACCAGTAGCTAACGCGGGTACATTTTTCAAAACAGAAATTCCTGGAATTCGGCCGCTTGAACTCCGAGATCACGACCATAATTATTTTTATAAAATATAAATAGTATATATAGTAACACTAATTCTCACTAGTTTTAATATATTATCACGAAATTTGTTTTATTTTATATTATGTGTAATGAATATGTTGTTACCTATTTCCTCGGTGAATTTCTTAAATGGCAATAGTAAGCACTCCACTAGCGACGCTGTCAAGTGAATAGATAAGTTGGTGGCACTATACGATTTGTATAACACAAAAATGCAATTTAATATTTAGAAATCACTATAATTGACCATTCCTATGTTATTCATTGAGTAGATTGGTACTGTAATAATGTACTAATAGCAGTAATATCATGGATACACTAGATGTACAACAACATCTGAAAAAGATTCACCCCAGTCTAGAAAATAATGTTTATGCAGCTAATAGACTGCCTATGTATACCCACGTACCAACGTATATAATATGTAATTTGGATACAGATGATAAACCAGGGTCACATTGGGTAGCTTTATATATCGATACGAATGACGTCGGTCAATATTTTGATTCATATGGACGATCACCTGTACGATATCATCTAGAGTTTTTAAAAAGGAATTGTAAAAGATGGAACTGGAATGTTGATAGGATTCAGAATGAGTGGACTTCAGTTTGTGGCGAATATTGCTTAATGTATTTGCTATATAAGTTTCAAGGATGTTCAATACATAGTTTTACGAGTATATTTACAAGGAACACATTGTACAACGATATTTTAGTGGATGAGATGTTTCGCTCCTATTTTATAGATAATAAGTAATAAGATTTTGTATTTTATAAATAAAAATTGTAACAAAATTATGTAATGTGTTTTATTGATGATTCAGATTAGCGTTGTATAATTAGGAACAAAGAAGTACAATACAATAGCACTGATATAGTCGACGCACACGCTGCAATGAAGGTGATTAATGAACAATAGAACAATAGAAATAGGAACAATGGGACGCTAATGACGGTGGAGGCCCTTACCGGATATCAATTAGATATTAGCTAATTGATCTACACATCTCCGGAACCGTGCATTCTACACAAAAATGGACCGCGGATTCGTGATCAGAGCATGCCAAAACTTTTTTTTTTTTTAGGATCGGGTGTCGACGAACGTCGTTGAACCACGTCTGACTCAGGTGGTCTAGAAGTGGTACAACTACACTACTTATTATGCATGTTACTATGGCAACGAATCCTCAACATCCTCCGCGGTAAAAATAAACAATTAAAAAATAAAAATTAAACTAAACTACTTCTTTGCCTCTCCACGTGAAAAAATATGAATAGTTTATTTTTTTAATATTCTGACTAGAAATTCATTTCTTCTTGTCACCATTGTAGTTTCAATAATTCCTGTTTTGAAAACTGAATACACTATCGTGGTCTCGGTACCGGCCTTGGTATCTGTAATCGCACGGGGTGTGGTTTTTTATCGCTCCACGGGGAAAAATATAAACATTTTTTAAAATATTCTCACTTGAAATCATTTTCTTCTTGTCACCATTGTAGATTTAATAATTCCGATACTAAAGCAGAATAGGTACACTATGTTGTTCTTGGTACTGGTCTTGTTATCTGTCATCTCACAGGTGTGGTTTTATTTCGTTGCGCACTTGTACATATGTGTTTTTATCGACATCTACGCTTCATGCTTTGAGTAATTACTAATTACATACATTGTATGCAATGTAGTATGTATGTAGTATGCTTGTACTTACTGTGAGGCTTTGTGTTGACGTTTTTGTGAGAAGTTGTCGTTCTTCTCCGTTAGAAGTAATAGTGTTCTGTGGCGATGGGTGTATGTTATGTTTATCGTGATTGCGTGTTATAATAATTATAATTCTTACAAAACGTCGAGCATAGTTTTGTGTCGTCGCATTCGTTCGCGTTTAAGTTGGTCTGAGCACGATAAGTTTCACTGTTTTTACGACAAATTAGTACTGAAAAAGACATCTTCATTATTTTATGTTTTCGTGGATATATGTAGGTACGACTGAATAATGAAAGTCAAATTTGTAAAATTTTACTTAAAAAGCGTCTTTTAAATAGGATAATGACAATTTTGCTATAATAGCCGGTAGGCCCTTTATTATTTTTGGTCATTTAATTTATTGGTATACTATGTACCTATGAAATAAACTGAAAATCATTAAAATTTTTGCATATTGATAGATGACAATATTTTTGAAGTGGAAACTTCTTTAGAATCTTTGTGATTTGGACCTCGATGAAACCACAGAATAAAATAAATAATAGTTATAAGAAATGAAACTAAAAAGCGACACCAAAAAGAGACAAACATAATATACATCTTTAGAATTTAGCCTGGGATAAAATGAGATAGAATGGTATATAAAATTTGATTTATATTTTTAATTTTATTATTTTTATTTGCGTTTCAGCCACCGTCTATTTTATGTAGCACCTTAAGAGTCAATCAATTTTAGTTCGATAAAATGGCATTACCTACAAAATGAAGAAGATGGCGCTTTTGCGAAGCAATTTTAAATTTAATTAACTTTTAATATTAATATTGTATTTATTCGTTTATTTTAAAATTACTCAAAACAAAATATTATTTTGTTGTTTTTTTTTTACACTAAATTTAGGCTCTAAATGTCTTATAATAAGGGTTGTAATACATATTTATTTAGAGCGAATAGTACCAATTTTGTTCATTAGTTTGGGTTTAACTCTTATTGGGCGAAAAGTGTATTTTACCAGTAGTCAGCCGCGTACAAATGTAATTGCATGTCAGGGGCCGACCAATGGGTCTACTACAAATCCAGTAGTCAGCCGTTGGTCCTGTTGTAAAAAATAGTACCTTAAAGCCTTTTCAATAAGGGTTAAATCTAGGCACGGTTATTTTAACATGGAAATTTTAGAATAAAAATTTGTTTTAGAATTCTATCATGTCAAAAATTCATCCGTCAATACAAAGAAGAGCAATTAGCACAAGCTATAGCGGTGATTAGAAATGGGATAAAAAGAATAGGAGCTATTTCTTCCAAAGAGTGGAGACAATTTCAGAAACAAAAATAAGAAGTGAAGCAACAGAAAAATAACGATATATTGATTAAAAGAATTAAGAGATTTGAAGCTAAAACAAAGAAAGAAGAATTACAAAAAATGAAAGCGGAAATGCTGTTGAATTTCAAAAATAGCAAATGGAGGAAGAAAAATACTATATGTACAATAAACAAAGTAAGATGCAAAAACTGTGAAGAGGATGTGACTAGCGACACAGAAATTATTGACTTAAAGAATATTGGATGTGACACTTGCCTTGCATGGTACATTTGAACTGTACTGAATTCGCTGGGGACATATATGAAAATTGGATTTACCTAGTCGGACTATTTGTCCCAGGTAAACATATTCGTCAATAACTTCGAGCTTAGTGCTCCCAACAACTACCGGCATAGGTGTGACATGGACGTTAAACATGATTTTCGTTTTGTCATTGTTCATCTTAAGACCAATCCGCTGGGACCTATCTATTGAGGTCATTGAGCATAGTGCTTAGATCCTCCAGCGATTCTGCCATAAGGACTATATCGTCGGCAAATCGAAGTCCAACTTCGGCCGAGAGGTCAATCGACGGATTCAACTCTGCTGGGCAGCGTTCGGGAGATTACGACACATCTTCTTGTTAGACATACCTCAAAACCTCAAAACTAGATTGTACCTACAACCAGTGCGTGTTCTCCAATGATGACCTATGGATTTGATACATGGTCCTTCACTGCTGGTCGTGTGAGGAAGCTCAAAGTCGCTCAGCGAGCTATGGAGAGGACTATGCTCGGCGTTTTTCTGTGTGATAGAATTACAAACCGGCAAAGTGCGAGTCGGACTCGCGCACCGAGGGTTCCGAACAAATCTGTAGGTATATAAGTTTAAAATTATTTATTATATGATGTAACTAAAAATTTATGCTTTTTGCAATTTTTCCTTTAGCTGTGCTATAAAACGTTGCTTTCAAGATTCTGAGTTCACGGGAAGTACCCTGTAGGTTTTGATTCCCTTGAGAATGTCGAAAATTTACGGCATAAACGACTGTATCTTTTGATTCCGTTGGCTTAGAAGTTTGATTTTTTCACAGCTCTAAGGGACAGTAGACTTGAGTATTTGATATGAATTTCAGCTTTATACCTCCACGCGTTCCTGAGAAAAAGGGTCTTGACAGACAGACAGACAGACAGACAGACAGACATACGGACAACAAAGTGATCCTATAAGGGTTCCGTTTTTTCCTTTTGAGGTACGGAACCCTAAAAATCATCATCATCAAATCGGTTCATATATCGGTTCAGCATAAAAAAAACGGCCAAGTGCGAGTCGGACTCGCGCACCGAGGGTTCCGAACAAATCCGTAGGTATATAAGTTTAAAATTATTAAAAATATTTTTATTATATGATGTAACTAAAAATTTATGGTTTTCGCAATTATTCCTTTATCTGTGCTATAAAACGTTGCTTCGTACCAAATTTCAAGATTTCTAGATTCAAGATCCTATAAGGGTTCCGTTTTTTCTTTTTGAGGTACGGAACCCTAAAAATGAGTATATCCGCAGTAGAATCCGCAAAGCATTAGTAAGCTGAAGTGACAATAGGCCGGCCATATAACTCGGAGAACTGACAATCGATGTGGAAGAAAGGTTCTCGAGAGGCACTAGATGAAGGGACGACGTTGTAAGATATGTAGGAAGTCAATGGATGCAGGTGGCTCGGGACCGTGCTTTGTGGCATTCCTTGGGGGAGGTCTACATAGGCCTTCTGAACACTCAGCAGTGGAATTGTGAAGGGCTGTAATGATGATGATGATGATGGTATTTGAAAATATACATAATAAAGAATTTCTATGCCAAATATGCAAGAATAAGTGAGAGGCTGACTACAGGGTAAGACATGGCTGACTTGTGGAGAAATGAGGCTGACTACTGGTAAAAAGTACCATAATTTGTTTAATGTTGATTTTTTATATAATTCTATTATAAATACAATGTTTTGTTAATTTATTTAGTAAATTTAATAAACAAGCTTACTGGCAATAATTGTTGTTTTCATTCATAATGTTTAATTTTGAAAATACAGTTGAATCAAATTTTAGTTCTCACTAAAAGGTTGACTACTGGGTGTTTTACCCTAAATTCGATTAGAAACTGAAGGAAAAACTTACACTCTTTTAGCTTTAATAGGTTTTTCATAGATGGCGTTGTTTATCAGTCGCATTACCCCATAGCTAGATTTCATAAGACATTATGCTATGAAAATAACTAAAATAAACTAGCTGTTTCAAAACATGTAGGGCCTCTAATCTTATGCTGCAGAACTAAGTTTGCTAGCTAGTAAAGATATATTATATGAGGGTCCCAAGTATCGTGTCAACTGTAATTCCGACAAAAACAGTGGCTCCTCCGCATTTAAAAGCACACTGGTTAACATTAGGTGTAGGAAATTTAATACATTTTCTTTTATTACATTTATATCTTTATTACGTTAAACATTATTCCTTCGTCATATTTTATCAATTGACTTTTAAGTCGGAAAATCAACGAAGTATCATCAGCAAATAAAACTATATCATGGTTATTCCCTACCTAATAAGCTAAGTAAATAATATAAGCTAAGAACAGGAAGGTGCCAAGAATCAAGCCCCGAAGAACACCCGTAACTAAGGGGGGTTCTTCAGTCAGTATCTGATACAACCGACCCGGAAAAACTGCTACCGTTAATAATATCTGTTTGCGTTTTATTATTTAGATATGTTGTAATAAGTTACAGTGCTGTCTTTTACACCAAAATGATGTAGCTTCTTGATTATTGTCTCGTGGTGAACGAGTCCCAAGATTTTGAACGATCACAAAATATACCCATAGCCTCCTCTGAATTCTCTACGACATCAGTTGTCGAGCGACACCTTGTAAAACCAAAGTGATTTTTATGGAGTAATTTATTTACATTAAAAAAGGTTAACATAAGTCTAGAATAAACTTTCCAAAAATTTTACTGAGCGTATGCAGTACATAAATAGATTTAAAAGTAGTGTTGTCCAATGTACTACCAGATTTCAAATAAAGGTATAACTTCACTATATTTCAGTAAATCAGGAAACACACCAAATTCGATACTAGTATTAAAAAAATAGTAGGTTGGTGTGCGATTGCATCTATTTATAGACGCAATAACTTTAACGAAAATCCCCCATAAATCGACTGCTTTCTCAATATCACCTTTCAAGTAACAAAACTTTATTTGTATATATATTTGTAATTTGCGTTATCTATTTTTTTATTTTGAGTATAATTAGGTATTTCGAGTTTTTCTTTATGCGTGCGTGCGTGCGTGCGTGTGTTTGTGCGTGCGCGTGCGCGCGCGCGCGCGCGCGTGTGTGTGTGTGTGTGTGTGTGTGTGTGTGTGTGTGTGTGTGTGTGTGTGTGTGTGTGTGTGTGTGTGTGTGCTTGTGCGTGTGCGTGTGCGTGAGCGTGTGCATGTGCGTGTGCGTGTGAGTGGGCGTATGTGCGTGCGTGCGTGTTTGCGTGCGTGTGTTTGTGCGTGCGTGCGTGTTTGTGTGTGTGTGTGTGTGTGTATGTGTGTGTGTGTGTATGTGCGTGCGTGTGCGTGTGCGTGTGCGTGTGCGTCTGCGTGTGCGTGTGAGTGCGCGTGCGCGTGTGAGTGCGCGTGCGCGTGCGTCTGCGCGTGCGCGTGTGCGTGTGCGTGTGCGTTTGCGTGTGCGGTTGCGTGAGAGTGCGCGTGTGCGTGTGCGTGAGCGTGTGCGTGTGCGTTTACGTGTGCGTGTGCGTGTGCGTGTGCGTGTGCGTGTGCGTGTGCGTGTGTGAGCGTGGGTGTGCGTGTGCGTGTGCGTGGGTGTGCGTGGGTGCGCGTGGGTATGCGTGGGTGTGTGGGGGTGTGCGGGGGTGTGCGTGTGCACGTGTGCGGGGGTGTGCGTATGCACGTGTGCGCGTGAGCGCGGGCGCGCTTGAGCGCGTGTGCGCGTGTGCGTGCGTGCGTGCGTATGTGCGTGCGTGTGTGCGTGCGTGCGAGCGTGTGTGCGTGCGTGCGTGCGTTAGTGAGTGTGTGTGTGTGTGTGTGTGTGCGTGCGTGCGTGCGTGCAGATGTGCGTGCGTGCGTGCGTGCGTGCGTCGGTGCGTGCGTGCGTGCGTGCGTTTGTGCGTGCGTGCGTGTGTGCGTGCGTGCGTGCGTTAGTGCGTGTGTGTGTGTGTGTGTGTGTGTGTGTGTGTGTGTGTGTGTGTGTGTGTGTGTATGTGTGTGTGTGTGTGCGCCAGGAGGGAGGGTGCGGGTGGTGCAGAGAAAGCAGTGCCGTTACATTTTTTTAAATTAGATGTATTTTTATAGTTTTAATTATTGTAAACATATTATATTATTTTATATTTACTATATTATTTATATGTTAATGACTTCTGATGAAGATTCTTTTTTTTCTGCCAATTAATCTGACACATCGCCTAATAACAATAGTTTTTGTTCTGCAACTGATACACTTGGTGATTTTGTGCGGCATACGTTTAATCAGGCTCACTTTTCGTAGAAGGTGTGTCATATCAATGCACAATGCGTACCCAGTCCAGTCACTATAGCGACCTAATTGAAGCTTTCTCGAATGATAACGTTCATACCGTTTTGATTTCTGAGAGTTGGTTCAAACCTCATCTTCTTTCGACCACTTATCCTCTCTCTGGCTTTACTCTGATACGCAATGATCGGGTGGACAGAAAAGGGGGTGGTGTTGTTATATATCTCCGCTGTACCTTTTCTTGTAAAATCCTAGCCGCCTCCTCACCCTCCTAATCCGCCTCTGCAGAGTTTCTTTTTCTCGAGATATGTGTGAAGGGAACAAAACTGGTTCTCGGTGTTGTCTATTGTCCCCGTTCTGTTGATTACTTCTCCAGTCTCGAAACGACTCTGGAATCTTTAGGGTCGGAATACACACATCACATCATCATGAGCGACTTCAATACTGACCTCATGGTTCCCACCTCTCCCCGTTCTTCTAAGCTCCTTCATATTGTCGAATCAGTTGGTCTCCACATTCTTCCGTTACAAACCACTCATCACAACTTTGACGGGAATGACACTTGGCTCGACTTGATCCTTACATCTTCTTCTTCCCTCGTGTCCTCCCATGGTCTATACCTTGCGTCTGGCTTCTCCCATCATGATATCATTTTCCTTTCTTATGTCCTAAAACACCTAAATTGCTTCCTAAAATCCTGCACATGCGATGTTTGGTCCTATGGATTTAGAAAAGTTTAAATTAAAATGGGACAAAGTTGTTGTCACTCGCCACCCCCACTGTGGACGAGAAAGTTGCAGTATTTAATGACACTGTTCTTAAGCTTTATGATGCGCATGTTCCAGTCAAGAGGATGAAGGTCATGCGACCACCTGCTCCATGGATGACGAGAGGCGTTCGCTTAGCCACGAAGCGTAGGGACCGGGCTTTTCAACGCTTTAGAAAAGATCGGTGTGATGAGAAATAGACCTTCTATAAAGCTGATACGCAACGCTAAACGCAGATATATTCGTGAAAACATAATTTTCTCTTCTCTGCCGATATTTGGAAGTTCCTACTTCATATTTGTATCTCTACATCACCCAAAGGTTGACTGGTAGAGAATGCCTCAGGCATTAAGTCCTATACATCATATTGTATGAAGTTTAAATAAACAAATAAATATCAATAGTTTTGAAATATTTTACAATATCTGCAATTACTTTTTTACAAACATTTACATATTGTTTGAGTAATGACTCGGCGACAGCAGGGGAGGAATTGAGTGACTTTGTAGTCACGTTCGGAATGTCGGTAAAATATTGTTCAAAAACCGTTGTCATATCTTTATCTGATTTCGTTAAATAATTGTTAAAATTTAATTAAAATGTTAAATTGTCTATTTTCATCATTCCAGTTGCGCTATTGATTATAATCAAAGTCATTTTCATTTTATTAGAGGCTTTCTTAATTTTTTTTCTTAAATGTAAAAACTTGGCTGTGGAACACACTTTTGAAAAAAAACATCTCTAGCCATGTTCCAAATACGAAATTTTTTAATGATTTTGATTATTAATTTTTGAAGTATAGGTTCCTACTTACCATTATAAGATTTCTACCTTATCTCACTTAGATATAAGGTCGAGTCTTGCCAGTCGTGAACCTTTCTTGCCCATCGGTTGTCGGTTCTTCGAGCTGAGCGAGATAAATTATAACTGAGCTGAGCTACTGTAAGAACGTTTATGAAAATAAACGTCATAATATAGAAAAAAACAAACCCTCGTTATTACACTTTCGTATTTGGGTAAAAAGAAGCCTTTATGTTGCCGAGGGTCATTAACCACCTTCACATCAAATTTAGTGGAAACATGTCCAGTAGTATTTACGTATATTGTGAATTGCCTGCCTGTGTATACACAGAAAGAAGCGAAAGAGGTATGTAAGGATCGTGACACTTGGCGATCTGTTCTCTCTGGCTACCCAGGATTGTGCGTGAAGATAAGTAAGTAAGTAAGTGTATACAGAAAAAAATATCGAAAAATAACTAATTTGTCCACAAAATCCCACATTTAGTCACGTAGACTCGTTTTTTTGAAAATGTTAATATTATAATATAATAGCTATATTATACCCTACCACACGACTTTTTTACAGATTTAACAGACAGATTTAAGATTAAATATTTTTAATCTTAAATTTGTCTATTAAGTTTCCATATATTTTTACAGCACATGTTGCAGAACTAGCTTGATAAATATGCGATCTCGAATTGGATTCGATTTAACGTGGTAGAGCCACGCTGGCGCTGCAACTGTATTATGACTGCCAGAAAGGACCATTATCTCACAGATACAAACGTGAAATATAATGCTGCTGTGTTTCGTATGATGTGTAAAGGACCGAAACCCCTTTTTACTGACGACGAGACATTCCAACAGAAGCATGGCTCTACCATGTACAAAACGTTGCCTGTCACCTTTCTTTCTTTAAAAAAAAACCCAGCCCTAACATCAAACCCCCAGCCCCGCAGAAGCGTTCACGTGAAGAGTATAACTTCCTGCCTATTGTGAGAGAGTTTACTATAGTAGTAGATACTGTATTCGTGGTAATTCAAGGGCCCTATCCCTGCCCTATGTGGGACTTATATAGGCTGTAGTTTTACTTTTACATTTAATTTTTATTAGGCAATTATGAAAAGTAAGCATTTAGTTTCGCTTCTTATTACCAATTTTTTTAAGAAATTTAATTATTTCTAATAAGCAGTAGATTGGCATCAGAAGTCAGAACACAATACTTATCTACTTAATAAATAAAATCTCTATTATTATTATTAAATAAGTAAGGTACGTTGGGGTAAGATCGGTGATGGGGCAAGACCGTAGGATTCAAATTCCCGGCGAATTATGCTATATTTTGAAAAGCTAACAATAATATGCTACACGACGCCATTTCATCCTGCCCCGACCCTCAGTTGGCGCCAGTCACTCCGGCAAGTGGGACCTGTGCTGCGTGGCATTTTATAAAACAATGTAATTTTTGTATTATTTTTGTCCATCCGATCTTTCCCTATCACTTTTATTTACGATTTTTAGCGAGAATATGGCTTCTTTTGTTATTATTTTGTGTGGATACTAATTTTTATGAAGTTATAGCTAAATAAAGCTGGTCCATGCCGGGGTAAGATCGCTGTAGGCCGAGATCCGATGTTTCCCCTCGTGAGTGAAGATCGGATGAATATTATCCGATCTTTGCCTGTTACAAATATGGCAGTGGTTGTTAAACTTTCATTGGTCGTGTATATTTTTTCGTTGATTACTCAAGTGACTATGGGACTCAGTCTCGTTAGCAAGTCTGTATATTTAAAAGTAATAAAACAATACGATGGTTTTATTACTTTTAAGTACACATTAAAATACTTTTTTTTTATAGGATAAGGGTGACAAAGGAGCACACAGTCCACCTGATGTTAAGTGATTACTGCGGCCCATAGACATCTATATCTATCCTCTATTACAAATCAAAATGTAATTTATAATAATTATTTAAAAAATAATTTATAATAATAAATGCCGCTTTGTTAAAATATTTATATCTTCCTTAACTCCTGCATTATCCCAGGGCATTTCGCCAGTCCTTACTGTTATTTTTTTTCCCATAATAAAATCAAATGCATCCGATCTTTCTCTTATATTGAGTAATTCCATCTTATGTCATAACAAAGTTTGAGAAACATAAAATTACAATTTCTTTATATCAGGGATAAGATCGGATGGCAAAAAACAAAAAAAGAGAAAATCGTTTGGAACATTTATGTTTCTAGTAATTTATAGATCATATTGAAATATGTTTTTGAGCGTTAAATATAGGACAAATCTCTTTTATAAACTTTTTTCTCTAAGCAGTAGAAGTGGTTTTAAATTTAAGTCCGGTCTTACCCCTTAATGGCCAATTTTTCATTATGCATATAAAAAAGTATGTCTAGTTTTCGCACACCTTTAAAGCAGAAACCGTTGAGTTTACACAAGCAAAAGATTCTCAGAGCTAAACTACGTTTAACGATTAACGGTTTGCTCCAGGTTCCATAAATCTGACGTATACGAATGTCGAGAAATTAAAGTTTTTGGCAGACTCTTCCAACTATTCGAAAATCCGTCCGGTATTACCCCAACGTACCTTATAACATGTATATTGTATAGTATATTTTTATTAAAAAATGCTATTATTATTTTGAATGCTTTATTTTACTGTAAAACTGTAAACTGTCATGTATTTGTTATGAAAAGTTATTAGATACCGTAAAACATATATTTACCGGCAGATGGCGTTTACCACTTCTTAACTCTGGTTAAAAGTGTATTTTTATTGAAATAAAGAATTGTAAAAAACGAGACAATTCTCTCATGAAAATTAAGATTACAAGAATCTACTGTTTATTTTTAAGTAAAGTAACGAACCGAAACGCTTAAATATTACGTTACGGTACGTGAACAGAGACTAGGAAGAACCAAGTAGAGTGCCGACTGCCGACCCTACTTTTCGCATCCATCCACGCCATGTGTGTCGATAACCCTGCAGTAGACGCGGCCTACCATACCATCACGCTTGCGCCTCGCATCGGTAGTCCCGCAGAGGCGGCCTTAACCCAACCGCATTCCTTCGCTACATATCCTGTGCTTTCATCATTATATTGGTGGTAAAATACTGCTAAAAGTATTGTTACATTGCAAAATAATATATATTTTATTAAAATAATTATTTTTGACCCGTATAAAGATAGGAGAAAAAATAATTGTAAATAACTCCAGTGGCCGCCTCTGCGATAACTCAGATTCCGTTAAACAGATGGCACCACTGAAAATATTTGACATTCCATAAATTCCTATCGTAGTGGGCTCGGCTCAAATGTCAAACGCGACTATTTCGTCAACAGAGTCGTGGCGCGATAGTTGGATTTTATAAAATAATAACAAATGCTACAACAGTGTATTTGTCAAACAATGGGTACTAGACGATAGAAGTCTGTATATTATTTTGCGTCGAACGTTTTATCAATCAGTGTTTGTAATACAACGAATGCCTAAACATATACTGTAAATACGTTTCTTATTGATTTTTGCGTTCTTCGCCGGTTTTTGTAACTGTTATTAAAGTTTTTGTATACTGAGTAAGATTTAAGATAAATAATTTTTACATACTTAAATAACTTTTAATAGTGTTGTTGGTTACTTACAACACGGTGAAAAATACTAAGGACATTGCCCATTGCTCGTTTGTTGTGATACGACTTGAGACGTGAATTTGGTAAGTAGCTACATGATTTGTTTAGATATTATAATTTTGTAATTGCATTTTTGGATCTAATCAAGAATAGCCACTGCTAACGTACTAAGAAAACTATGTAATAATAAATACAAAAATTATGATAGTCATTCTCGTAAGTATTAGTCCAAAAATGTTAAAATCGGTGTTTGTATTATAATACAATTTATTTTGTTTCCGTAATTTGGAGTAGCAATTGTAAACTACAATATTGAGACTATACAGTGGAACGTAATAAGTTCAAGTAGGTACCTACCGGTTTGATTTGCAAACGCGCCGCGCAAAAAATTTCGCCGCTACGCGAGGCGGAGGCGTTCAACGAGTACATGGCGAGGAATCTCGCGGGTGAGGAATGCGAACGATACGCGCCGTATAAACGTTCACAAACATACAAATTGGCCTCTACGCAACGATGATAACAGCCCGATAATACGACGTCCGATTAGCCAATGTGACCCCGTGGCCAGTACCCGTACTCATATTGATCGGTTTTATTTACTTTGCATCAATTTTGTCAATTTTTGTTCATAAATCACTCTTTTAAGATTGTTTGTGTTTGCGCTACAATCTTATGAAGGTCGTTATCTTATGAAAACGATACTTGGGTATTTTTTTAATTAATTTTTTATCTGTTCTCACACATGCTGCGGTACTTACATATAATTATAACGAAAAATAATTAACCGTTATGTAAAAACCTCCAAACCCTCTGTGTATAGCACCTCGGTTGCAATGATTTAAATTAATTTTTTCCTAATTAGAATATAGGTATAGGAATAAATACGTGAGCATTATTGCAATTTTTATCGCAAAACTTGGAATTCGTAATATCCTATGATTATATTATGTATTTACTTACCTAATATTTTATATTATTTATATTACATTACTATGCTTGACGATTGACGTTATACAGACGATTCTACAAAGGAAACATCTGCTCTGTTCCTTTTTTCGACCCCTTAGACACGTGCGCGGCCGCATAGCAGGGGTGGTAACAAAACCCCAATGAGGGGCATCTGACGATGACGATATATCACTAAATAATTTAAATGTAACTGTAACACATTGCTTGAAGGCTTATTTCCGATTGCTACTTTGGTTTAACCAAAATAGATTATTATTTTTAGTTTTTATCAGGAATGTCAAGGTTTCACTAACACGTGACGATAGTTTCGAAGAGGTAATTTTCAGGTGAAGTAAAATTACCACCTTACATATAATAGGTCTTATACTACTCTGATTAAATGTACTAAGGCCTACATGTTATAATATATAGGTACTTAGGTAAGTCTTAGTACATTTATTAGCGTCAGCACATAAAAGTAATACCTACCTACCTAATTTAAACTACATGCATTTTTTGATAGTTTACAGTTTAACCTATAGTTACGCCACTGGGTTTGTTTTGAGCCGGCTATACCGTTCCTATATTCTTATTAAGAATCGAATTATGGTGATCTCCATTGCTAGTAAATAGGAGTCGAGTTTAAAATATTTAGATGGAGTTTTCGCCGTTAGTCGGTTACAGAGCTTTTAAATTTAGGACGTAGGTATTTTCCTTATGTTTCAGTTATGAGGCTATAGCAAAACTAATCCAGGGTTTGAATGTCGTTAATCAGCAGTCACCAAATAAAAATATAGTGCAGTGGTCTGTACGATGTGAAGTCAAGTCCTTTCTTTGTAGACGTATTACAACTAGGTGTAACGCAGCTGCACATGCTTGTATTAGTCTATTAAAAATTGTTCTATAACTCGGAAAGTAAGTGAGATATAACGAATGATTTTATTTTTAACCGACTTTAAAAAAAGGAAGAGGTGCTCTATTAGACTGTATTTTTTTATGCTGAACCGATATATGAACCGATTTGATGATGATGATTCTTTTTTTATTTGAAAGTTGGTGCTTCCCATGTGGTCCCATATAAATTTGATCAAGATCTGACCAGTAGTTTTTGAGTTATCCTTAATAATGCGTATTTAATTGATTTTGCCACATTGATGATGTTCTCATTTTATTTAATATTGAAGTCGGTTGTACAAAATTTTTAATTTTACCACTTGTTTCAAAACAACTTAGATTTAATTTTAACAGAAATGTCATTTAATAGTGCTGCGAAAACTATTCGCAAAAAACTGAACTGAACTTACTGATGATGGATAGATAGTAGTGTAACCACGTTGGTAAGCGGCTCTACCTACGTTCACATATCACAAAGCCGCTGGCCGATGCGTGGCGAGTGTGGGCAATATTGCTGCCCGATGCGATGAAATGGCAGCATTTAAAACAAGATACTTACTAAACAAACTATTTGAACAAATAAATTGTCAGATACAAGGATATCTTAACAAAATTTAATAACAAAAATTACTATTACCTAGAATCCGTCTCAGTTGTTATTTGTATATAAGGCGATCCATTTTTCGTTTCTTCAAAAAAAGTCTTAAGTTTTTCGGATAAAATGTTATAACCTTGATCCCTCCGGGCGTTTCTCTCTATATGTTCCTACAGTATCATTAAAATCAGTCTAGCCATTTCGAAGATTAGCCAGCACAAACAATAAATAACCCCTTGAGCTAAATAGAAGCCTGTTATCGCAATTTTACAGACATACTCTTCAATTTTATTTATATGTACTTATAGATTTATACAAATATCATTTTTCTTCGTTAGGCAATAAAAGTCCACTGCAAGATTTTCGTCTCCCGTTTAAGGGAGTAACCGGATTAACGATCGCGGGTTGCACCTTTGTTGCTGCTGTGCTACCCCGCGTGGTATTTTAAAGCCGGCATAAACGAGATATATCACCATCGGTCGAAAGCAATAATATTTTTCTGGCATTTCCATTGTCGCCTCGTACGGTAAACATCCACGCCACGTGTTCAAATAGGGTGATGGATTATCTTACGCCGCCGTTACACGACAACCATATCTTCATATTGGCTTCATATCAACCATATCTTCACATTTCTCATATGTTTTGACGCATTGAGCATACGAATCTCATATTTTTATGTTGCCGGGGCTACTACAAACTTTTTTGCAACGGTATCTTGTTCCCAAAGTACCTACCTAGCTACCTACCAATGTAAGAGTTGAGCCGAGTCAATGTGATGTTTCGAAGATCATTAGCAATAGTACTCAAAATGCGACAACGTGCAGCCTTCCGTACAAGCCGGTTCTGAGACTGTATTAACATCATTAAAGAGTACATCACTCACCTTCCACCTGCAGACGACGTAGTCACGTAGTCGCTCGTAATAAGTATATAAAATTTAAAAGAATAAAAAATACGAAAATTTCTGTCTTATGTAAACATTCTGTCTTTTATCTTTCAACATTTTATTGTAATTAAATTTTCCCAGAAAACAGGTAAGTAACGTAACCCTAAGATGTCTAGATCTTTAATTCAAATTATTGTCTCGAGTAATGTTACAAGTCCACAAAGTAATGACAAATATTAGTCGTAATTGCTTTTTGTATATATAAATAAATTAAAACCTGTCTTTAGGAATAAAACAAAGACTGTTTATTCATACATTTCTGTAAACTTTACTTGAGCTTGAAAAAATGTACTGATAATCAAATGATTCGTCCGCCGTACCGACATACCATCGGTTCGTGAGTCCGCTTCGGATGAAAAATTCTATTGTGTTTAATGTACCAAATTCCTCATCATTAAATCGCCATAGCGCTATCACTCACAGCCACGGTTCGTTTCGTCTCGCCTCTTTTGGGCTTGAAGTAACGTTCTTGTGTTATGAAAGCGCGTCATAGTCATACGTCTTCACATTCCAGGAATTTACTGGCCATTACAACACTTACTAAGATTCATCGAATGAATTTAAACGTGTATGAATTATGTCAGTCATGCTCGGAATGTGCTTAATCGTGGCTTATTTAGACGTCGTTTGTAGTGTTATTGTCGTAATGCATTTAAACGCAACACTAAAAAAAAGCGATTACACAAAGCTTGATTTTTTGTGTTAATGGCTACGGTAATTTTTTGTATAAATACCATTAGATATAATGTTTTAACTGTTAATAACTGTTAAAACTTCTATAACTACAATTACTATATACCTTCCTCTATGTATAACTATAACATATTATAGATACTCTAAGAGTTTTCTTTAGATTACATAATTTGCTCATGAGTCGCTCCGCTAGTAGTTCATCCTAGAAGGATCCCGTCGTCTCCACTCCAACCATTCTACGTTAATTAAAGTGTTAACTTAAGGATACAAGAAATACGTGAGGAAACAGAATAAATATCTGAGAGAAATTAAACATGTTTTGAGGACGTAAATTCCGCAATAAAGCAACGCGGCGGATTTTGATAAGTTCGACATTGTGCATTTAGGACTTGAATTCGAATTTGTCATTATATACCGGCGTTACTCTCCGATAGCCAAACAGACAAGTACTTTACTGTGTTCCTTATGTTTCAACAATATTTATCGAAGCAAAAAAAAAAACACAACTATTATCTGCATATTCCGTAGACTACACATAATATACTGCAGCTATATTATAGTTGAAGCGCGAATGGGTCAGCTCGACGTGGGTAGGACCACGCTCTTACAGAATACCAGCGTAAAATAGCAGCTTAATGCTGCTGTGTTTCGGATGGTGAGTGTAGAGAACCTGTGACCCTTTTTACTGGAATCGAGGCATTATATCTTATTTCTCAGGGGTAACAACGCATCTGCATTTGCATTCATAATAGAGGATAAATGTAGATGTACATGGCCACAGCATCCGCTTACCATCAGGTGGATTGTGTGCTCTTTTGTCATCTTATTCTATAGACTAAAAGTCTTCTTTACTGGGTGGTTTAAGTCCTAAACAAAAAAAAGAACTTTATAAGTCCACTATGACATTCATGTAGTTTAGCAATCGATCACTAATATTTTTATTATTTTTAGTGATCGATGAGTTTAGCGGACTTTTTCGTCTTAATGACCATCTTAAAAAAAGGGCTCTTCATGTGCATGTGTTTGTGGACGTTATCTTTAACTTCAAAATTATCATTATTAGAAATTGTAAGTGACGCCGCTATTGCAAACATTTATATCTCCCATTATAACAAATCAAAGTGTCATATTCTGTGGGCACCCCGGCAATTTATTCGTGATACATTGGACCGATTGGCTAGTTCCCAGCTTAGCGCAATCCTAGGGTTACCATATAAATTTAATTATTTAAAGGGTAGGTAATAAGATATGCTTTAAAAAAAATTGTAAACTTTTACTTGTACTAGTAAAAGTTTACTTTAAGCATACTATACATGATACAAAATATATATTTTGCATTGGCATTAATACTTATTAAATGTGGATTAGAGCGGGCGAAGCGGAAACGTGGAAAATACTTTGCCGGCCTAAGTTAGGCCCGTTACAAACGGGAGACAATAGAATGTACATTTCATATTATGTAATCTTAAAATTTCATACAGAAGTTAGTCACCCTAACGGATGATTTTTCGTGTCAGTTTGAGACCTCGAGTATAACTTGATAATATTTTAGGAAGCTATTAATTGCACTAGAGCCTGAGATAATAGTCGTATTATAGTGTACCGATGATCGATGATGTGATCGGTAATATATATATATATAGGCTAAAATATAGTGTTACACATGAGATTCGATCCCACGCAGTCAATATATGTATATGATATACATACATACATAATGTAAATATACACACGAAGCACTATCGCCTACCCAGCGTAGTTAGTAAGTATGGGCAAGACTTTCTGGTAATGACAGCTAGTGCATACTCAGAAATTTCATTTTTCAAGCAGTTTATAGGTTATAAAGGTTTTTAAATAGGAAACTATAACATAACGGTGTCAAAAATATTGCGCTTACTTATTATTTCATATTTTTAAATAACAGAACTCAAAAAGTCGTTATCAATGGTAAAGGTTCCTCCGGGTCGGTAGTATGACTGGTGGTTTCCTCAGGGCTCGATACTTGGTCCATTCCTATTCTTGAATATTAATGATTTACCTTATCTTGTAGGGGACAATTACGATAATATAGTATTGTTTGCTGATGATACCTCTTTAATTTTCAAACTCAAACGACTTCGCTCTGCTCTTAAATGGAGATGAGTTGAGTCTTGTGGATACCATTATTTTTCTTGGTATTATAGCGAACCTTCAATGGAGCCCCGTATATCTAAATTAGCAGGCAGACTTAGTTCTGCAGCATATGCTGTAAGAAAGGTTAGAAGTCTCACCAATGTTGAAATAGTTATTTTAGTTTATTTTAGTTACTTTCATAGTGTAATGTCTTATGGAGTTTTCATCAGTTTTTTATGAGTTATCCATAATAATGCGTATTTAATTGACTTCGACTACATTGATGATATTCTCATTTTATTTATATTGAAATCGGTTGCACAAAATTTTTAATTTTACCACTTGTTGTGTTTTAGGTCAGTGTTTAGAGACAATTTCGAGCTTAAACTTAAACACCACATTGTTTAAATTTTATCTAGACCATACTACGTTGCTCCAAAATGTTGCTTGAGATTACTCAAGATTGTCTCTGAATAATAATGATTTTAGTGTTCCGAACTGTTCATTTTTAAATAATATTTATTCATGGACATTTGACAACATTTTTTTACAAATTATTGTCTTTATTTACATATTCTTGCCGCGCCGAAAGGTACGTCTGTGCCATGTCTAGTCGTTTACGAGACGAGTAATATCCGTCACTCCGGTATTCGCATGCCACCGTCTTATGATCGCGCCACGGCGACATTAAATACCCGCGCCAAATATTTTTATGCGACATGAATTCCATTGAAACATTTGTACGGTTTCACGTAAACAGACTATAGTATTTGGAGCTGGGCTTGTTGTCTTTAGTGAACGACAAATTAATTAAAAAGCAATTAATGCACTCGATTTGATTTAGAATATTTCGATGTTTCATTTGTCAAAATTAGAAGTATATTCTTGAAAACATTGATTTGTAATTTAAATAATTACTGAAATTCTTTAAATTCAATGTAAATACGGTTTATTATAGAATATTAAGAAATAAGCACGAGCCTTATACCTGCATATTATGTTGGAGCACATCCATCAGAAAATTGTAAACGTGTTTGTTAAATCTATTTCTTTAAAAAAAATACATGAGGATGTGTATAGAAATTACCAATCGAGTAAGAAATAAAAACAGTAATAATTTAAAATTATAAATGTTGTACAGCCGACTTCAATATAAGTTATTAAGAATAACTCAGAAATATTGGTCTGACCATGATCAAATTCATATGGGACCACAAGAGAAGTATCAGCTTTCATATAAAAAAAGAATCATCGAAATCGGTTCACCCAGTAAAAAGTTATGAGGTAACACACATAAAAAAACATACAGTCGAATTGAGTACCGTCTCCTTTTTGGAAGTCGGCAGAAAAGAAACCTGGAAAATTTGAAGCATTAGGTATGAGGAATGCATATTGTATGGCGATTAAATTATTATTATATATAATAAATTTCGTGATAGCATTAAACATACCGACCATTTAAATTCGTATTACATAGTGAATTCGAGAAAAATCATTTATAACTTTACGTCCGTGTTATTACTAAACAAAATGCTATTATTCGGTTAAGGAATATTGAAATGATATCATAGCAATGACATCAAACTTGATTCTTTATTAAACTTACGCCGTTTTATTACAAAAATAGTTTGTAATTCGCTTTCTGAGATGTGACGAAGACTACTTTTAAAACTGCACACTATCAATAATAAGACCATTTCCGTCTTATTACTAGAAGTGGGTAATTGATAGCCTAGGGTTTAAACTAAAATTTAAAAGAAGCATTTTTCATTAAAGAAATATGTACTTCAGCCGCGGCGCCATTCTTCACGAAATTTGACGTTAAATTTGTAGTCAAAGTCCTTACTTTACATTTTCTACCGACTTCAAAAAGGAGACGGTACTCAATTCGATTGTATGTTTTTTTATGTGTGTTACCGTGAACCGATTTCGATGATTCCTTTTTTATTTGAAAGCTGGTGCTTCTCATGTGGTCCCATATAAATTTGATCAAGGTCTAACCAACAGTTTTTAAGTTATTCTTAATAATTTATATTGAAGTCGGTTGTACAAAACCTACTTGAATCTGAGACTAATTATAAACTGTTTCGTTTTAAATTTAAACGTTGGCCTTCATTTTAAATATATTTTATGACAAGTTATCATTCAATTTTTTTTGTCAATTTGTTGTTTTTAAATAATTTTTTTTATTAAAACAATGAATAATTTATGCGAATAATAGCAATTTTTTTTGGTATCGAATCATTTGCTCACCGGACTTCATGCCAGAATGGACACTTCAAAACGTCTATCTAATTCTACTCACATTCCTATGCAAATTAACTCTTTGTTATTATAATAATTATATAGTATATACCTACATATTATGTGATATGTCTATACTATAGTCGCTCTTACTTCGTACCATTTGGGAATAATAGCAAATAATGTTTTTTTTTTGATTGTGTTAGTGTATTGATCGCTTCGCACAAATAATAAAACTATTTTTGCAGGTATAAAATGGAGAAGATAGAATCTGCCCTTGACGTGCTGTCACGCGCTGCAACTATGGTGCAACCATGCCCTGCATACCCTGCTAGTGATTCAGACGGCTTCGGTAAATATTTGTTGTAATAACTTTGTAATGTTCTTTTTAATTGTTGTGATTTGGAACTCCATGAAACGAAAAAGCAACACTAAAAAGAGAGAAACATAATATACATCTATAGGATTTAACCTACGAGAGAATGAGATAGACTACAATATAGTATGTGTACAGTGTTAACTATTATCTCTGTCTCCTTACCGCGTGTGAACTGCACGTGTTTTTTTTAGTAATTTTTGACAACATATGAGCGATACTCTTGCATAAATGTCATTGATGTATTTTTGTCACTTAGTATAGAATCGATATTTTATAGACTAGGAATTACTTTTGTATCTTCGGAGAGCTTTACATATAAATTGCACATGAGCAACATCCAGACTAGGAACAATTGTTTGTAGACCAGACAAAAACTTATGCAGGAATCAAACCTGCGACCTATAACACCGCAGCCAAATGTCTCTGCTCTACGAAGACGACGATTTATTCTAATACGATTTAAATCCATAATTTTTTTTATTAAATTATCTTGTAAACTACGATTGTACTATTCGGTAATTAAATCGTTGATCACAATCACCTTTAAGAATTACCAAAATACATTCTTTAAATCGATAAAAATGCGGAATGTGCTACCACATACCCAAATAAGATTTATGACAGTTTGATCTACCTACGGAGACTTGTTTTCTTTTTTAAGTGGAAGAATTATGTTGCTGGCCAGTTTAATATTTTTGTATTTACTTTGACAATTATTTATTAAAATATGAGTAGTGTTTTGTTTTAGTGTGTGAAGTTTATAATAACAATTAAAATGTCTTATATTTATCAAAAAATTAATGACACTACGTTATTACCAAATATATGCCTCTACCTATGAAATATTAATAAAGTTGTGTTTTTGCAATTACTTTTGATTTCGTTTATTAATTTAAAATAATTCGCAGCTACAGAAAACAATAATATTCCTTCTATAAATCTCCAATTAATCAACATTATGCTAACGAATCGTCTAGGAATTCAGTTGCAGCGATACAACGTTGGCTACCTATGCAGCTGAGATGGCGCGCGGCCTTGTAGGCGGGTCGCATTCCAGATTCCAGCTGACATTGTTTAATGCCCATCCGCTTGAATAGTGGCCTCTACTGTAGTACATTTTAATTTATAACTTTTTTAATACTCTATATCTGATACATGGAAATATTCGTAGTCTGTGTATTTATAAATGATTTGAATTAATTCAAAATTGCAATCTTTAAAAAACTTGTTAAATTCTAAATATTATGGCTTACACTTGTAAAACTAATATTATTTTTATTATTAATTTTTAGTTTTTATTATTCTGTGAAATTGCCCCCACTTTCATACCAGAATTTTGGCTCTTACAATGGGGGGAAGTTCCCCTTTTAAATGGGAATTTAAACTCCGGAGGGGAGAAAAATGTGAATGAGCTAGAGAGGCGAAATCATGGTTCAATTGTAATAAGAATTTCTGTTGTGTGAGACTTAGTCTTTATGTAGCGGCCAAAGGTATTAATTCATTACGCTTCATTTTATTGTCGAAAAATCTTTTTGCCTGCAACATAGAATATGAGTTTAGACATCGCCCTGTATAAAAAATTGAGATCAGTGACAAAGGCCCATTTAAGTTGTACAATATCAGTAAATGAAAAAAAAAGCATTTATTATTGTGACCGTCAATACGCATGCCAAATGTGGAGATTTTGGTAAATGTACGTTAGTGATGTGGGATTAATTAGCTGAAGACTTTTTACGCGTTTCTGGGTCCATTTAAACCACATTCTAAAATATTTCTAGTGTCAAAACCGTTACCTGCATGTATTTAACGTATTTTAACAAAGACGTCGAGAAACTGCGTTGAATTGGCTTAAGCAGAGCGGACACAAGCTTCCCTCAAGTTAAATAACAATGGATACCATTGTTGAATTGGACTGGTTTCGTTACAAAGGTTTGGCTTGCGCGACCGTGATTCCTTGCCCAGCAGTTACCGAACAATCGCATCGATTGTTATATTTTTTTTGTTTTGTCTAACCAGTTTCGCTAAGTCTAGCCGTGAATACTGCCTAGGTTACTATGATACCTCGAATTAGAATAGTTATTATACATTAATAAGGCCGTTTTCCCTGCATTGCAACTTGACAATAGAGTTAAATCTCGATGAGAAAGCAGAGCTTTCTGAGCGTGGACGCGAAAGCATAGACGAGAAACGCGTCCCGCGTGAATTTCGCCGACCCACAATGTGCAGTTTAAATTATTCTATATCAGAAAAGAGAATATATTTCTGTATCTTTTTTCTTTTATAGAGTAAGTGACAAACGAGCACACAGTCCACCTAATGAAAAGTGGATAGTGTGACCCACCATAGTCATCTACATCCATCCTCGATTAAGAAACAAAACGCAGATGCATTTTCAGCCCTAAGATGGAATGCCTCGCTTCCAGTAAAAAGTCTCCGGTTCTCTACACTCATACGAAACACAGTAGAACTTTTCTGCTGTTTCACGCTGGTATTCTGTGAGAGCGTCCCGGGTCGAGTCGACAAATTGCATTGCTTAATCAAATCTATACAAATAAATTAAATTGAAGTGTCTGTTTGTAATGTCGAAATAACAGTATTTTACTATATGTATATGGAAGTATATACGGTTCTTATAACAAAAACACGATTTTTAAATTTTTGTCTTTCTGTCTGTCTGTCTGTTTGTTCCGGCTAATCTCTGAAACGGCTAGACCGATTTTGACCGGACTCTCACTACCAGATAGCTGATGTTATAAGAAGTAACTTAGGCTACTCTTATTTTAGAAAAAGAATAAGGGTTCCGCGTAAAACATTAAAACCCATGAAATGCAATCGTAATAAATTACGCACGACGAAGTCGCGGGGAACAGCTAGTTAAAATAATAAACTGAACGCTAACAGTTCATTGTAGCATAACGTCGAATTTAAATCTAAACACATTCAAATAAATTTATCAATATGTACAATGATGACCGAAATGTCTTTATTATTTATGGGTATAATCAAAATACTATCGAATGGTTGTTTACAAACAATATTCCGATCGCGAATAATTATGCAATGCGATGACAGCGGCGCGCGCGGCGCATCGCCACTTACTTTCGATACTCCGCGTGCGTGCGCGTGCGATGCCCGGTGACAAACAGCTAACAGAGAAAGCGTTCAGGAATTCGGCCCGACCAGCCTCGCCACTTCGAACGCGCTACTAGGCGTGTGTATCTCTTTACGGAAACGACTCACTGATACGAATCACTGAAGTGACACAAAAGATTGGTTCAGTAACAACGTTTCAAATGTATCATTTGTATCTGGAACAGTGAAACATTACTTTGCTCTTTGCTCATTTCGCGCGACGCATCGCTTGCGAGGCGACTGAGCCACGAGCGAGAGAGAGAGAGACTGAGACAATGATTAACTTAACTATTGACTCACGAGTGGCGAGTGAGCGGGCGAAATAATTATAATCCACACAAGTCAGATAGAGATAACAAATAAGAAGTGTATCCTCAACTCGTACGGATTTTCGCTGACGTTATTCATGCACGTAAAAATTACCACTAAGGCGCTTATGTGTCAAATACTATACGGTCGTTTTTTGTATGTAACGTTTGCATTAATAAGTTGACATTTTACGTTGATGCGGCACTTGTCAAATTGTTTATATTCATTAGCGCCTGTTTACGAAAACATACTGAGTTATGTTTAGGATTTCTTTGCGTAGTGATTATTGTGACTTTATTTTCTTCCTTTTCATCGTAAAGTTTAGAGTTATGATACTTTACGAGTATATTCTGTGTACATAGACATTGCTGTTTTGTGTAAATGGACATTTTTTGTAAATAATGAATTGACATAGTGACATTTTTGTTAAAGTATGAAGGAGAATCGATTTTATATACAATCTTATTACGGTACACAATAAATAATCTAAGCACTTATATTATTCAGCATGGTTGCCACATAATATTTCACGGATCAGTCAGTAATAAACGCCCGCGACGTAACTTAATGTACCTATTCGGAACATTCTTTCTTTCATATCTTTTGAGGCGATGATACAAATGAGCCAAATGAAACATATCAGTGTTTCGGAACATTTCAGTGATCAAGATGCAAATGTTCCAATCCCAAAAATGATACACTTTGCCCACCTCCACGCGCTACTGACAAGAATGCCCGCTCGCCAGTCTCAAATATAACCGCCAATTGCAAATATCAGTCTCCAATCCAACGCCTTTTTATTACGAACATTATCATCGTCATCATTACATCCTTTTACAACTCCACTACTAATCATAGAGCTCCCCAAAGGAATGTCACAAAACACAGCCTGTGTGCCACCTACATCCATCCTGCATGTCTTACCGGGAATGCACTCCATATAGTTGGCCGCCCTACTAGCCGCTTACCTTTGACAACCTTTCTTTTCCAACGGTTGTCGGTTCTTCGAGCTATGTGGTCGGTCCGTTGCCATTTCAGCTTACTACTAGTCACTAGTCCGTATGAATATGTCGGTTATTCTGGTTTTGCTGTGGATATCCTATCCTCACCACGAAGTTGAAACTTCGAGCATAGCCCTCTCCATAGTTCGCTGAGCAACCTTAAGCTTTCTAATACAACCAGCAGTGAATGACCACGTCTCAGATCCATATGTCATCATTGGCAACATGCACTGGTTGGTGCGATCTTGTTATGAGAAAAACATTATCCGTCCAAACCTTAACAAAATTCTTTATAGCTAATTTTACACAGATAGCAACGTATAATGGAAAATAATTCGAAACATTTTATTGGCTATCAACATACATCAATCATCACATGCTTTGTACACGTAGTTGTCTATAAATGTAAAAACCGATTGTACGAGGTGTTGCGTTTGGAAATGGACTTTTATTGTGAATTGTGCACGGATGAAATCGGCGTGCCAGACTATATCCGGAACGCTGAGGCGGCGTGTTACGGTTTCGAAAAGAATGCCGAATGTAGGTTGTGCTGCGGACTACAGTTACGTACGTTGGTAAGGAATGCAATTTCTATTGTTGTCAAATTTTTTTTTTATATTATAGGTTATTCCCGTTTTACCTTACATATAATCTTAGATACTCAAGTTATATATTTACTGACTATTACCAGCTAAACCACCGTAACTGTCTTAGACTTTGAAGCAACGAAAATATATTATAATATTTGAAAATCTTAATAGTATTGGCATACTAGATAATGCGACGTATTTTTAATACCACAAAGTAAAATTTTGGCACGTTTGATATTTACATCTATTTCCAAATAATATTCAAAACAATGACGGCGAAATCCTTGATTTGTGACCATGAAATGGAAAAGAATGACCAAGGTTATTTTTCTAATTTCGAAAAATATAATATTTAAAATCTCAATAATATTGTAAACTATATGTTAATGCGTCACTGTATTTTTAATACCACAAAAGCAAAAAATTGGCACGTCTTATATTTACATCTATGTCTAAATAATGTTCAAAATAATGACTGAGAAATTTATGATCTGTGACCACGAAATGGAAGAGTTAACAAGGATATTTTTTTTATAGAATAGGGTGACAAACGAGCACAAAGTCCACCTGATGGTAAGTGGTTGCTGTGGCCCATAGACATCCTCGTTTTCGAATAAAAATGCAGATGCGTTGTCACCCGTGAGGACTAAGATGAAATGCCTCCAGTAATAAGGGTCTCCGGTTCTCTACACTCACCATACGAAACACAGCAGTGTTAATCTGCTATTTGACGCTGGTATTCTGTGAGAGCGTGGTCATTCTCCGGTCGAGCCGACCCATTCGTGCTACAACTATACTACTAATATAGCTGCAGCATGGCTCTACCACGTTTTTTTTTTACTTTGAAAATGTCCAAAATCTCAAAATATCTATAAGATAGTTTTCTGAACAATCTCGATGCCCACCATCCGCATGTAAAAAATTAAGTTAGAAACAACAATATTCTGGTTGCATCAAGTTAAAAAAACCTAGGCTTTTGATGAAGCACCGGAAGAAGCCAAAATTAATAGTTTATGTTAATCTAGTTTTTCTATTATTTGAGGTTAATGATAAAATTAAGTAAAACTTTTTTCTTCTTCCAGTTCTTGATCAAACGTCTAGGTTATTGATCAAAAACCTACTTTTTACTATAAACTTGCGACTTAGATAAACGTATTTAAAAATCATAAAAAAGTGCAATTATCCCTAATGAATTGCATTGCATATATTCCATTTTAATTATACTACATTAAAACCCAATTTTCCAAAAAAAAAGTATCTGATAAGCTTTTTGTTATGAAATGTGGGTTCAAAATGGTCTCGTCAAAGTTGGCGTGAGATCAAAAACAAAATGCCAAGTTTATTAGTTGGCACAATAGCTGCACGCAACTTTTGCTGAAAGAATCCTGACCACAATTAAGTCATCATGTAAAGTAGAATTTCTAATAGCGACTGGATTCCATTTCAATAGCACTGAAGCGAGAGTGCAGCTATTCAAGCTATTCAGATCGTCTTGTGTTTTGTTTAATAAGCACTAGCTTACATTATTACTTATTAGTAGTCGATTAACTTATACTGGTGACTAATAATCTTATTTTATCCGTGTACTTTAAAACTAACTAAATACACAAAAATCCACTGCATATAATATCATTACATCCAGTTTCTTTCTTTATAAATCCTTAAAAATATTATTAAATTAATAAATTGTGTGTGAAATATCTATAAAAGTATAAAGTTATTTCGATTCGGGGATTAGGTATTGCCTGCTGTTATTAACATTTACCAAAAAAAAAAAGTTTAAGATTCTTAATTTAAGACCGTTCGTTATATACAAAAGATATTAGTGTGATTTCGTACTGCTTTCTGCTAACAAATCAAATATATTGTTATTTTTTAAATCGATTATTTTACTATGACGTCTCACTGTGTGCATCATCCGAGATCGTACGTAGCCAGCCAGTACGTAGAGTAGTGAGTGACTTTTTAAACCCTCGATCGCGAAGTGTGTTGCCTCCGTAATTACTACCTCACAAAATCAGTTGATTCATTCTACACGCACGTCATTTCGTGCGATAAAGGGCTTACAATATCCTCAGCCAACGAACAATGGCAGGGCACACCGGGTACAGTCTTACAGAGCCATTCCGACCGAGTGGCCGTATGAAAGAAGGTTCTCCACAGGACTCTACAAGGCGCTACTCGGGCTTTTCGTAAACATACTCGCTTACCTTCACTAGCTGCTTTTCGGTGATCTCTGACGAAACCGAGGGTTTTGTTTGTGCGATACACTATCAGGTTATTAAGACCAATAACTGTCAGAAATAAATCCTTAAGGATGGTACCGTCAGCATCTGTCGAAATCTGGGTAAGTAATTAAATTTTCTTCGGTTGTTCGGCACTTTCTAACTCTGAGTATTTGTACAGGCATAACCTAGTAGCCAGGAGTCTACTAGGATAGCCTCGTGAAGCGGAAATTACCGTATTATACATATGTAATCCTCAGAGTCCGTGCTTAAAAATGTCTGTGCCGGGCTCTGTTGGTACTGAAGCACTATCATGGATAAGATCATCCTTGTTAATAATCCTGATATTAAGATAATGGATCAGATAAAGTCAAACATATTTTTTTCAACATTAAGATTCTGTATGAAGAAAACCTCGTGAAAGGCGAAACAGATAAAACGACAAAATATCTGGATCTGACCCATGCTGTGGCCGATATATATGGGGTAGTAGTTATTAAGTGAATTATTGCTACAAATTTCTATTAACGAGTATATCCCGGTTGACCTTGCGGGTCATCTGAAGTGAATGGAACTCTGAGACGGAAAGTTTCAGGCTCAAATGCAGAAGACAATACTCCTCGATACATCCGAATCGCCCACCGGTTTCCTTATTTATCCCAATCAGATGAGAATATTACAAAAATATGCTATGGTCCGGCAGAAGTTGTTGTGATATTGTTAATAATTTGACTAGAGCACCACCTATCGGAGCTTAGCCTAGTTATAAATCATCGTCACGACAAAACAAACAATATATTGTGTGAATATGATCTCAATCGGTCGAGCCGTTCGGAAGGTAAACGATCACTAACGGTTGCACATTATATATAAAGATAACGATTATAGCAATAGAAATACTTAAAAATATATAAATAAAGAATAGAAATACCCCAAAATAATAATCGAAATTACCAATAGTCTCTGCGAACGGGTTAGTCCCGGCTCCCGGTCAGTCTGGTCATCTGAATTTGAGGCGAGGGACAGAAAAACGTTGCTCTTCGATACCGCCCGCATCGTCCGCCGATTTCCTTCCCTTTACCCTGGCCGACGATGACGCCGTCTGGTCTACTTTGCGGAGGCCTTGTCTGGTTGAGTTTTATCTATCTATTTATTTAACTATATTTTATTATATATACAAGCCGTACACGCCTGCGCGTTGCTATTACTCAAAAACTTTTAGAAAGGTCAATCGGCAATGAACTTTTGAAGTTTTAAGATTTCGAACAAAAGAACATTTACATATTTATTTATGTAATATATTTCTTTATTTTTTATATAAATATATTATTTTTTCTATGTTGTTAATGTTTATGGAATTTCTCCAAGAGTATATTATAAGTGTATATATGCATCCTAAGTCCTAACTGGACATTTAAAAAACAATTTTTAAAATTTATGATATAAATTATAACTTCAATGTACCCATAACACATAATAACAGTCTGGACGTAGTTTTAGCGCCTAAAATTATAATAATTAAGTTGTAGTACATATTATTAATAATAGATTTTTTATTTCGCCCCGCGGATATCTCTAAATGCGACTTGGAAAAGGCTAGAAAGATTTAATCTAAAGAGAAGCCAGATATGAAATAACCAGGCCGCGACGTGGAGCAGCGTCAAATGTGCAAGATATCTGGCTTTGTGACAATCCATTTGGCAAACGTGGCGATAATGGCAAACCTTCCATACAATTGGAGAAGCAGATGTCTAGTTACGGGTAGGTTTAAGTCCGATTCAAAATACAAAAAGAAAGTAAAAAAATATAAAACCTATTTAAATGATATAAAAATTGTTAGAAGTACATAAAAATATACTGATTAAAACCGCACAAATACACAATAGACGGACCGTTTCCTATTATGACTACCGTAGAGTATATGAAAAAGAAAGTAAGTATGTATGAAAGAAGTATGTATGAAAAACAATACCTGCGGCACATTGTTGTCTCTCTAGATGTTCCAATGACTTGCTTACTTTTTTACAAAGCCTGCTTATTCTAGACTTAATTTAAACACAGGTGTTAATGACCTGTCTCTCCGCACTGCTGCTGCTTTTTTTTTAAGACATTGGTAAATTTTCACAACCGATTCCTCTGCCTACGTTTAAAACAATAACAAAGTAAATAACATTCAAAAATAGAACTTACGTTACGCCGACTGAGCGTTGTTGTGCTCTTTAATATCATAGTTAAAGAATTTTAACTACCTTCGAAGGTTTCAAATTTTAACTTAACCTCTCGGCGTGACGTGATAACTTAGGAATCGGACGTTCGTGCGCTCGGAGTATTAACCGTCGCTCTTGCGAAACATCGAAATTCTGTACGTGGGCATCGAATTACACATTCCAACTAGCCAGCAATAATTATATGGCTTAAAGGTTCCATTAATTAGGATAACAATCATACACCATTAGACCATTTATTAAAATAATTATAATAATTTATTTTTTAAGTAATTTGTTTTATATACAGGTAAATCAGCTGGGCACAGACCGTCACTCGTTATTCAGAGGGTTCATAACTAATTTACTTAATATTCTTATATAAGTAAAACTAGCGATCCGCCCCGGCTTTGCATGGGTGATTTTTGGAACACAGTAACAGCGCCACCAACCGGGTCCAATTGTCCAATAAACCATCCAGGACCCCATTCAAATACACACAAAAAAATTCATCAAAATAGGTCGAGCCATTTTCGAGTTATTGCGATCATTATTTTTTTAAATATCTCCGTAAATTCGTGCAATAAATTTTTTAATTATACTAACAACGAGCAATTGGAAATGCCTGTACATATCATTGTTATTTTAATATTTCTTTGTATGATTTTAAAACATGTATAAGAATACATAATATAAATACGATAATATCTTTATGATGTACCTATATGAAATTTACAGTTAATTTTTTTTTTGTAAATCGCACCGATTATTTATTTACATTGAATAAATTATTTTAACTTTCCTCTAGTTGGAGAATAATTCGTTTATTTTATCTCGTGAAAGTCAATTTACCGAGAATGAATGTTGTTATTTCTTATTCATAGCTTTCGGATGAAATATTCGTATTGTTTAAGATAATATAGATGATAAGAACCAGTGGAAGATAATACAAATTATAACGACATGTTATAAATCGAAATCAAGTTTCATTATATACTTATTTCAGATCTCAATTCAGATTTATGTATATTTAACGATTTACAAATCATGAATTATTTAAACATACATGTAAAAACCTTCATGTGCTTTCGTGTGTCGTTTGGATTTAATTTACTTTTATTTATTTTAAGATAATAAAAAATTAAGGAAATGAAAACATGAAGTCTATGTAGAACTATTCTATTAGTTTATATATCCGTCCCGGCTTCGTCTGGATAGTATCTATAAATGTGGCGTTTTTTACATTTGAGATAATCAAAGACCATTATAAAAAAAAAACAATCATCAAGTTTTTCGGTTAAAATATAGCCTAGATCCTTCCTGGCATTTCTCTTTATCTGTTCGTAAAGTTTCGTCACAATCGGTATTGCCATTCCGAAGATTAGCCCGTACAGACAGATGCAGACAGACCAAATTTTCAAAATCGGTTATAGCATGCAAATAACCAATAAAAATAGCTCAATAGAAATCGGTTATATCAATATCACAGACAGACACTTCAATTTTATTTATGTATAGAAGTAGATTCATTGGCATGCGTAGCGGATGACACTAGATTTGATTAATTGACGTCGTCAAATACTCTGTCATGTTCATTAAGTGGAGTTTGTCGAAGTGATGTGATGTAGGGATGTTTACTACGCAGTACTAAAGAACTACTTCAAATTTCAAAGACAAACACCGCGACAGTAAAAAAGGATGACGAAACTTTATTTTATTTCAAAACTTCATTCGTATGTTTTGTAGTGTACGCAGTACTGGCTGCAATCTTTGGGCCGCACTGCAGTTATTATATTAATACTAGCTGACCAGGCAGACGTTGTTTTGTCCTTTCCGACGACCATTTGCTTTCCTAAAAAAAAACCCTGAAATTAGCAATAAAAAAATTGAGGGTCACTTATCGGAATAAAAACTATCCTATCTCTCAAGTTGGACCAAACTGCACATAGTGTGCAAAATTTCATTGAAATCAGTTCAGTAGTTTAGGAGTTCATCTCGGACAAACAATGTGACACGTAATTTTTATATATAAAGATTAAGTGGAACTTGAGGAACAACTCTCATACACTTCATCAGTGATATTCGTATTATCACGCCTGTACTCCTTAAACCAATTGTAAGTCGTAATACAAGATAAGGCTTCATTATGGAATGCTCGCCGCGGTATATAGGTATTGCAACTTTATTGTTCACTAGCTGTTCCCTGCATTTCGTCCGCGTGAAATTTATTAAGCTTGCATTTCATGGTTTTTAATTTTTTGGTTATAAGTACCGCATATACTTTCATATGCATTAAGTAAAAAGCTATTATTTAGACTTTACAAACAGACACTTCAATTTTATTTATTTGTATAGATTAAGACCGAAGTTATGGTAACAAAAAACAAATTTAGGTAATGTCTGTCTGTTGCGAATTAACACCATTTTGTAAATTGCCCAATACAACATTTAACCAAAAGAATTTAATTATCAAGAGTGACAAACGACTACACAGTCCACACGATGAGTAATGTGGCCCATAGACACCTACCTCTATCGTTTATTAAAAATCAACGTGCAGATGCGTGGTCACCCCTAGGACTGTAATGAAATGTCTCGTTATTAATAAAAAGGGTCTCGTTTACCTACACTTACCATACGAACAGCAGCATTATGCTGCTATTTTACTCTAATATTCAGTAAGAGCGTGGTCCTTCCCTGGTCTAGCAGACCCATTCCTACTGCAGTCATAATAAGCTGCAGTGCGACTCTACAACTACAGTATTACTATTACTGCTTGTTCTCGTTAACATAATAATATGTCAGCCGTTAACGATTAAAAAATCAGTTTTATTTTTAAGAATTATTGTGGATTGTTATTTTGACTGCGTTTAGTAGCCAGTAGTGTATTTTGACTCAAATTATGATAATTATGATATGTTCAAAATGACTTCCACATAAGGTCTAGTTGGCTGCGTCAATTCAGCGAACCGTGTCAGGGCTACCACGTACGGGCACGTTTAATACACGGTGCTATTCTATTATGCAACAATGAAGGCCGCAATGCGTGTGGCTGACGGAGGAAATATCTTCAATCTTCTATCGGTTGTGTATCCATGTAAACAAGTGGTAAAATTAGAAATTTTGTGCAACCGACTTCAATATAAATAAAATGAGAACATCATCAATGTAGTCGAAGTCAATTAAATACGCATTATTAAGGATAACTCAAAAACTACTGGTCAGATCTTGATCAAATTTCTGTGGTACCACATGAGAAGCACCAGCTTTCAATAAGAATCATCAAAATCAGATCACCTAAAAAAAAATTCTGAGGTAACACACAAAACATAAGAAAATACAGTGGAATTGAGAACCTCCTCCTTTTTTTGAAATCGGTTGAAAATACGTCATACAGAAATGATATTAGATAAAGTACCTAGATAGATGTTTTTTTATAGAATGTGGGTGACAAACGTGCACATAGTCCATTTGATGGTAAGAAGATACTGAGGCCCATAGACACATCTATCTGCGATTAAGAATCAAAATATCGATGCTTTTTTGACGTATTATACCTACAGACGGAGAAAGGTTCTCGAGCGGCAGCCTCGCACCGGCAGGCGAATTGTAGGCCGTTCCCCCACTAGGTAGAGTGACCACCTGGTAACACATGCAGGAAGTTGATGGAGGCAGGTGGCTCGGGAACGTGCTTTATGACATTCCTTGGGGGAGGCCTATGTTTAGCAGTGGACTTGTGTGGCTGTAATGACGATAATGATGATACCGACATAGCTGAAATAGATCAGATGTGTAAGGCTAGCTAGCTATCTCCCTTATTCTCGAGCTTTAAGTATCTTTATTCACACTGATAAGCGCAATTTGTAAACAAAATGTGTATTTAATGGTGTGTATATGTGGGTAAATAGGTGTGTATATAATTTGAAAGAAAATATTTATGAAAGTGAGTTTAGAAAAGCAAAATAGATTTAGGTAACGGCGATTAAATAAT
The DNA here is from genome assembly GCA_963668995.1 of Parnassius mnemosyne. Lineage (NCBI taxonomy): Eukaryota > Metazoa > Arthropoda > Insecta > Lepidoptera > Papilionidae > Parnassius > Parnassius mnemosyne. Next base: position 33,794,469 of record CAVLGL010000159.1, read on the forward strand.
TATTCTTAAAATTTGGAATAATAACTTAGGTTAAGTTTTAAGGCGAAATATTTCTATAAAGAGCATCTCATAAAAGTTTTAAAAGAGTGAAAATTATCTGTATACAACTACTTTTCACATACACCTATATGTAGTATGTACTTTAGTAACGAAGGTTTCAAAGATATTAACTTGTGACACTTATTTAAGTGTCAAAGACCTTAGTAGCAAATTAGAAAAACTGATGCGGGGCAAGTATTGTTTTATACTTGCAAATGTTTGTTTGTCGCATTGGTGTCAAATCTCGAATTGAAGTTTTGAAATGCGATCAAGCTGAATTTAATATATTTAATATGTCGTGAATACTCAGTAAAATGTCCACCCCTGGGTATGGGTCACCATGTATCAAAATAAATAAAATTTAAGTGTCTGTTTGTAATGTAAAAATAACAGCATTTTACTAAATGCATATGAAAGTATATACGGTAGGTACATATTTATAACAAAAATTATTTTTAAAATTTTTGTCTGTCTGTTTAATAAAGAAAAAGAATTATAGTTCCGCCCAAAAAAAAATTATAACTCATGATATCCAATCGCAATAAGTTCCACGCGGACGAAGTCACTCGGAACAACTCCCTATAGCCAAGACCTAGCACCTAGCGGTTTTTTTCCTGTATTCCAATTTGAAAAAGAACTTACGGGGTCGGAGATTTGCAGATGTCAACGAAATCTGCGGTTGATCGTTATTTTGAAGAGAAAGGTACAGAATATTGTTTGGGTGGGTTAAAGGCATTGTATGCGAGATGTGAGAAATGTGTTTCACTTGAAGGAGATTTGGAAAATAAAAATAGAAACCATATATTTTCTTTCATTAACCTTAGGCCGTGGACTTATCAGCTGGCCCTCGTACGTGTCAAGAAAATGTTTGAGTTTACGTTCTTAAAAGATAGTTAGTTATGAAGCAACTGAGTATCCTCATGTAATTTTTGAATATAAATCATTTAATTATATTAAACTCCTGGATTTTTTTTGCATAGTAATTATCATCCTATTTATTTAAGTCTAGTCAATTGATTGTTTTCCTTGAAATGATGCCGTGGTAGCTCAGGGGACCTTCAAATTCCAACATGTCTGACGCTATAAATAATAATGCATCGCGCCTTCGTGGCAGACACTTCCTCAAAAGTCTCAGTAATGCGAGGAGTCCTTTGACCAGCCGTAAACGCGTACAGCGTAATTTATTCTTAGAATTTAACTCTTATTGCTTATGAGTATTTTTTTAGTTCTAGTTCACTAGTAAATGGATGCTGTGGTCCATAGACATCTACATCTATCCTCGATTACGAATCAAAATGCAGATGCTTTGTCACCCGTGAGTACTAAGATGGAATGCCTCGTTTCCAGTAAAATGGGTCTCCGGCTCTCTACACTCACCATAAGAAACACATCAGTGTTAAGCTGCTATTTTACGCTGGTATTCTGTGAGAGCGTGGTCCTTCCCCGGTCAAGTCGAACCATTCGTGCTACAACTATACCAGTAATATAGATGCAGCATGGCTCTGCCACGTAAAAAAACGTAACTCATAGTCATCATTATTACACGTCTTTTTCAAATTACGTTATAAAATGCAAACCTAATAACTTAATATACTCATAAGTCTATTTTAAAATAATTTCTGTAAAGTAAAAAACTTTACAGAAATTATTTTTATAAAAACTGGTTGTGAAATGGATATACTTTTCGATGGCTATCAGCACCATCGCAAAAAAAAAGCAGTTCTTGCCATCTTTAAGTGTTTTTACAATAAATAATTAGTATTTGGTAGGATGAAAAGTTGGTTTCTAATGTTAACTACATGTAAGACATGTAAGAGGTATATTTATTTAAGGACAATGAGGAAACTTACTCCGTAAACTATATATTCCTTAAATTGTGGCAATGCATTTCCAGATCACACACATGTATTTTTTTTTATAAAACTGAAATACTATCGAAATTAAGGTCCGCCTGAGAAGCCAACTTCATACTTAAAAGGCGCATACAGATGCGTTGTCACCCGTAAGGACTGTTTCAATTATGTTATAATCATTGTGCATGCAATTTACTGGTAATATTTTGTTATGTAAAATATTTACGTACTTATCGACCAGATCGGCGATACATTGAAAATGGGCCAGATTAGGAGTACCCTTAACCGACGAGCGTGTATGCGTAGATATATGGATGTGAAAGAGGCGAGAGAGGTGTGTCAGGATCGCGCCAAATGGAAGTCCGTAGTCTCTGCCTACCCCTCTGGGTGACAGGCGTGAGTGTTTATGTTTTTTCTTTAAATTAAACAAAATATGGCGGCTTTTAATTTACTGTTTTGAAGAATATTACGAGACTACGACTGACATATTCAGCTTTGTATGATCACTTAAATCTGTTCAGCAAGTCGTGCAATGTTCACTGACGTTTAGTTCATTACCTCCAGCTAAGTGCTACGTTACAAGTCTGTCACGCTCAGGTAAACCGTACTAAATTGCTTTTCATGCGATTCTCTTTTAAATGTTGAGTCATCCCCGCCTATATGATAGAGGTTGACAACGCTCGGTGATCAAAACCTTCAATTTTAATTAAATACAGAAACATTTGCCGAGTAATTTGCTGCCAGTTAATGAATGCGTTATCATACGGACGTATAAGGGTATCAAGATAAAAATAGATCAGTGTCAATCGTAATTTTATAATAATAAAATCTGTACCTTTTTATGTTAAGGCTTCCCGTGGTGCCATGAATGTATATTAATATCGGTCCAGCTGTGTGTGGTGTGAAGTTGAATAATACGGTAATAGACCGCTAACTAAGCGGTCTTTCGGCTTTCCCGGTTTTTAGTTTCTGACGGAGCTTATAAAATGTTTATTGATTCATTTGTGCACCCTGCTGATTGAGGTTGAAGCTCTGGCGACCAGTGAACGCAACTGACAACCAACTCTCAACAAAAATTATATCCCTAAACGTAGAACCCACATTTCACAAATTGGTGAACCACCTAACCAGTTTCGTTAGTATGGACGAACTAAGTAATGCATTTCAGATGGCTTGTTCTTAAATTCGCATACCTAAGAGAAATTAAGAATTATTTTGTCACTATGTTTTGAAGGCCTGCTACTGCCAGTTTTTTTAAAGATACTTTTGTCTTCTTTTGTCTTCGATCCCATTGCACTCGGTATAAAATTCTGATTGAAGATTATATTTTTCTGAATGTATGAGTTTCTAACAAATCATTTAAATCGGTTCTCTAGTTGAAACACATTCGGTTTATTTCTGTTTTACGATAATTATTGATTTTTAGTAAAATTTATACTTGAAATCAAATCAAAATAAAATTTACAAAAGGGTAAGAACTTCGTTTGAGCTCCATCTATGAACGAATATTTGTACTAAATGTATGTATTGCGTGTTATTCTAGATGGCGTGTTGGCGTATAATGTTTAGTCTAACGTTACATTCAAAGGTGTCGCTCCTATAATTTATAATATTTTGTTTTTGCTTTTTTTCTGACTGATTCCATAATATTATAATAGTTTAAAAAAAATTTAAACAACACGCATTGATCACGAGCTGCGATTTATTTACTTACTTATCTTCACGCACAATCCCTGACGGGGTAGCCAGAGAGAACAGATCGCCAAGTGTCACGATCCTTACATACCTCTTTCGCTTCTTTCGGATTCATTCTCTTCTTCACGTAGTTTTCACCCCATTCTATAAAAAAAAAACCCTAATAATTTAATACTTCGATAAAAAGAAGTAAAGTAGTGACCTGTATATCATAAGGCCTTGGAGTGGGAAGGGTCAACCGAGCGGATTGATTTGTTCGTCATAGGGGTTAATCAATGTTCGCTGGCGGACGGTTTAAATACATAATTTTAAATAAGGGTAAATAATACTAAAAAATAATGTAATACGATTTTAGTTGTTGCTGTTTCCGTATCTAGATTACTAACATAGTATGCCTGGCACTTTAGTTGATTGATGATTAGAACTTCATTGTATCTTTATTGATACTAAAACGTTTGCCATTCGCAAGCTAAATGTAGAGTCGCGTAGAGGGCATTCCGTTTACATAACAGACGAGTGGGCCAGCGGCGGATGTTTGCAGCGAAAGTGCGGGAAGCGCCACTCTAATATTCCGCATTCCGTACTTCGATCGACATACGGACACCTGCTAACTTACTATGTTAACAACACGCGATGTTTTTGCCTCAATACTATAACCATACATGAAGATTAACGTATATAAAAACAAATATTCACATTGGAAACTAGGCTGTCATGAATCGTATAGGCCATGACAAAGAAAATTCTACGATGTCGAAGAATACCTTGTTTTTATCAGTATTGAGAAATATAAAAGCAAATAAGCAGTCTGCCAACAGTTGTAAACAGCTGCAAACAGTAACAATGAGATTGACAAGACCTTGTAAAGATATTTAGGGAGAAAATATTAACAATAAAAACGTGCTTCAATAGAAAATACCTAAAAATCTCTTAGTTTGATTGAGAGACTTGTTACAGTTTATGGAATTTTTTATAATTCTATTTTTATAACATTTGACGTATCTTTAACAAGTTGAAATAAATTTTGGTCATAGATAAAGGAAATACGTGCGTGTAAATAAAATATCTAGGACATAAAATATTGCTTTCAAATAAAACTAATTTTACGGATTTTATCGCGTATATTAACTGATTTTATTATCCCGACGTTTCGGGTGCTTTCCAGTACCCGTGGTCCCCCGTGTAATGATACAGCAGATAGCTGATGTTATACGGAGTAATTTAGGCTACATTTATTTTAGATATACAATTAGGATTCCGCGCAAAAAAAATCAAATGCTCATGAAATCCAACCGTAATAAATTCCACGCGGGCGAAGTCGCGGGGAACAGCTATCATTCGTGTGGATTGGATAGAAATCTTAAAAATCCAAATAAGGTATAATTTTATTATCTCTTAAAATGTTCTGTATTAATAGGAATCATGAATGTTCCTAATAGCCGTCCGTGAAACTATTCGCTTCAAAGATTTTTCTTGTTATCTAACCTTTTTTAAACTGCGAATAACTTCTGTCGAAAAGACGTTCGTGTGCAGAGGTTGCGTGTGCTCCTTGGCTTGATACATAAATATATTAACGTTATCTAGACGTCGGAGGCCGAATGCCTTCGGCAACGGACGTGGCTACTGGCTTCACCACTTAACACGAATTTATCGATTCAGATTTCATGAGTATTATTCGAAATTTAAATGAGATTAAATAACTTTGCGGCCAGTTAAAATTATCTCGATCTCTCATGTCAGTCCTTGTCAAATGGATTTAAACGAAATTACTTCCACTTCCGCACGGATGTCACCCGAATTCTTCCGAGAAGAGTCAATATGAGTTTATTTATTTATGGATGTAGGTGATAATATTAGTACTTGTACTTTCCTTTAATCTTAGTATATCTTTGTGTCAGTCAATGACGAAAGGTCATCCCTGTTGTGAAAAGTTGCAGCCTATATACATTCCACTGCTTAGCACAGAACTACTCACGTTTTAGGGCAAGGAAGTGTCCACCGCGCAACCCCGATTCGTCTTGGCCTACTTCTCATATCGTCGAAATTTTTTCAGACATGCAGGTTTACTCAGGATATTTTGCTTCACCGCCGAGCACTTAGTAAACCTTATGTAAAGTTACAATCTATATTTACAGCGAGCGCTTAGCCCATAATCTACCACGACTTTACCTAATGTTATTCTTGAATAAGACAGAAAGAGACTTTAAATGAACTGACTCTTGATAGAGAAAATTGGCTCTAATATCCCTGTTATGTCAGAAACTCATATTCCATGGATTTCTGATGATAAATAGATAAATAGATAGAAAATTCTTTATTGCACTCAAACAAACAAACATTTGGTACAAAGGCGAACTTAATGCCAAAAAGGCATTCTCTGCCAGCTAACCTTTGGTAGTGTGGTGAGAGCTATGGGTAGAGCCGCAACAGAGGGAAAAAAACTAACTTATTTTCACATTTAATTCAATAATATAATATAATATAAATATGTTACTTTATACAATACTTACACTTCATATACACACGCATATATATATACATATAAACAAAAATAAATACTATACCAATAAAATACATACAATCTAGCATAGTATTATATGAACCAATAACATTAATCAAGTAATTTTAAATAATGTGCCTCAACCTTACGTTTAAATGTATTTATTGAGGGAGCATCTTTTATATCTCGTGGAAGGTTATTCCAAAGTGTAATTGATGATACCGTAATGGAATCCGAGTAGTATGTAGATTTATGCAACGCGATAGTTAGAGTTTTGTTGGTCATCGAACGGGATGATGATGGTTTCCAGTGTACGAGCTTATGAGGAAAGAGAATAGTTGATGTATTTATGTTCTATTGACATACATGAAACATAAGGAAAATATTGCTCCCGTCATGTTACGAATGGGCCTCGATAGTACAATTATTGTGTGCCTAACTTTAATTAAACGTCACTGGGTAAGTTGCATTTGCATAAGGACTTGTTTTTTTTTTGCGAAGACACAAAATTCACCGACCTACTCTGAAGAAGCAAGAGCACCGAGGAAGCTTTATTGCTCCGCTGCTTAAAAAAAAGGGTTATACCAAACATCTATATATTTTACCATGTATTAATTAAGTCACTTTCTGGTTTGTCTGTCGTTCCGGGTGGAATTTAGTAATTGATTTTAAACTAACTTCCCGATGAGCTGGAAACTTGAAATATTGAATATATCTCAAATTCGGATGACAATGCAAAAATATGATTAATAAGAACGTGGTTAAATTTTTTTTAATGATGACATAATTTTTAACCTACTGGACATAGTATTTTTTTTAATAATGCTCAAGTTGACAGGCATTTCTTGAGGGACTTGCCAATATTCACCACCTTAACAGTAGCTGATAATACTAATGCCCTTCACCTGTTAATAGAAGTTGTGTACAGTCATTTAAATGGATTTTCGGTGACTCGTTCGTCAGTCAAATAACAGAAAGTACCACGTGCATTACATCATTTTCGTTAGCCTTCATCGGCCCGTAAGTGTCCACATTTGGACATGGGCATCCACCGTTGCTGGTAGGATTTGCTTTATTCGTCACGCTTGGCAGGTGCGTTGGCGATCGCAGTATCAGATAATATTTTATTTTTATTTTATTTTTTATAGGATAAGGGTGACAAACGAGCACACAGTCCACCTGATGGTAAGTGGTTACTGCGGCCCATAGACATCTACATCTATCCTCTATTACAAATCAAAATGCAGATGCGTTGTCACCCGTGAGGACTAAGATGGAATGCCTCATTTCCAGTTAAAAGGGCCTCCGGCCACCTGCACTCACCAAGCGAAACGCAGAGGTAAACCTCTACTTCACGCTGGTATTCTGTGAGGTCGTGGTACCACCCCGGTTCGAGCCGGCCCATCCGTGCGACAGCAAAAGCTGCCGCGTGGCTCTACCACTGTTACATACATAGTCTTTACCTATGAAATTGCCGTTATGCAGTACTGGCCATTTTTTTTTAATAGTATAAGGGTGACAAACGAGCAAGCAGTCCACCTGATGGTAAGTGGTTGCTGTGACATCTACATCTATCCATTTTATTTTAGTTTACGATTCAAAATGCAGATGTGATGTCACCCCTGAGGACTAAGATGGAAGGCCTCGTTTAAACTATAAAGAAACACAGCAGCTTTAAGTTGCTATTTTACGCTGGTATTCTATGAGAGCGTGGTCCTTCCCCGGTCGACCCATTCGTGCTACAACTATACTATTAATATAGCTGCAACATGGCTCTACCACGGATAAATCAAAATAATTTTTGTTCGGCTAAGAATTCTAATTTCAGATTCAAACTCAAAATTCAAATTCAAATTTTCTAATTTTTAAATTTTTTAAATTTCAAATTAATTTTATTTTAAAAACATGGATTTCTTTTATCAAAATTATTTATTTATTTATCGCAACTTCGACGCTGCTGCCCGTTGCCAGTCTGAGTTTATTTATGTCTGCGTAAACGAGATGGTTTTACCATTAACCTATCGGAAGCTATACCACACATCCTTTATATATATATATATCAATAATATACCAGCCTCTATATGTAGGTTGGTAGCTAATTCAATGCGGTCGGTTGGCGTGCGAGTAAACAACCCCCAAAGCTAACACAGCGTAAGCTCCGCTCGGATGTTCGCCCCGCGGCCACTTTGAGCATGTACGGCCGGCCCTACTGAATTACACGCATCCTCTCTTTCCGCTACCACATGAGAATTTAGGTTACGTGTTTCCTTTTTGAACGGCGACAGAGATTTTAAGATCTACAACAAAGTGTTCAAAAATTAAGTATGTATCTATAGCTTGTACACAAGTAAATCACTACAAATATACTTATGACATGGATAGATTTGTTGTAGGTAATACCGTATTAATTCAAAGTATTAAAATGTAATGACGAAATAAAAGCCAGAATAATTATACATAAAAAGCAAGACATACTCGTATAATATGTAAAAATCAAAGGTGTGTACTATTTCTATCTATTGTATCAGAACCATTTTTGTATTTTGTATGGTCTGAGATATTATATAAACAATTAAAAAAATCGTTCCACTCTATCTACATTCAGATATTTTACTACTATATTAAAAGATAATTCTACTATGTGAACCAGATTTTATATAATAATTTTTTTATTTACATACGTTATAATTACAGTAAAATATCTTAATATGAAATTTTCTTAAAATAAATCATTATTCAATAATCAGGATCATCATAATTAGGGAAATTTATAAAATAACTACTACATTTAAAAAGAAATATTTTTATAGATAAAGGGCTCCTCTCACGCCTTTATTAGCAGTCTATCAATAATTACAATCAAAACTGCTAATACAAACAAAGTCATTGCGTTTGTTTAATTCACATTAGTATTATAAGAGCAACGCTGCAGCGTGTAATGGCTCCGATGATGCACCACTCCCTTACAGATACCAGCGTGAAATAGCAGCATAAACATTTTGTATGGTAAGTAACCACTACCGGAGTCTGCTACCTACTGCGCACTATTAATTGTACGCGGATATATGTCTGCGATCCTATCGCAGAAGCATTACCTACGTTTATATCGTAAGTCTTCTGGGTGACAAGCGAGCACTCAGTCCACCTGATGGTAAGTGGTTGCTGTGGCCCATAGACATCTACATCTATTCTCTGTGTGCTCTATAAAATGCAAATGCGTTGTCAGCCGTGAGGATTAAGATGTAGGTAATGCTTCTTTTCTAGTAAAAAGGGTCTCCGATTCTCTACCCTCACCATACGAAACACAGCAGCATTAAGCTGCTATTTTGCGCTGGTATTCTGTGAGAGCGGTCCTTCCCCGGTCGTGCCGACGCATTCCTCCTAAAACTATACAATTGATATCGCTGTAGCATGGCTCTACCACCTTATAATAATAATAATATATCAAAAATTCAGTACTCAGAAGCCCCTCATATTTTGTGAAACAATGTGAATAATGCCAGGTGTAAAATAATAAGATTTAGGACATAAAGAAGCTAGGCTATATATTATTATGTGCTAGGCTAGATCGTAGAGTTAAATTGAATTTAGGCAAATGTACTAAGTACATGTTTTAACTTTTGTATATTCTGTATTAAAATTAATCTTCCACGTACTGAAAGATTTGTAGATATTAACATGAAATAATAAACATTTTATTATGAAAATAAACTATAGTTTTTCTAATTAAATAGTTTTTTTTTTCATCCAGACTTAATTAAAGTAGCGGCGCCAGCGCTTGCGTCTACCTGTCGGCAAACCTTTGCCTTCGTTCTATTACACCACTTTAAAAAAAAAACATAATGCCTACGTAGCAACGCGGCAACTTCTCACAGTTCGATTTACCACTCGTCCCGGTCCCCACCACTCCCTACCCAAATAAAACACAACCTTTCAAGGATACAACCACCGTAATTTAAAATCATCAATCGTTAAAAAAATTGCGAACGATATTAAACTCTGCTTCTATCTAATACGATGTATTTTGCATTGCTGTGTTACGAAATATGCATTTAAAATCCCGCCAACGTAATTAAGGCTTTGAGTTGTGATTGATACGGTTGAAACTGAATATGTATAAAAATCAGTGTAGGTTGTATCGGTGAAGAAAGGGAGAAGAGTAAAGAGGGTTCATTAATCCCCGCGCCCTGCGCTCACGCACTTTCATGAATGGACCGAACAGGTTGATGTATTCCGGATACAGGTTGTTACTTAAAACTGATAAAATATTTATGTAAGTATTATAATAAATGCGATTGGGAAAACTAAAATAACGGAAGCCTGCACTGCAATAAATTCAACGCAATGGGGGCAACACGGTCGATGCAGCAAGGAACTCAAGTATTGCAGCTATATCATGGTTGAAGCAGAAATAGATCGGCTAATATATATTTAAATAAATACCAGCGTAAAATAGCACCTTAATGCTGCTGTATTTCGCGTATGGTGACTGTAGAGAACCGGAGACCCTTTTTACTGGATACGATTGTCTATGGGCCACAGCATCCACTTACCATCAGGTGGGCTTTGTGCTTGCTTGTCACCCTTATTCTATAAAAAAAAATTGTATTCACTATTGCAGCTGCAGATTTTTATATACACCGAAGACCGAACGCCCCGCCCCGCTGCACGCTCGTTACTGATTTTCTATACTTATAGGGTAAGCCGCGCTACCGCAAAGCACGGTGTGGCCTCGCATTTATTTGCTGATGTTTTAATAGTGTAATTGTATCTATAATCTTTATACGCGTGAAAATTCGCCCATATATACCTAAATTGTTCTTGTAGACCTATCGTAGTCTAACAGTGTCATAATAACTTAAAAATTGCTAATATAATAAGAATAAATTACTGTGTTCACAAAAGATAAAACAATTTCTGTTCGACATTAAATACATGACAACCTTCGAGACGAATTTTAAATTCTGTTGTGTCATCGATTGCTTTGTGTCCGATGGGGGTCAGAGATGATCGTGCTCTCCATATCATTAACCGGTACATTTCCAAGTATTTGTTGCAACAATTAGCAATCCATTTCAGCTGTTTTTACTTCCATATCTTTATTATAATAGTTGTTAGGTTCTTTTTAAGAAGTAAGGAGACGCCAGTTTTTAAATATATTATATAACCACCGAACAATTTTTATAACATATGGTTTTAAAAAATAATTCGATGTTAAGTTCCCATAACACCCTGTGATGTACAGGGTCGAAGGAAGCGCCGCAACGTCCGGCCGCGTGGATGTAGCTTGATGCTCTTTTTCCTTTTCGGTTTATTTTTTGTTCATCTCATTTATTTATTCCAATGTAATCTCTTCCAGTTCGTTTTTTATTCAGTCGGCCTTCAGTGTTACCTGTGCCGGGATGCCAATGGGTTGTCCACTTTTAATTTGCTAAAATAATATTATCTAATTTTCAAATAATTTTTTGATTACTTTATAATTCTAATTTTTCGCGCATTAAATCAGTGATTTCTGACAATGGAACTGTTTTAATATTTTTTCGAATTGGTGATATTGTGTACTTCTCCTATGTGTTGGGATGATGGAACTGCCAGATTACCTCTTGTTTTTGGCTCAGACTTCACTGAGTCGTCTTCAAGATTGGCCAATGGAACCGCCCCAGTCTCCTAAGTTTAATGTGCCGCTATGGCAACCTTGGATCCCTTCCCCACAGAAAGGTAAAATTTGAACGTATGTTGACATAAAAAAATATTAAGAAGTATTTGACATTATCACTTTTATTGAAAAAGTGAAATAAGTAAAAATTATATTAAAAAAAGGAATGATTATGCCTATAAAAATAATCTATACTGATATTTCATCGTTTCCCAAAGTAGAGATTGCTATAAAATATTATCATATACTTACTTTATTAATATAAAATTATAAATAAAACTTGTAACTTATGACCTTACTTATAATCGTTGATTATCACTTTTAAGTATTAATTATCCCTATACCTGTCTCCTTCCATTGTCATTTAGTGGAAAGAGAAAAGCAATTTTAAGCATTTCATATATAGACGTCGATTTTTATGAGTAACAGCCTAAATATGTATCAAAGACAATAGATGAACTTGTATTATTTTTGGTATTAAACCCTATAGTGAAGTGTCCTTTTTATTTATCTTTGCCATTTAATTTATGTTTGAAGTTTGAGAAACACTGTTGTTGGATGATTAAGAATTTATGATATGAATTAAAAATATGAGGATGTCTTAAGATTGGTATTAAATATGCTTTAAATTACATTTACTTTACTACATTACAGTCTTACAAATATTTTATTGTGATGTGGTACAGTTTCATAAAAAATTAAATATTAAGGAAGTTTTAACAATTTTCTTCATTACCATAAATTGGTTTATTAAAGTAATATATTTCTTCCAAGTCTCAAAACTTCACATTGTAGACTCTTATCAATTTAATTTGTTTAATCTAAGGTGTAGTTGATATTCAGTTCCTACTTAAAAAGAGATTACTGGAATGGGGTAACAGATTATTATGCACTTAACACATAAGAGCTTAATTTTTACCAAATTTGGATTGACACAAAAAGTCTTAAGAAAATATATTAAACTTCTCTCCACTTGATGCTAATATTGAACTGTGGATATTAATGATCTTTCTCTGTCAATTTGAGCTTGCAGTTACAAAAACAAGCGTTATTTTTTTAATTTAATGGTCTTTCATAATACAGCGCCGAATAAAGAAGGTCTTTTAAATATCCTATACTTTAACGTGGTAGAGCCATGCTGCAGCTATATTATTGGTATAGTTGCAGCACGAATGGGTCGGCTCAACCGGGGAAGGACCACGCTCTCACAGAATACCATGGTGAAATAGCAGCTTAACGCTGCTGTGTTTCGTATGGTGAGTGTAGAGAACCGGAGACCCTTTTTACTGGAAACAAGGCACTCCATCTTAGTCCTCATGGGTGACAACGCATGTGCATTTTGATTCGTAATCGCGGATAGATGTAGATGTCTATGGGCCACAGAAACCACTTACCATCAGGTGGACTGTGTGCTCATTTGTCACCTATATCCTATAAAACAAAATGCGCCTATGACATGATGACTTGAAAGTTTTTCCCATAATCGCTACGCTGGGTAGGCGGGATCGTGAGTAAGGTGATAGATACCACATGGTACTGATAACGCTGCTTTTCATTACCATCTGTGGAATATGGGTTTTAGTATAGCCTTGGTTTTTTTATAGAATGAAGGTGACAAGCGAACTCACAGCCCACCTGATGGTAAGTGGATGCTGTGGCCCTACCGTCTATACACTTACATCTATCCGCTAATAAAAATCAAAATGTAACTGCGTTGTCACTCCTGATGATTAAGATAGAATACCTCGTGACCACAAAACTAATCATAATTTGGACTTGTTTGGAGAAGTCATATACCTTGGTCCCACATAAGTACGCAGTATGTAATATGTTAGTGTTTTAGCCCCACATACAACTACAAAACCTTGTGTTGGTGTTAAAATCAATGACCGATAACGAATATTTCAGAAACGCCGAGTACGAACAGCGAGTCTGAAGGCGACCGTACGCTATCTCCGGAAGGACCCAGGACGCCGCAATCCAAAGAGTTGACTGGGAAGTGGCGGAGGGAGCGTCGGTCGACGCGCCTGCCCGATTACAGGCCCAAGTAAGATATTATTTTTCTATCTTGTAAAATCTGTTTGTATACATCAACTTGTAGTTAGTATCAAAAAACATTATAAACAAATATGTTTTTATAGAAATGGTGACAAATGAGCAAAAGGTCCGTCTGATGGCGAGTGGCTGATTTGGATTAGACATTCATATTTGATTAAGAATCAAAATGCAGTGTTATCACACCTAAAGACTAATGAAGATGCAGTGTCTCGTAACCAGTACCTAATAATTTAAAATTAAAAATTTTGTACAACTGTCTTCAATTTTTTTTACATTAGATGGAGCAAACGAGCATACGGCTCACCTGATGGTAAGTGACTACCGCCGCCCATGAACAACCGCAACATCAGGGGAATTGCAGATTGCTTTGCCGGCCTTAATAAATATAAATTATTAAGAATAACTCAAAAACTAATGGTCAGATCTTGATCAGTATATTATATGGGACCACATGTGAAGCACCAGCTTTCAAATAAAAAAAGAATCATCGAAATCGGTTCACCAAGTAAAAAGTTATGAGGTAACACATAAAAAAGCATACAGTCGAATTGAGTACCGTCTCCTTTTTGAAGTCGGTAGAAAAGCGTCTCCCATTTCGAATCGTCTCGTTCCATACGAATCACAGCAGCATTGCGCTGGCACCTATTCTGAACAGACGTAGCTTTAGTAAGCGTATAAACTTTTGTAAAACGCTATATCTTTCGCCTGTCAAACCTGTGTTATTTTAATGATGCAATATTAAAAAAAAAATGTTGGTTGTTTTCAGTAACCTTATTTCTACTCGACTAGGTACAGCATTCTATTTACCACCTACTTTGAAATGTAGCCAAATGCGATTCCCACCAGAATTACATGATTGTACTTCTGAATCTACTACCTAGTGCTCTCAGCATCCACTTTTTATTGATGTTATTGTTATAAATAATATATTTTTTTATTAATAATTTCATTTTGTACCGTGTAGTGGCGGTGTAAGAATATACACTATCCCATATCGTCCCGTGGGTGTCGTAAGAGGCGGCAAAGGGAAACTAACTGCTGCCTATTAGTGCATGCTATTAGGAAGACCCCAAAACAACTCGTGGCAACTATTGCAATCCTCCCAGTGAGGTAATATATGAGAGAGGCCTATGTTCAGCAGTGGACTTTTACAGGCTGTAATGGATAAATTAATGATATTTTTACACGGCATTTTTATTTAATGCGTCGCATAGTAAACTTAAGCTATTAATTTTTATTTTCAGAGACAATTGCAAGATGGCGCTGCGCTCGCAGTCTTTCAACGAGCGGCGACTCGCTCCGTCGGTGGCTCGCGCTCAACCGCATAGCGACGGGGAACTCTCCGACGAAGTAGAAGATTCGCCAGCTAATATAATAATTAACGGAAAAGGTATACTTCGTTTTTGGTTTATTGTTACACCTAATTTCACGGGGAAAAGGAATAAAAAGAAAGTCCCGTTTTATTTAATGTTTACCAGCAGTCTATGATTAGTTTATTTTTATTACCTATTTTATACTTAGTAAAGTAAAAACTCATACATATTCCACTGTAGACATAAGACTTCTCAATTGCAAAGGACACAAGGATTACGTATTCCGAAGCGGGTTGGTTTTTTTTTATAGGATATGGGTGACAAACGAGCACACAGTCCACCCGATGGTAAGTGGTTGCTGCGGCCCATAGACATCTTACATCTATCCTCGTTTGCGAATCAAAATGCAGATGCGTTGCCACCCGTGAGGACTAAGATGGAATGCCTCATTTCGAGTAAAAAGGGCCTCCGGCCACCTGCACTCACCATGCGAAACGCAGAGGTAAACCTCTACTTCACGCTGGTATTCTGTGAGGTCGTGGTACCACCCCGGTTCGAGCCGGCCCATCCGTGCGACATCAAAAGCTGCCGCGTGGCTCTACCACTGTTAAATTTGTTAACTTCACAGAATAGAATAGAATAATTTTTATTCAATATAGATTATTACATAATAATTAGTAACTTTTTTATTTACCACTGGTTCGGAAAATACCTCTGCCCTGGGAAGAAGAAATGTGCCCCGAAATGTGTTTTCGTTTCATACATCACCTAATCATGTGATAAATCAGTATTTAATGTAGCATTTAACCATATCAATCGTGCCGGAACCTGAAGGAATCAAACTATATACTTATTTTTTTAACGTTACCGATTAACGATTTGCTCCTGTATCGTGGGGGCAGTTTACACACGTAAATTTCATAAGGACGAACATTCAGACCCGGAACAATTATTTGTAGGTTACAAATACTTGTTACGTGCAGGATTTGAACCGGCGGCACTTAACGCTGCAACTCATTATGTGAAATTTAGGGCGAACTTGTACTATAAATTCATGAAACCATCAGCTTTATGAAATGTTAATTATAGTTAAAATTTTACTTAGTAGTGGAATAATTTGGGTAAGTGGAGACTTCTGGTTTCGTGAAAAAAATAATTTGATTGTGTGGTTGCAACAAAAGAGATACTTATCCAAATTATATCGATGAGATTACAGGTAAATTAATTAATTTAGATAAGTATACCCTGTTCTTGGGTAAAATAAGTGATTGTATAGGTAGCGGGTCACTTAGGTAGTGATTTAAAAAAAAATCTAATAAAATATATTGAATGTTAGTAAGGAAAAAATATCGTACTCAAATAAGCCGCCTAGTTATTGCTATAATTTATTTTAAAATTATATACCATTTGTACAAATAATGTATATTTTTATTTTATATTTTTTATAATTGAAGAAAGGTGAAGAGAGGAGGAGGTAGTCAAAAAATGATTTTTTTAAATAGCATAAGGGTGACAAGCGAGCACACAGTCCGTCTGATGGTAAGTGGTTGCTGTGGCCCATAGACATCTACATCTATCCTCGTTTGCGAATCAAAATGCAGATGCGTTGTCACCCGTGAGGACTAAGATGGAATGCCTCTTTTCCAGTAAAGGATCTCCGGTTACACTCACCATACGAAACACAGCAGCATTAAGCTGCTATTTTACGCTGGTATTCTGTGAGAGCGTGGTCGTTCCCCGGTCGAGCCGAACCATTCGTGCTACAACTATCAATTAATATAGCTGCAGCATGGCTCTACCACGTTAAAATGGTACTTATAAGTTCCTTTTTGAGTTCCTTAATATAGTTATTCGGTTTGAATAAATAAATTAAAAAAAAGATGTGTGCAGTTCACACGTGGTAGACGTAAAACCTTCAGAAAACTAAACTTCGAGAGAATAAGACGAATATAGAGTATCAGGATATTTCAGGCAGTAGTTTGAAGACAGGCGATTGATTTTGAGAGAGCAATTTTCCCCTGCATAAAATGACAGACAGTACTGTATCAGAAACAAACGCTATGGCTACTCCCCTCCAGTCCGCCGGTGGCTCGTGTTGCTCTATGGTTGTGGAAAATAAGTAAAATGTATCTGTAGCTGTTGCGAAATTTCAATTTTTCAACAAAGAGATATTTATTATAAACGGGAATATTTATAATAATTTTCAAATTGAATGGAATTGGTTTTATTTAACTTTTCTAAGCTTCGAGTTTGATGTAGATTAAGTCGTTTTAGTTAGTCGGATTTTGTCTAACTGTTACTAAAAACAGTGTGTCCTTAGATGCCTCTTTAATCATCTGAACATTACTGCCCAAGTATATTTTAAATTTAGCCAATAGCGTTACACCTATGACTTAAAATATCATTTCGTACAGTTAAATAAAAATAACACTTCAAAAGATTTCACGGCAAATGTTTTACTTAATATGATAATTTTCAACCATTTCAAGCTGGGTACGAGGCATTCTATTTTAGACCTCAGGCGTGACAACGCATCTGAATTTTAATTCTTAATCGGGGATGGAAGTAGATGTCTATGGGCCGTAGCATGTACTTACCAACACATAGACCGTATTCTGTTGTCATCTATATTCTTTAAAATAAAATATAAATGGAATGTATGAAAAAGTCAAATTTTAACCTAAATTACAATGCCGAAATTTGTGTAATAAAATATTTATTTAAAACTTAAATGTAACATTTAAAATTAAGATTACATAGGGTGGACTTAACACCTTGTGGCATCCTGTGCCAGTGAGTCTACCCTGGCAAAAATATGGTCTGGACCCAAAATTTTGACATTAAAGTGTGAGTTAAACTCGAAATCGTATCTAAATTTAACACACTGGAAACGTCCCTGTTTAACAACCAATAACGCGATGAAATTAGCGATATGAGTTTCATTAAATGTGTAGTATTTGCATAAATATAATTCCAAATACTATCATTAATTTTTAAGTTTACAATAATTTTCTTTGTACAAATTTTAAATATTTTTATTTATAATTATATAGTATAATTACTTTCTTCTTATTCTATACTAGGTAGTAGGTACATTAACAGCCGCTAACAGATAACGTTTTTTGAAAGAAAATTATAGCCTAAGTTACAAAGGGTATTTTTACATCACATTATCAGTGTCTTTAACCTGTAATATTTCTTTAAATAGTGTCATGTGTGTGAAATCAAAGTACGTCCGACTGCAAACATACATAGGGAATCTTCTCAGAAATGTGAAGCCTGTGCCTCATTACTAAACCACTAACTTTAAATTAACAATGGGATATTCAAATTTATTTCTATACTTTTGACAAAGGTTATTTCTCACGTGTGAGAGAGTTCTGAAACAAGAAAGGCGCTGCGTATGGTTGTCTTAGCGCTCTTGACACGTCATTGAAATATTTTTCACTTCTCAGGTTTCCTCAAGATATTTTCCTTAACTGTGGAGCAAATTGTAAATCAGCGCTTAAAATTGTTAAAATTGTTGCGCTTAATAATCAACGGTTTGCTAATATACAATGAATTTGTACGTCAGGTCCTTAACAATTGCTCAAGTTCAGTCTCCTTGGTCAACAATTTCTGTCATCGACCAACTTACGGTATATTGTAACCTCGTGCTTTTAGGGCTTGTAAACGATACCCTGCTACAGATTGTTTACAGCAATACACATAAATTATTATCCTACCATAATAATAATGATGTCCTCCAGATCTTATTTCAATCACCGGCCAGTAGAAGGCAAGTAGCATTAGGACTAGAGTGTGTAGTTCTCACGAACTACACTGCTGGTGGTAAATAGAAGGTGATTAGAAAAAGTTGTTACAGAGAGAATAAATAATCAAGGACACTATAAAATTTCATTAAAAGACTTTTTTGCCTAGAAATCAATCTAAGTTAGTGCGACAGTGTTATCTATTCCGGTCGCCATGCTGTTGTCTCCGTTTTGGTTTGAAGGTTAAGAGAGCCAATATCATTACAGGCTAAAGGCTATGTTTGACAATGCTTCTGTGGCTTCTTTTGGAACGAAGTTCCTTATCGCACGGTACGAATTCGACGGATGTGGGCTAGGCGAGAAAAAGTGTAAGAATTTTCCGTCACGACCTCTTCTGACGTAGTGTAGGCGGCTATAAGGAAGCGAGATGGAATAATATCCATCTCCATCGCACTTTTTCTTATCTTGACGTGAAAGAAATATTATTTTATTTTAAATGACGCTTCATTTTAATAGACGCTAGTAGTTATTTATTTGTAATAATATAATACTTTTATTAATAATTATATACTACGAAAGGAACTTCGTTCCAACCGAGTGTTCCACGACACTCACGCATATTTTTTTAATTCGAAGTTGAGCGTGGGTGTCCGTGGGCTGCAGTAGCCCCTTTCATTCATTTCATTTCCTTTATACGTGGTAGAGCCAAGCTGCAGCTATATTATGGTTGTAGCACGAATGGGTCGGCTCGACCGGAGAAGGACCACGCTCTCACAGAATACCAGCGTAAAATAACAGCTTAACGCTGCTGTGTTTCGTATGGTGAGTGTAGAGAACCGGAGACGAGGCATTCCATCTTAGTCCTCACGGGTGACAACGCATCTGCATTTTGATTCTTAATCGAAGATAGAGATGTAGATGTCTAATGGACCACAGCAACCACTTACCATCATGTGGACTGTGTGCTCGTTTGTCACCCTTATCCTATAAAAAAAAATAGTGGACTGATGCTTACCAGTCTAATATTATAAACAGCTATCTCGAAAATATTTTTGAGTTTAAAAAAGTATATTTTTAGTAGACTTATACAGTGATATACTCAAATGTTGCTTCCTTCTAGCTCCTCCTGAGTATCCTGGGAAATACGAAGCACCCATCGACATGCGGTTGCGATCGAGGCCTGCACCGCCTCCTTACAACCGACCCTCTGTCATCACCAAAAGCAACGACACACCTGGTAAGTCAACTTATAAACAATTTATCCACTCATAATGATTATAAAACGTTATTTTTCTTTCAAATAAACCTTATATGGCTTCGACAGAATTTCAACGTTTTTGTAACTCTGTTGCTACGGCAGCAGAGTGTTATGCTGAGTCGGTAGCCTTTTTTGCTGCAATCAACTGTGACACTTGTTTTTTTTATTATTTACTTATTCATATTTTTTTTAATAAACATGTTCCTTCTTTATTTATTTCTTACACTATACTATATCCGTAATCAAGTCCTTATAGCAAACAAAATATAAATCAGGTTAAAGAATCATGCAAACAATATATTCTATTAAAATATTTTTGGCCTACAATTAAAATACTTTATTGATATTGTTCAAATTGGTTTTTAATCATAAACTCAATGATTTTTCTATTTTTTAAATGTCTCTTTTACCGTTCACAGGTTCGATGTCGATGTGTGATCCAGTTATAGACGAGCATTTTAGACGCTCGCTCGGAGATGACTATATGAATTTGTTTAAGAAGAATTCGGAAAACGCGTTGCCCGGTCCTAAACCTAACACCAAGGATAGAGCGAGCAGCCCGATCCAGTTCAAAACGGAGGAATCGCCTAAATCCACGAAAATCATCGCAATGGAAGTCGACGACGCGAGCATGTCTGTAGACGACCACTTTGCTAAGGCCTTAGGTGATACCTGGCGGCAAATACAAACTTCGAGGCTAAAAGAAGGCGATACAGCGCAAACATCAAGTAATGGAGTTGTCGACGATCACTTCAGCAAAGCTCTGGGCGACACGTGGAAGAAGATACAGTCATCAAAACACAATTTAGAGGAGAAACCTAAAGATCAAACAACGAAAATAGTCTCTAGGAGCGGCGTCGTTATATAATGATAGCAATTCTACGTCTAGGTGGTTCGGTTTTACGGCCTTGTAAAATATACGAGGCAAATTCACGATTCTTACTCGAGTATCAGTAAATTCCCACTTGTTTGAGAAAGTTATCGTTTTTATCGGGGGCGCGAATTAACTGCTTCTGAGCGTCCGCTTTCGGTTGATTCGAATCCATGACAATTTTGTTACCTTACGGTTTTGGGTACTAAGATGGTTTTTTTTAAATTTAAATTTAATGTAGTCAATTATTAGTCACCAGTTACACAATAAGTTATTACCTCAATTTTATGCGCTTTTGCACAATTCACTATTATTTAAGTTATGTTAATGAATTAAGTATTTGTAAATAATAGCCGTTATATTACAACGTATGGGTTATTTAAGCGATTTACTTAATGTACACTATTACTAATTGTATATCTATTCTTCTCGTTACGATGTTCCTTGATTATAATAAATGTGTTAGATATTAGACGAATATGTTAAGATTTATATATGTAATTATTTCGTATGAACTGTGTACAATAAAACATAATGCTATGAATTTCATTCAATGTCTAATATTTTTTATTTTTCTTATTGTGCCCTTTGATTTTGGTTGGCAGCTATCGTTATATTATTCTTTATTTTAATAATTAAAAATTCAACATTTACTTTTTTTTTTCAAAAATATATAAACTTGCAACAAGCAACCTGAAATATAAATTATTCTCTTTTTTTGACATGAGTCATCCATTGTAGGAAGTCTTGGCAATTTGACGCTGTTTTCCGTCGTCGGTTTGGGTTTGCCACATCGTATATTGTCTATCAGAGATATATTTGATTCGTGCATTTGTCGTAGTTAACTTACTGCTTGCTGAAAACTTACTGCCAATCACTACCTGGCTATTTATTGTTTGCGTTTAAGTTTACCGTATCAATTAAATATTTTCCATAAATCTAACCTAAAGTATCATGCGAACTACAATTTTTTATGTCTTTTCTAGAGTTTTTTGCATACCTTTAAATAAGGTTATGTTCACTTTTCTACAAATTTAATTCATTATTATTATTAATCATTAACAAGCTGCCATCGATGCTTCATGTTGCACGAACAAGTTTAGCCGTATATAAGGTAAAGACTAGCTTCTAGAACCACTGTCGGTGATGCATCTAACCTCAACGGTACTGTACTGGCTGTTGGAAATAAAACCAAAGCGCCAGATGACATCGTATTACCATTCCGTAAAGCAACAAGATATTTTTGTTAAAGAATCCCATCGTCCCTTTTAATGATTTTATAGTTTCAATAGCTACTCCAGTTTAGTTTTCTGTTTCAGATTATTATTAGGTATTTTTGCCTAGATTAAAGTCCGAGTTCCGTGCTTGAATAATTTAGGTGAATGGTAGTCATTCCATTTTAGTCCATTCAATTACGCGTGCCTTCGTTGTTTAAAGTTTGTTGCAGTTGTCTATGAGCTGCAGAGGCCACTTATTATGAGGTGGACTGTAAGTTCTTTTGTCACTTAAATAAATATCATTTTATTGCCACATTAAGAAACATATGTAAATCTTATAAACTAAGTACTTCATCTTAATTAAATTTAGGCAATTGGAGGTGACTCAGCTTATGCTTACCTTGGACTAAGATTCCATGAAGCGCTGGTTTTCAGGCACCACCCAGAGATGTTACATGGGTGTCGTGAGAATTGCGAGTTCCCCAATCACCTCTATCATTCGGTCATCTAATATAAGAATTTTACAAATGGTTGTGAAATTTTATAATAATAATTATTGCATTCTTGCGTGCGTGCGTGCGTGAGTGCGCGTGCGTTGCGTGTGTGTGTGGGTATGGGTGTGTGATGCTGCGTGTAATTGTTCAGTTTATACATTTCAATTTTATATAAAGGAAAAACAAGCATGTTAGTGAATATGACCTTTAAGTTGTATTCCCCGCACTATCATACTATTCGTTTTGGTCAGGTCGCAGACTATAACTGCAAATTAACCAGGAATAAGTATCGCTAGGTCATTTTAACCTGTGGGATTTGGATTTGGTATTTCCGAATACGATATACGCTATTTTTCGGGATTAGTAGGACAGAGTGTATTATTGTAGACTTGTAGAGATGTGTGGTACAGT
Source organism: Parnassius mnemosyne (assembly GCA_963668995.1). Lineage (NCBI taxonomy): Eukaryota > Metazoa > Arthropoda > Insecta > Lepidoptera > Papilionidae > Parnassius > Parnassius mnemosyne. The sequence continues at coordinate 33,817,586 of CAVLGL010000159.1, forward strand.
CACGCTGCAGCTATATTATGACTGCAGCACGAAGAGGAACTACGCTCGCCTAGCGTGAAACAGCAGCATAAGGCGCGGTTTATAAAGAAGAAACGTGGCGAGGGCGTGTGCCGGTGGCGGATAATCAAAGAAACGTAAAATAGATCTAATAGTTATGTCGCATAACGTCGTTTTTGTCGGGAGCATCCACGTGACGTCACCGCCAACAGGTGGCGCGCCACCGCCACTACGTGGTGTGCGTCCTATCTTTAGTGGTATTATTATTGTAGATTAGGTCTATTTTGTTTCTTTGATTATCTGCCACCGCCACACGCCCTCGCCACGACTCTTCTGTATAAACCGCGCCTACTGCTGCTGTGAATGACAGTGACGAGCGCCGGAGCCCCTTGTTTGATTTGACTGGTTATTGAGCCGGGCTGGTGTTCGCAACACCACGTCTAAGCGCGTATTTTGCGTGTGGGTAGGAATTTTATATAATTCGAACCGCTCGTGCTCCTCGAAGAATCTTAGTAATTTCTTTATATTACCAATTATCTCGGCGAGCCACCTCTGTGATCTGTACTTAGATCTGAAACTGGCAACCGCTGAACAATTAATCAAAACGTGGGCCGCTGTTTCTTTATGCCCCATAGAGGCTCTGCAGGGGCTATGCGTAACAACTAAAGCAAAGATTCTTGTTAAATAAACCGTGACCTGTTATAGCACCGGTGACCCGTGTCATTAAGGGCTTGTTAATCTGAGTAAACTAATATCATCTTTTCTTCTATAAATGTCCTAATAAAAAAAAGTGAGGATTTTTAGACTAAATTTTAGAGTAATAAATCAAAAAAATATTTTCTTTCGAATAAAATTGCTTTGTAATAGCGCCATCTACTTTATTCTATAGGTAAAGTCATTTTATTGAACAAAAATTGATTGACTTTCAAGGTGGTACGTAAAACAGACGCTAGATGGTCTGAAGTTATGAATCGTGAATTGTTATGAATGGATTGGTATATTAAAATAATTTTATTCGATATTATGGTTCTTTTTATTATTTTAATAAATTTGTTAATTTTTTATACAGTTTAACAATTAAAATTTATACTAACTATCTTTAAAGCACCGCTCAAAGAGGACACCGGGATAGTAGGAAACATTGTACTTAAAAAAAATATTAGTCGCTTACTACACTATATTCTATCTTGTTCTCTCGCAGGCTAAATTCTATAGATGTATATGTTTGTCTCTTTTTAGTGTCGCTTACCCTTTTAGCGGTAAATGCGCAAACTGTGTCTTCTGGGGGTTGAACTGGACTAGATTTAGTCGCATCCAATCCGAGACTTTGTTCAACAAAGTCTCAACTTCAGACACAAGTTTGTTCCGGTACTCGGCGACGTTTTCCCGAGAAATACTGGCACGGCCGGTGTATAGAGCATCACCAGCGCTGTCATCTGCATAGCAATGTATGTACCGGTCTGCAACATATTGATATGCAGAAGAAACAGCGTTGGTGATAGCACGCAGCCTTGTGGAATAGGCTTGTAATCGGAGCACGCACTGTCTACAGCAACCTTGATGAACCAGAAAACTGGTGATCCAATTGCATTATTTCTTAGGAAGCCCATAGGAAGGAAGCTTCGAAAGAAGCGCTTTGTGCCAGACCCGATCGAAGGCCTTCACTATGTCTAAACTAACGGCCAATGCCTCCCCTTAGAACTCGGTCGCCTGCGCCCATCTATGTGTTAGGTAAACAAGGAGATCACCAGCTGAGCGACCCCGACGGAAACCGTACTGGCAGTTACTAATCAGTTGGTCCTCCGCAAGATACCGTATGAGCTGGCAGTTAATAATAGACTACATCATTTTCGAGAACAAGGTGGTGATGGCGATAGGCCTGTAATTGGACGGATCAGTTAGTTAGTTAACTTTTTTAGGAATCTGGTGCACGAAAGCTGTCTTCCATGAATTCGGGACAACGCCTAGGGAGTAGGAGTACCGAAAAAGACGCGTTAGAACCGGTGTCAACCCTGGAGCGCACGTCCTCAGCACAATTGGCGGGATTCCGTCAGGCCCACTCGACTTGTGGATGTCCAGGGAAAGGAATGCTTTGCAAACTGAGCACTGTGTGAATCGCACATCAGGCATAGAGCACTCACACTGCGGGATGGTTGGCGGTGTGTTCCCCCCGTCATCAAGAGTCGAGTTGGACGCAAAAAGGGTGCCTAAAAGGTCAGCTTTCTCTTTATCGGCGTGGGCCAATGAGTCATTCTCCCTGTGCAGAGACGGTAGTGATGGCTTACAGAAATTCCCATGGACAGCCTTGGCAAGAGACCAGAAAGCACGGGTTCCCGAAGGAAGGCTAACTAGGCGGCAAATGCAGAATGCAACCGCGAGGTTGCCGAGGCGTCGAGAACAGATATCCTCTCTGACGTATACGCAAACTCCAGCCCGGGGCACAAAGAAGTGTTCTAATTTGTACCTCAGGTATGACAGGTACGAAGTATCAGCCGGAGAGGACACCTGCGTCTCTGTCAAAAAGAGCAAGGCTGGTTTCGCCGTCTCTGGATGGTAGTGGATGGCGTTAAGGATCGAGTGAAGTCCCCTGATGTTGCAGAAGTCCACGGGTAGCATGGCAGGTGTCGCCGTGGTTTTATCGCTCTGTTTGCTCCGTGCAGTTTTAGTAAGTATAGAGCGGGATTTTGCCCCTTCTGGGGGGGGGGGGGGGGGCAAAATCCCGCTCAATACTTACTAAAACTGCACGGAGCATTCTTTTGGAGTATTCCTTTCTTTTTAAATTCCGTTACCATGTTATGAGGGGGGGAGGGTTGTCCTCCGGCCACCTGCACTAACCAAGCGAAACGCAGAAGCATAGCTTCTACTTTACGTTGGTATTTTTACATTGATAGTCTTAGGTTGTTCTGGGTCCACACAAAATAGGTCGGCGGTCCGGTTCCGGAACTCGGTCCGCCATTTGGTGAACTCTGACACAGAGTCAGTATAATTACAGGCTGTCAATCCATCTTAGTCCTTAGAGGTTAATGCTTCTTTGTTTGAAGTTTGCGGCAGGTGCCTATGGACTGCATTATTATATTACATCAGGTGGACTGTAAGCTCGTTTGTCACTCCAGTTTTAGTTAGTATAAATAAAAAAATAATAGAAGTTGAGTAATTAATTTGAGACGTATTTAAAACCACATTGAGTAACATTTGTAGCGAATTGTTTAAAGATTTATTTTTGTCCTCAATTTAATCGGGTAATTAGAGTAAGCTTTGTCCATTCGCTGTTTTCATCATAAATGACATAATATGAATGTACACGCTAAACGCTGGGAAGCTGCATACCGATGACCCCTCCCTGCGACGCGCGTGACACCTAACACCATCGGGCGATTCGCTAAGTCGAAGGCCGTCTCAAATGACCATATTTGACCTAAACTATTAATATAAGTTTTCTTAGTTTAGTATATAACAAAATTACATCTAAGGCAACGAATATCTACATACAATGCTACATGCTAGTAAAAGCTACTTAAAAAAACTTAGTGAAAAAAGTATTTACGCGGCGAGGACACGATTTTTACCGGAACTCATCTAAACAAAAGTCTACAGAGAAGGAAAATAGGATAGCAATAAAAACAAATTGAAATCAAATCCTATTGGTTTACTTCTTACTAACACAAACAAAAGATAAAAAATTGCAAAAAGCTTGATCGAATGCTGAAAAGTAAATACGCATTATTCTCCGAATATTAATAAATAATGTCGCAAGACCATGAAACGTGTTCTTTAAGATAAGCACTCCCAAGTAGAGCTACACATATGTTACATACATACACATCGTCCCTAACATATAGGTCAACCTGTAAATTGTAATTTCTGAATCACAACATCAGCGACTTTTGAGATTTTAATTACTGAAACCGATAGGCACCCTAGGCACCTTAGGCACCTTCTGCGAGTCATATTGCGTGGTTATCAGGCATTAGTAACTAGTATTTTATTAGCCAACAACATCGCACATTCCCACACACATATCTCGCATAATACAAACGACGTAGCTAATTATTGGTTGAATTGATATGAAAAGTAAGTACTATTGATTTTGGATTACTAAAAATTCCAATATTTCCACATTAAAATCTTTTCATTCCGAAATGGTAAGCATATGGGCAACTTTGTCTTGGGATTTACCTACATTTCTCGATTTAACGGACACTACAAATAATTATAAAGAGCTGTTGGAGACAAAGTTTTTCCTCTTTACAGCGAAGAATTGAGTTTTCATTTTATGCAAGATGAGGAAGGAGCAACTCCCCATCTAAGAAGAGCTCGGGGCTATTTATGGAAATTGATATTGGTTTAGGATATCCCAAATTTTCTCACGTATACGTAAAATTAAGTGGTTGCCATGCTCCCCAGATATTAATCTTTGTAAATTTTTCTAATGGGATTTTATTAAAAATTCTTGTTATTCCGAAAATCCAGCATCAACAGATGAATTGATGATAAAAGCCATTATAACTGTAAATAGTGTTGTAGATGAAAAAATTAGTAATTTTTTCGAAACGTAGATGATCTTGCTTGAGTGACAGATAACTCTTTGAATTTGTTTACTAATTTATCTATACTGGCCCTTACATAATATGAAATTGGCGTTTTGTAGGGGAGGAATATAAAGTCAATTTTTTTTGCAAAATATATTTAATTAATCAAAATATGCACCGTTGTTATCTATGTATTTTTGCCATCTCATAGGTAGTTCATTGATCCCTTTACTAAAAAAAACCATGGGGGCGAGAATCAATAAACTCTTTGAAGGCGTTTTGGACTGCCGCATCGGAGTTGAATTTTTTTCCCTTGTAAGAAGTTGTGCAAATTCCGGAAAAAATTGTAATCTGTTAAGTTAATGTAAGCAAGGTCTGGGGAGTACGGTGGATGTCGCAGACATTCCAATTGTAGCTCATCTAACTTAGTGGTTGTTTGTGGTCCATTGTGTGGTCTTGCGTTGTCAGTAGTGTAGTTGTACCACTTCTAGACCACCTGAGTCAGACGTGGTTCAACGACGTTCGTCGACACACGATCATAAAAAAAAAAGGTTTTGGCATGCTCTGATCACGAATCCGCGGTCCATTTTTGTGTAGAATGCACGGTTCCGGAGATGTGATTCGTTCCGTTGTTCCGGAGCTAATATCTAATTGATATCCGGTAAGGGCCTCCACCGTCATTAGCGTCCCATTGTTCCTATTTCTATTGTTCTATTGTTCATTAATCACCTTCATTGCAGCGTGTGCGTCGACTATATCAGTGCTATTGTATTATACTTCTTTGTTCCTAATTATACAACGCTAATCTGAATCATCAATAAAACACATTACATAATTTTGTTACAATTTTTATTTATAAAATACAAAATCTTATTACTTATTATCTATAAAATAGGAGCGAAACATCTCATCCACTAAAATATCGTTGTACAATGTGTTCCTTGTAAATATACTCGTAAAACTATGTATTGAACATCCTTGAAACTTATATAGCAAATACATTAAGCAATATTCGCCACAAACTGAAGTCCACTCATTCTGAATCCTATCAACATTCCAGTTCCATCTTTTACAATTCCTTTTTAAAAACTCTAGATGATATCGTACAGGTGATCGTCCATATGAATCAAAATATTGACCGACGTCATTCGTATCGATATATAAAGCTACCCAATGTGACCCTGGTTTATCATCTGTATCCAAATTACATATTATATACGTTGGTACGTGGGTATACATAGGCAGTCTATTAGCTGCATAAACATTATTTTCTAGACTGGGGTGAATCTTTTTCAGATGTTGTTGTACATCTAGTGTATCCATGATATTACTGCTATTAGTAGATTATTACAGTACCAATCTACTCAATGAATAACATAGGAATGGTCAATTATAGTGATTTCTAAATATTAAATTGCATTTTTGTGTTATACAAATCGTACTTGAGTCATTGATCACCAAACAAAACACAATACGAAGAAATGTTGAGATAGGCAACGGAAATGTGAGATAAACTGGTTGACGCATAAAGTAATTATCAACTCATTACGGAAATACTTTAGATTAGAATTTTTACGTACTGGTGGTATATAAGACCAACAGACGCAGTCATCGAGTTAGTGTACGGTCGTTTGACTACAGTGGATCTATCAATAGTACATTTGTGTTACTTCAATACACCAAAGGCTATGGATGTAAGTGTTTATTCTATTGACTAAATTACTTTTTTTCTGTTATTTTCATGTGTGTGTATTATTTTATTTAAATATTGTGTATGTATATGATTAAGCCGTGGTAACTCAGATGGTTAGCGCTAGCTGTAAATTTCACAGTACGCGACCCGGGTTCGATCCCCGCCAGCACCAATTAAATTGTTAATCGCAATTTTAAGTGCTTATTACCACGTGCTAGGTGGTGAAGGAAAACATCGTGAGGAAACCTGCATGTCTGAGAAAATTTCGAAGGCATGTGAAGTTCGCCAACATACATTGAGGGAGCGCGGCGGACATTTCCTTGCTCTAAAACCCTCTCAGAAATGAGAGGAGGCCTATGTTCAGCAGTGGACTTTAATAGGCTGTAACTTTAACTTTTTTAACTTTTATGATTAAGTGTTAACAAATTGATATTAACATGATAACTGTGTTGTTGCAGAAATCATTGAGCTTCAATGAAGATACCTATAAACAGTATTACTACTCGCCACTCTCCCCTCAAGAAGAGAGTGATAACCTCGTCATTAATAATAACACATGCGATGGTGGAAAAAGAAAATCGCAATCGATTGATCATTTTTTTAAGCTGAATCAAAAATAAAAAAGAGGAAGGGAAAACTTCAGTGAAGTGTGCACCAGTGCTTTTTTCTCCACAATCATGGAAGAGAATACGGAACTATTCAATAGCGAATTAAATCAGGAGTTGTCTAAAGTTTGTGAAGAAATGGAGAGGGGTCAACTGTTCGATTCGTCATACGATGATGAGTTGTATCATCACTGTGCGATGGTTGAAACACAGTTTAAGTATGTAAAATAAACATTCATTTCGATCATAATTTACATATTGTCTTATACAGTTTTTAATAAATTTAAACATTTTAGCAGTCAACCACTACAACTTGGAAGAGGAACGAAGCGAACGTGCAGCAAAGAATCCAAGATCATCAAAAAACCAACAACGGAAGCAGAAGCGCATACCTCTGCAGGGAACAGTATCAGTAACGATGATCAAGTGGAATGTCCAACGTGCCATATATTTATCAAGAAACGGTATTTAGCTAATCATTTTAAAAGTAATGTTCATAAAAATAATCTTTTAAATTCACATAATTCTTTATCAAACGTTAGTGTTATTGAATCTGCTTTTGGAAATAGGATTTTAACTTATAAAATCAAGAGTAGAGTAGATCGTTCGACATGGGTAAATTTTGAAACTCCTGAACTATTTTTAAATTCTATTAAAGATGATATTTTATTTTTATTACAAGAGTGTATTCATCAACACATAATTTTTAAGGTAAACTTCATATTGCATGCTGATTTTGTTCAACAAACTAAAGATGTTCATGATACGTTCGATTTTCAAACGCTTAACTATATTATTTGTCAAGGAGATGACTTAAATATTTTTCTTTCATTTTTAAATGATACAATTACTACTAAAATTAGTGCTTTCGAAAAAAAAGATAGTGGATGGAGTCTAAAAAACATAAAATCTATAGACATGAATGTTAATAAATTTAACCCCCTACGCGGTACTTCATACATAGATCTTCCTCGTGACATAAAATTAAAAAAGGCTGTTATAAATGTAAAAAACAAGGATTATTTTTGTTTTAAATGGGCGTTACTCTCGGCGTTATATCCTGTAAACAAACACACCGATCGGGTATCATCGTACGTTAAACATGCAAATAAACTTAAATTTGATGGTATTTCCTTTCCGGTTAAAATTTCTGACATAGCAAAAGTAGATAAATTAAATGATATTAGTATTAATGTTTTTGGGTTAGAATATAATAAAGAAAAACGATGTAATTCTATAGTAGGTCCATTATTTTTAACAAAGTGTCGTAAAGATAGACATATCAATTTATTATTTTTTCCAAGGATACAAAAAATCATTATTGCTATATAAAAAATTTATCGCGGTTAGTTAGTAAACAAATTTCAAAAGACGGTCACATCATGTACATTTGTGAAGCATGTCTACTTCGTTTTCCATCTCAGGAAAGGTTAAATAACCATGAACAATACGATTGTGCCCACATTTGTACAGTATTACCAAACAGTGAAACTTTAAAAAAAAAGAATTGGTTTGGTCAACCTATTTCAAATGATAAAATTAAATTTGATAGTTATGAAAAAAGTTAAAGATACCATTCGTAGTTTATGCTGATTTTGAAGCATTTTTAAAACCAATAGAATCATGTTCTAACGATCCTTCCAAACCTTTCACTCGTAATATTCAGAAACATGAAGTACATAGTTTTGGATATTATATAAAATGTTCATATGGTGATAAATTATCAAAATATGTAACATATTGCGGACCCAACTGTGCACAAGTGTTTATGGAAAGTTTATCTAACAATCTAAAAGAAATAAATAGACTTCAAAAATATCCACCACTTCCGCTAACAAATGAAGACAAAAACCAAATTTCAAATGCAACCATTTGTCATATTTGTGAAACTGAGTTGGCAAAACATTTTTATGATTTTGATTGGTACACTGGTAGTTTTATAGGTGTTGCTCATGAATCATGTTGTTCGAAGATCAGAACACCTCGTTATATACCAATATTTTTACACAACCTTAGTCACTATGATGCTCATTTTATTGTTCACGCGTTAAACTTTTGTGATGGTGAAGTCGAAGTTATCCCTCAAAATAAAGAAAAATATATATCCTTTTCCAAAAAATTAAAAGTGAATAACCACGAAATTATATTGAGATTCTTAGATTCATTTAAGTTTTTATCGTGTAAATTAGAAGAATTGGCCAAAAATCTCAGTAATGAGCAATTTCAAGAATCACGTAGAAATTACCCTAATGATGAAGATTTCTTTCGTTTAAAACGGAAAGGTGTTTATCCATATGAACTTATGACTAATTATGATAGTTTAAGTCTAACATCGCTCCCTGAACAAAAATGTTTTTATAGTTCACTCACAGATTCACATATTTCAAATGATGATTACAATCATGCTAAAGATGTTTGGGAACATTTTGGGTGTTGTAATATGCTAGATTATTCAAACCTGTATTTAAAAACAGACGTTTTACTTTTATCCGATGTATTTGAAAACTTTAGAAAGTTATGTATTAATACATATGATTTAGACCCTGTCCATTATTACACAGCACCCGGTTTAAGTTGGGATGCAATGTTAAAATATACAAAAATAGAATTAGAACTTTTAACAGATTATGAGAAAATTGCATTTATTAGATCAGGTATCAGAGGTGGTGTATCTCAATGTAGTAATCGTTATGCTAGAGCTAATAACAAATACATGGAGGATTATGATACAGGGAAACCAAATTCATATATCACATATTTTGATGCCAACAATTTATATGGTTGGGCTATGTCTCAATATCTTCCTACTGGTGGATTCGAATGGGTAAATCCAAATACAGAATTTAATGTGTCTAAGACATCAGACTTCGGTTTTATTTTAGAAGTTGATTTGGAATATCCAGATGAACTTCATGATTTACATTCGGACTTTCCTTTATGTCCAGAAAACATTTGTGTAGGCAATATTAATGAGAATAAACTAGTCCCAAATTTAAATAATAAAGATAAATATGTAATTCATTACAGAAATTTAAAGCAGTGCATAGAAATGGGGGTTAAATTAACTAAAATTCATAGAGTTTTAAAATTTAAACAGACTCCCTGGTTGAAGATGTACATAGATCTAAACACAAAATTAAGAACTTTAGCAAAATCAGATTTCGAAAAAGATTTTTATAAATTAATGAATAATTCAGTCTTCGGTAAGACTATGGAGAATATTGAAAAAAGGGTTAACATAAAATTAGTTACGCACTGGGAGAACCAGGTAAAGCTTTAGGTGCTCAAGATCTAATCGCTAAACCACAATTTCATAGCCTTTCAATATTTTCGGAAAACCTAGTTGCGGTTCAGTTGCGAAAAACGAAGTTAATATATAACAAACCAATTTATTTAGGGTTTTGCATTTTAGATATTTCAAAAACATTAATGTATGATTTTCATTATAACTATATGATTAAAAAGTTTAGTAAAATCAAATTATTGTATACAGATACGGATAGTTTAATATATCATATATTTACAAATGATTTTTACACTGATATAAAACCTGACCTTTCATCATACTTTGATACCTCAGATTATGATACAAATAATATTTTTGAATATCCAAAATTAAATAAAAAGAAATTAGGTTTTTTTAAAGATGAAAATAATGGTAAAATCATGAAAGAATTTGTGGGTTTACGATCCAAAATGTACGCTTTTAACTTAGAGAATAAGACTATAGCCAAGGCAAAAGGGGTAAATAAATGTATCACTAAAAAGATGACAATGAATAGTTATAAGTCTTCTCTATTTAATAAAAAAGTGCAATATTATAGTATGCTTAGATTTAAATCAATTAAACACACAATTTTCACACAAAAATTAAATAAGATAGGTTTATCATATAATGACACAAAGAGACATATTTTAGATAATAATATTGAAACATTAGCTTGGGGTCATTATAAACTGCGTTAAGTGTTGATAGTTTTTACTTTTATGTCTGCGTTTAAGAAAAATTTATATTGATTGTAAAATTATGATAATACTATAATATGACGTAGTTTATTACATATTTAATCATTGTTTTATTGTAAATAATTTAAGTTAATTGTTGTTTCTATTTATTTGGGGTTGAGTTAATTGTAAAATTATGATGTACTAATTGTTGTTTCTATTTATTTGAGGTTGAGTTAATTGTAAAATTATGATGTACTAATTGTGTTAGAAATAGTATACAGATAATTCTGTTTTATATAATTTTTGGAATATATATTAATTGTTTACACCAACACTTTCATTTTTTATTTCACCCCTTTGAACTTTAGACGTGTGTTATGTTTCACTTTATCCATCCGTTCACTGCTATTGTGGCAGGACCAAGTGGGTGTGGGAAGTCAAATTTTGTAACAAATTTCATAAAATCAGTTACAGAAATATGTAATTGTGATTTTAATCAGATCACATGGTGCTTTGATGAAATGCAACCATTATATAATTTACCAAATGTTAACTATCATCAAGGAATTCCAAATCTTAATATGTTTGATGGTGAAAACCCACATCTTGTTATTATTGATGATCTAATGAGAGAGTCCGATGGAAGAATTGTGGATATATTTACAAAAGGTAGTCATCACAGGAATCTTAGTGTATTTTATCTAACACAAAATTTATTTCATCAGGGTAAAGGACAAAGAGACATATCTTTAAACTCAAGTTATATAATATATTTTAAAAACCCTCGAGATAAAACTCAAATAAGATATTTAGCAAGACAAGTATCACCAGATAACCCAAAATTCATTGAAAATGCCTACAGGGATGCAACTCTAGAGGCGCATGGATATTTAATGGTAGATTTAAAACAGAATACCAATGATTTTTGTCGTATCAAGACAAATATCTTTCCATTTAATGGTTTCTGTACAGTCTACGTCCCCACAAAAGAGTTTAAATACACCAAGAATCAAACAATTGAAATCATTGCTAAATGATGCATCGTCGACTCACAACGTATAAACATTTGCTAACCGCTTTGCATACACTTAAACCAAAATATCAAAGAGCATTACTTAAAACGTGTGATGAAGAAGAAATTAACTGTATTTGTGAGTGTATTCATAACGTTTTACAAGGAAAAGTACCTCTTAAAGATCAGGATAAACAAAAATTGAATAAACATAAAAACATACTCCGTAAACTAGTACGTAAGTGTAAACATAAACTAAGAAAAAATATAATTATACAAAAAGGAGGGGCTTTCTTACCAACAATATTAGGTGCAATATTGAGTGGATTAGTGAGTGGACTAGCCAGTTAACATGGAAAATGCAAAGAAAATGATACTTATCGAACCTGGATTGATTGAAAAATTAAAACAAGAAAATAAGGTTAATAGTAATTTATCTCGATTAGATATTGAAATGCAAAATATTATGAATAGTAAGACGGAAGACCGAAAGAAATGGATATTATATTTACAAACACTGCAAAGATACCTTCATTTTACCGAAGAGGATCGTCAACCACTCAAATTACCAATTTATTCTGATACATCTAATGAAGATTCAAATGAGTCAAAAATTGGTTTTAAAAATAAAGATAGAGATCTAAAAACTTCAGTTGATATTGAATCTTTGCTGGAGGAGAATCGATCCATTAAAAGTAAAGAAAATGATGAAAATCCACTTTACACACCAGCTCAAATACTCAGTTTAATACCAAAAACTTATCATAAAAAAGGGCAGTTATTATTAAACTTAGTTGAAACAAGTAAAAGTAAATTACATTGGGATAATGAAGGTACAGTCATAATTGATAGTGAAAAAATTCCTGGAAGTAATATTGTTGATTTAATAAATGATTCACTAAGACCCCTAAAAAGAAGTGATCCGGTAGGGTGGGTTAGATTTGCTGAAGCATTAAAAGATATTAAAGTACCACTTACTTATATTGGAAATCCAAGGAGATGTGAGTTTATTAACCAACTTCAAGCAAAAGATCTGAACAAACCCTCTGAGATTGAAGTTCAAGAGTTTTCTACACCGGTCAGTAGAGATAAAAAGTCTACAACTAAAATACGTAAAGGACTTGAGTGGGGAAAATGGACCCCGTACTAGAAGAAATTAACAGGATTTATTATGATCCATCTAATCCCGCTGGTTTTGGTAGTATTGATAAATTATCAAAAGCCATGAAGGGTAAAATGAATAAAAAGCAAGTAAAGGAATGGTTAAAATCACAAGAAACATACACATTACATAAACCCATTCGAAAAAAATTCCCGCGTAATAGGTACATTCTATCAAATATTAATGAACTGTGGCAAGCTGATTTAAGTGATATGCGAACTTATTCTCAATATAATGATGGTTTCAAGTATATACTTTGTATTATTGATGTATTTAGTAAATATGCTTTTGCAAGACCAATGAAAAAGAAAAACTCAGAAACAACTAAAGAATGTTTTGAAAGTATATTTACTGAAAGTAATTTAGCACCTACTCACATACAATCCGATAAAGGTACAGAATTTGTTTCAAAAGATGTACAAAAATACTTTAAATCCAAAAAGATTAATTACTATACCACTAACAATCCTGACATTAAGGCTAGTATTGTTGAACGATTTCAAAGAACACTAAAAATGAAAATGTGGCGTTATTTCACTCATAATAATACTTATAGATATATAGATGTTTTACAAGATTTAATATACTCTTATAATCACAGCTTTCACTCTAGTATTAAGATGTGCCCATGTGATGTAAATTCCAACAATATTATGACAGTTTGGACTAATCTTTATGATAGACGGTCAAAAAAACTTTCTTTAGAAAATCCTAAACCAAATTTCAATGTGGGTGATTATGTTCGAATAACTAAATATAAACATGTATTCCAAAAAGGATATGAATCAAATTGGAGTGATGAAATATTTATTATATCTCCAATAATTGATAGATCTCCAGGGTTGTTTATACAATAACAGATTTACAAAATGAACCAATAATTGGTACTTTTTATGAAAGAGAATTACAGAAAATCACTTACAACCCCACCTCACAACATAAAATAGATAAAATAATTGACACTCGTTATTCAGGTAACAGAAAAGAAGTATTAGTGAAGTGGAAAAGTTATCCAGATAAATTTAACAGTTGGATTTTAACTTCTAGTTTAAAAGAAATATGAATAAAGAAAGTTTCTATTTAACTTTGCTCAGCAATAGTTCAATGGAATACTTTCCTAATAACAAGACCACAAATTTTTCAACGAAATTACCAAAAGCTATAAAATTAGAAGGTGAGTGGTCGGTTGGAGTTGTCGAGTTTCAATATCCATGTACCATGTTTACTGTTCAAGACCATGAAAATGTTATATACATTACAAAATCTATGTTAATGCCTAATGAAGATAAACCATCCACAGTGTACTACAAAAAACATATTCCAGCTACCAACTATGATAACGTTGAGCATATTTTAAGAGTGTTAAATGGTATCGGAGAGAACTTGAAATTTCGCTATGATGAAATAACAAAATTTGTGTCTATTTCGGTATTGGATAAAAATATAACATCCGTAACATTATCACCCAAATTAAGTTTACAGCTAGGTTATGAACCAAATAAAAATCTCCTAGAGAGAAATTTTGGAAAGTGTCCTGCTAATTTACACTTAGGGTTACCATCTCAACTATTTCTATATTGCGACATTATCGATCCTCAGATTGTGGGTGATGTTATGACTCCTTTATTAAGAGTCATTTCATTAGATCCTACAAAATACATTTATGGTGCAAATAAAATGCACGTTTTCTCTCAACCTCACTACTTACCTGTTATGCGAAGAGAGTTCGATACGTTGGAAATAGTTATAAGATCGAGTACAGGACAAAAAATACCATTCCAGTTTGGAACCGTGTGTATTAAACTACATTTCCGAAAATTATAATAATGAATTCTCTTCGTGATCATCATAAATGTCCACATGAAAATTATTATACACATCAAGCTGGATCAGGAGTTGGAGTAATTTATAAGGGTTCACCATATCAACGCGGTCATGGTATTGGGAGCTTCTTAGGGGGGTTATTCAGATCAGTTTTACCTTTACTTTCAAGTGGTGCTCGAGTGATTGGTAAGGAGGCATTAAGCGCTGGAGTAGGACTTTTATCGGATATGGTTCAAGCCCGTCCTATGGAAGCCTCAATAAAAGATCGTCTAAAGCAAGTTAGTACGAATTTAAAACGAAAGGCTGATGAGAAAATTGATCAATTTAACATGACTGGATCTGGGTATAAAACTAAAAGAAAACGATTGACATCGTTCATTCCACCATTAACTGCTAAAGTGAAAGCTGCGAAAAAACTTTGTCTAAAACCAAAAAATATCAAAGATATATTTTCAAACTAAATATGTCTTTCCTTCATAATCATTCTTGTGAGTGCGTTAAGTCAGAATTGGATTTGTTTGCACTACCGTCTACACAAACTAGCATTGAAAATGGATTGTGGATTCATTATAAACCAATTTCATCTCTTGGTGATGATGGACCTATCGAGTTTCAAGTTCCTGGGACCGGCGATGACTACATAGATTTGTCTCATACATTACTCCACATAAAGGCAAAAGTATTAAATCAAGATTCAACTAACTTGGTATCTACTACAATAGTAGCACCTGTAAATAATTGGCTGCATTCACTTTTTAGTCAACTTGATGTTTATTTAAACCAAAAACTTGTATCACCACCTAATAATACCTGGAGCATACATGGAAACCCTTTTAAACTATGCCCCTGCTGCTA
Organism: Parnassius mnemosyne; assembly: GCA_963668995.1. Lineage (NCBI taxonomy): Eukaryota > Metazoa > Arthropoda > Insecta > Lepidoptera > Papilionidae > Parnassius > Parnassius mnemosyne. The sequence goes on from CAVLGL010000159.1 coordinate 33,833,211, forward strand.
AACAATCTCATCTTACTTGTAGTCTTTGGTATGAGGATACAGCAGGAAAAATGGATTCTACAGATGGTAAAAACATAGGATTTGTTAAAAGACAGGAATTGATTAGTGAAAGTAAGGAAATAGAAATGATTGGTCATCTTCACGGTGACATTTTTAACCAAGATAAATTTTTAATTAATGGTGTTGAAATGAGTGTTAAATTGGTTCGATCAAGAGAGAGTTTTAATTTAATTGTTGGGTCAAACGATGTAAAGTTTAAAGTTTGCATTACGGACGCAACTCTTATTGTTCGACGAGCACGAATTAATCCAAGTGTATTACTCGCACATCAAAAAGTTTTAGCTTCTACCACTGCTAAATATCCTATTACTCGAGCTGAAGTAAAAGTTTTAACAATTCCTTCGGGTGTTCAAGGAAAAACTCTTGATAATATATTTTTAGGACAGGTACCGAAAAGATGTATAATTGGATTTGTGAACAATTCTGCATTTAATGGTTCCCTTACTAAAAATCCATTTAACTTTGAAAACTATGGTATTAATTCTTTCAGCTTATATATTGATGGTGCAACAAATACCTTCAAAAGCTTTGCAACCATCTTTTAATAATAGCATATTTACATCAGCATATCATACTCTATTCTCGGGAACTGGTATTCACTTTCTTAATGAAGGAAATGGAATCTCTTGTGAACAGTATGGCAAAGGTTACTGTCTATTAGCATTTGACTTAACTCCTGATTTATCAGCTAACTCATCAACTCATTGGAATCTCATAAAGCATGGTAGTGTAAGAATAGAAGTACGATTTGAATCCTCATTAATACAAACAATTAACTGTATAGTTTATGCTGAGTTTGATAATATTATTGAGATAGATAAAAACAGAAATGTTACTGTAGACTATAGTAGTTAAGGTTATAATATGTGTTGTGTGTTAGATTTTATGTGTTATGTGTAATGCATTTTGTGTGTATGTAACTATGTGAAACGTTATAAAATTAAATAAAACAAATTGTATGCAATATTTTTTTTTTATTTCTTTATAAATCTTCTATTTAATCTAATACAAAACACTGTTCGAGTTGAAATTTTACATAAGCACACTGACTAAACCACTGAACATGCTGCTGCCAAGGATCATCATCATCTTCCCAATCTTTTAAACCACCACCACAATGGAAACACTTGGTCCCGTCTGCATGGCCAGTATAAAAGAAACCAGCTTCTGCAAGATCTTCAGGTTTCTGTCGCATAACGAGAGGCCAGTTTTCGAAACTAAGCAAACGGCTAGATTTTGAACTGAAGAATGGATATTCAGCTCTTGAGTACTGCATACTCTTCTCGTTTTCTTCTCCACTCAGTGTTGTAGTTTTGTTATTCAATGATGTGTTTTGTACACGTATGCCACACTCATCTCTTCCTTCCGCTCTTGTCTTCCTGTAATTGAAGTAAACAGAATCACATTCACTAATGATCAGCTAATGACTGTCATTGTTAAAAAAGTATTTTTTAACTTTTTCACTTTCTGCTATTGTCTTTGTTATATTGTATACGAGGGCGTTTGTGTTGTCGTAGATGCTATCCTTATTAGTCTTTACGTAATATTTAATTCTCGTGGAAGCATGTTTCCAATGATCAGTAGTTGGAATATTGGATAGCTTCTTCATATCGTACATTTCAATTTTGATGAGATGCGTCGCTTGGTCTCCGTCGTCAGAATTAGTAGAAATGTATGATACACCATCTCTAGCGGCTCGTGCTACGGTTGATGATAACAGCTTCCTCTTTTTTATTTTTGATTCAGCTTCAAAAAAATGATCAATCGATTGCGATTTTCTTTTTCCACCATCGCATGTGTTATTATTAATGACGAGGTTATCACTCTCTTCTTGAGGGGAGAGTGGCGAGTAGTAATACTGTTTATAGGTATCTTCATCGAAGCTCAATGATTTCTGCAACAACACAGTTATCATGTTAATATCAATTTGTTAACACTTAATCATAAAAGTTAAAAAAGTTAAAGTTACAGCCTATTAAAGTCCACTGCTGAACATAGGCCTCCTCTCATTTCTGAGAGGGTTTTAGAGCAAGGAAATGTCCGCCGCGCTCCCTCAATGTGTGTTGGCGAACTTCACATGCCTTCGAAATTTTCTCAGACATGCAGGTTTCCTCACGATGTTTTCCTTCACCACCAAGCACGTGGTAATAAGCACTTAAAATTGCTCTTAACAATTTAATTGGTGCTGGCGGGGATCGAACCCGGGTCGCGTACTGTGAAATTTACAGCTAGCGCTAACCATCTGAGTTACCACGGCTTAATCATATACATACACAATATTTAAATAAAATAATACACACACATGAAAATAACAGAAAAAAAGTAATTTAGTCAATAGAATAAACACTTACATCCATAGCCTTTGGTGTATTGAAGTAACACAAATGTACTATTGATAGATCCACTGTAGTCAAACGACCGTACACTAACTCGATGACTGCGTCTGTTGGTCTTATATACCACCAGTACGTAAAAATTCTAATCTAAAGTATTTCCGTAATGAGTTGATAATTACTTTATGCGTCAACCAGTTTATCTCACATTTCCGTTGCCTATCTCAACATTTCTTCGTATTGTGTTTTGTTTGGTGATCAATGACTCAAGTACGATTTGTATAACACAAAAATGCAATTTAATATTTAGAAATCACTATAATTGACCATTCCTATGTTATTCATTGAGTAGATTGGTACTGTAATAATCTACTAATAGCAGTAATATCATGGATACACTAGATGTACAACAACATCTGAAAAAGATTCACCCCAGTCTAGAAAATAATGTTTATGCAGCTAATAGACTGCCTATGTATACCCACGTACCAACGTATATAATATGCAATTTGGATACAGATGATAAACCAGGGTCACATTGGGTAGCTTTATATATCGATACGAATGACGTCGGTCAATATTTTGATTCATATGGACGATCACCTGTACGATATCATCTAGAGTTTTTAAAAAGGAATTGTAAAAGATGGAACTGGAATGTTGATAGGATTCAGAATGAGTGGACTTCAGTTTGTGGCGAATATTGCTTAATGTATTTGTTATATAAGTTTCAGGGATGTTCAATACATAGTTTTACGAGTATATTTACAAGGAACACATTGTACAACGATATTTTAGTGGATGAGATGTTTCGCTCCTATTTTATAGATAATAAGTAATAAGATTTTGTATTTTATAAATAAAAATTGTAACAAAATTATGTAATGTGTTTTATTGATGATTCAGATTAGCGTTGTATAATTAGGAACAAAGAAGTATAATACAATAGCACTGATATAGTCGACGCACACGCTGCAATGAAGGTGATTAATGAACAATAGAACAATAGAAATGGGAACAATGGGACGCTAATGACGGTGGAGGCCCTTACCGGATATCAATTAGATATTAGCTAATTGATCTGCACATCTCCGGAACCGTGCATCCTACACAAAAATGGACCGCAGATTCGTGATCAGAGCATGCCAAAACCTTTTTTTTTTTTTTAGGATCGTGTGTCGACGAACGTCGTTGAACCACGTCTGACTCAGGTGGTCTAGAAGTGGTACAACTACACTACTGTTGTCGTGAAGCAGCAGTGGCCTAGAGCGATTGACCAATCTCGGTTCTTTAGCAGCTAGTTCTTCCTTCACGGTTTCCAGTTGCTGACAATAGATATCTGCCGTAATCCTTTGGCCAGATTTTAGAAAGCTGTAGTGAACGACACCGGCGCTAGTCCACCAAACACTCACAATTAACTTTTTCTGAGTCAATTTTCGTTTAGGGCAGGATTTGGCTGGGTCTCCAGGGTTCAGCCATTGCGACGAGCGCTTTCGATTATCGTACAGTATCTACTTTTCATCACAAGTAATGATTCGATTTAAAATCCCTTCATTATTGTGTCGGTTGAGCAAAGTAACACAGCAGTCGACGCGTGTTTGCAAATTTGGTTCACTCAATTCATGAGGTACCCATCGTTCAAGTTTTTTTACTTTTGCTTTAAGTGGATTAATACAGTTTTATCACTTACCCCGAAGCCTGCAGCCATATCTGAAGTGCTTTGTGATGTATCCGCTTCCACAATAGCCTTTAATTCTTCATTTCCCACTTTGGTCTCCGGCCGTCCACGGGGTTGGTTCTGAAGGTCGAAATTTCCAGAACGAAAACGTTGAAACTAAAAACGTACCGTGCTTTCTTTTGCGACACCAGCGCCGTACACATCATTAATCCTTCGAGCTGTTTCTGCAGCACTGGTGCCTCGTAAATATGCCGATATTTCATGTTTTCCATTGTGCGGTAATAAGCGACGACAAAGAAAAAAATAATGAGGAAAAAACAAATGAATGACTGTTTTCAAAACTCAAATGTACCAGCTTAATGAATTTATAAATTTGAATTTGGAATTCTTAACCAAAGAGGAGATATTTCAGATCAAAGTGGTCAGTACGGCAAAACGCTAATTTCATATGTAAGGACCTAATATCTAACAAAAATGTCAATGTAATGTACTTAGTATTAATAATAATTGTAATAAATTTGTCTCTCCTCTTTTCAAATTAATTAAAGTCATCGTGGTATCTGCATGCATTTTAAAATAATTGCCATTTAGTTTCAGCAACTTCCCGTTGGACTTCCTTTGAGATTTTCATTTTTTGGATTATTTGTCGGCTTATGAGAATCCATCATCAATTTCATCCCGTGGGTGTTATAAGAATCGACTATGGGAATATCAAAAATCTTAAGGCTTCCTATAGGGGGAGGGTTAAATTAAGGAGATGTTATGCTCGTTTACTTTAAACGTAAATACTCAGATCGGTGACAGGCAGCAGCGTTAAAGGTGCGAGACGTCTGGCACTGCGATGGTCAGTCCGCTTGCACAGCGTCATGATTATCGCAAATTGTCCGAGGTCCATAGTTAGCTGTGGACTTTTAAGGGATAATGAAGATGAGGAAGATATAAACTATAAGTTACCCATAATATTTTTGGGTAAATTCTTTCCGTTATAAAGTAATGAAATTAAAAATAAGTCAGTACATATTCATATACCTTAGCTTTGACTGCCTCGCTGGTCTAGAGGTCGCAGTCGCGATTGCTGATGATGGGTTCCTTGGTACGAATACCGAGTCGGGTGAAAATCAGTTCTTGGGATTTTCTGTCAAGAAATTCTAAGTAGCGGCCGGAGTCAGTAATTTTGCGGTGTTTTGTTCACTCCCGTGCCTCGGAAAGCAAGTTAAGCCGTTGTTCCAGCGCCTGATCTCTTTTCGGTCGTGTCGAATTACCGTCCCATCGGACTATGAGAGTGAGGAAATAGAAAGTGTACCTGTGATTGTGCATATTCTTGGGCGCTATAATGCTGTCCTGCGCAGATGTCCTGTCCGTTGGAGACTGGTTGCCGTGACCGACATTCGGTCTGGAGAACATTACATATTTTAGCTCATTACCACGTGCTTCGCGGTGAAATAACATATCTTGAGGTGACCTGCATGTCTGAGCAATATATTTCGAAGACTTACACACTGAAGAGGCGCGTCGCGGTTAAAAAATCCTCACATAAATAAGTGTAGGTTTGTGCCCAGCAGAGGGACTTGTAAAGTCTAGCGTTTGACTTTTTATAGCTCTTGATATCGTATTCGCCTTCTATCCAACAAGTGCGAAACACTGGATTTTATCTTATTGGATATTCCATTTCCATTTCTTTATTTAAAGTAAATTTATTTATATTTTAATTTTATGTAACTAAAAGGTTTCACGTAATATTAAAAAAAAAAAACTATAAAAAAGAAAAACTTAAACTAAAAATTTAAATTGTCATACAGTCCTACTCTCCGTGGTATTGTGCCAAGAACGCTGGCTGCGTTTCCTCGCTGAATGGCTATACTTAGCCTTTGAGCGAGAAAAGTACCAGCTCTCTTATCACCAGCAGCGACGACCAATTGCGTATAACGTTCCTTTAAGAACTTCACCGCATGTAGAATCCACGGAGCAATAGTCTCTACAGCAAATGGCACAAATATGTAAGGTGGGTCCGCCTAAAAAGGACCGGTTCAAATAAGGTCCATCTCTTCAAACTTATCGGAATTAATACTTAAACCAAAATGGATAACGCGCTGCTACTCCCCAGTAACCAATTACAAAAGTGCACCGGCGTTCATTGCTTTCGCGGTGGCCATTTTTTCAGTGGCTCTGAGTATAATTTCAGGCGTGGTCGACGTGACTCAATCTATGAAATATTCTGATTCAATTTTGCGTTGTTTTAGTAATAAAACCCGGTCATTATGTAATAATTCTGCAATACTAATGTTAAAATACCTTCAGAAGGTGGATTGACGAGGTAAGTTACCAAAATTATTGCTTTTTTATCACGATTTTGTTAGATTTTCTTAGGACATAAAGTGCTTAACAAGGTTCATTTTTTGTCTCAAAATAAGGGCCGGACCTTATTAGGGGCAAGAAGTTTTAAAATAGGCGTGATCAGTTACTTAAATGAATAAATAAAGTAAATAAGCAGTTGGCCTGGCAAGTGGCACTTTTGTGTGGTGATAACGACAGACCATAGCTATCGCACAAAAATGCCACATGTCTAGACACCTTTTCTTCCTTGCACTTCAACTAATATTGAAAAAAATAAACCAGACGCTTTCGAGTTTTATACTTAGCAACACATTTACCAATTCGTTTTTACGTAGTTTTATAAGATTTTATTTACGTAAATCAACAGCAGTTTTCAAATATTACCTTTGCCTGATACCTTTAACACCAAAGTAAAACGTAAACAAATTTACTTATTTTGTGGAAAAAACAATATAAAAAATCCTTTTAGTGACAAAAAATCTACTATGATTACAGAAGTGTAATACCTACCTTATAAGGTCCAATTACTAAGATTGAAAAAATTACTGATTATTAATATTTTGTGATTTTCTTTACTAGAGTTAATAAAAATCTGCACACAACTACAATTTGTTTCATTTATAACTATAAAATAAATTAGTTATAACTTATATTTATTTCCTATTACTTTATAAGGGACACGACACTAATTCATATGAATTTCCGTTTCATTATGCGAAAGCCACGAATTTGATAGTGGTTTAAAGCCATTGCTTTATAAATGTGTGATTTTTCTGGTATATAACACCTAAAATCTTGCAGTTCAATTATGGACCTTATTTAGAGCCCTACTGCCGTATAGGGACCATAGACAAGCTTTTAAAAAACTTATTTTGTAAGTACCTCGACCTTGGTACCTTGTTTATGTATAATATTTTCTGTACAAATATAAACAGTTTATTTGATCATGATGTTTTACAAATTAAAAGACTTTCCAAAATTAAATTATAAGGATTTCCAAAAACCCGACCCTTATTAGATGCAATTACCTTAGTCATCTCTCAAAAACTCATATCAAATGCAGAGGGATGAGAGGCCGCCAAAGTGTCTACGCAAGTAGCAACCCACACTAGAGGAGGCTCGAAAACCGAGGGAGCATTCATAGAGACAAGAGCCCTTCGGATGACTTCGTTCAAAGAACCGTGACGGGAAAAACCACATGCAATTTTCTTACATGAAAGTCCGTGAAGCCCAAACTTGTCAACGCTGCTACCACAGGGGCACTGGTGAGGTTGGCAAATTGCATCAAGCTATGTGCCGAGACTACTTAATGGTAAAGCGTGTAACCAGTGACTAGATTCCTTAGTCGAAACAGCTGGAAGGCGGGTCTGATCTTGGTCACTGTGGAAATTGTGAAACAAATCTTCCTGCACACTCCGTACCAACGGAATATCCCACTGTTTTGTTGGTTAATTTTCAGTGGAACATTTTCGCCGGGACAGAGCCATGTCTGCCCTGCCTCCGCAGCAAAGCACGGGTCAACTTTATTATTTAAAATTATATTACATAAGTCACTGAAGCACGAAAATAGCATATATGTACGGAAGCATGAGAAGCAGGCAATGCAACGCTAGAAAGATTTCTTACACCAATGCCACCAAATTCTATAGGTAATGTAGCTTGATTCCAGACTGTTGTATTTAAAGTTAAGTTTAGACTTTTTTCTGAACATATTTTCAGATTATTATCAATATCTTTTAAAATATCCGAACATTTTCAGAGTGGACTCGAGCATAGTACCTATGTAAACTTAGGTACAAGAAGACAATATTTTAAATGAGAAATGTGGGGGTTTAAGATATACAATTTATCAACGTGGTTTAAAAACTAATCAAATTTAGTTTTTAAAATCCGGTATAGCAATTCCTCACTGACGGTTTTTTTTCGTGGAGAAATATGATTATATGATTGTTCCATTTCAAATAATATAATTTCTCCCAAATTAAGAATTTATTTTTTTAAATATTATTACGGACTCGTATTACGGACGGACGGATATTTTTTTATATAATCTAAATGCAGTATTCTGACGATTTTTTCATCACAATTAGAAAAACAAAAGCACATAAGAAATTCATAAAATAACTTTTAACAAATAGTAAAACCGACTTTAATGAACCAAAAAGACTAAAATAGTTTTACATTTTGAAATCGGCACTAAGACGAAATTAAAGCCCCGAGTTCAGGATGTAAAATTTGAATAAAAAAAAATAAGTTAATTTTTCTACACGTTTATGTGGATTAAAGATTATCAGAAACCCAATATTGTCTAAATATCTACAAAAAAGACTTCATTTCCTGTTTTGCCTCTCTTATGGTTGGACTTTTTCACCATTAATTGATGGAATTGGTGTAGGTAATAAATTTATGGATATTAATTTATGGAGCCGTGGTAGCTCAGATGGTTAGCGCCCGATGTAATTTTCACAGAACGCAAGCAACCTGGTTTCGATACCCGCCGGCACCAATGAAATTGTTAATTGCAATTTTAAGTGCTGATTTACCACGTGCTCGGCGGTAAAGGAAAACATTGTGAGGATACCTGAGAAATAAGACAAAAAAATTATTTCGAAGACATGTGAAGTTTGGCAACACGCATTGAGGCAGCGCGGCGGACACTTCCTTGTCCTAAAAATCCTCTCAGAAATGAGAGAAGGCCTGTGCCCAGCAGTGGGACGTATATAGGCTGTAACTTTAACTTTAATTAATTTATACAGGACCACCGCTTAGGTATAACCTATTTTATAAAATAAAGGAATTCAAATCTGTACACAATTTTTGAAGATATCGGGTAACATACAAATACATACAAGTCGAATTGTAAACCCCCTTTTGAAGTCGGCTAAAAATTTTTTAAGGAAACTACTTTTGATGAGATAACACTGATTTGTGACCTGCCGCTTCTTGAATTTTTAATCCAATGTTCGATATTGAATGTTGATTTGATGTTGTACGTGACAGAGTCACGCTGAAACGATTATGGCCGGGTCGGAGCGATATGGGTTGTACCACACTCGCACAGGATTCCAGCGTAAAATAGCAGCATAATGCTGTTGTATTTCGTATGGTAAGTTATAAGACCAGAATCCCTTATTACTTACTTTTACAAAATTACTAATTTTTCGACGTAATAAGATTTTATTTTTCAAATATTAACATATTTCTGATCACTAACATTTGAAAGTGTTTTTTATGGTCTGGAGAATAAACCAGTAAACAATTGTATTGTATTATTTATCCCGTTCGGCAATTAGCAGAATGTGTGCAAGTAAGGTTGGAATTCGGAGATAAAGTTGGCATATTTCCCGTAGCAATATGTTTTTGTTTTAATTTAAGCTAATAGGTGAACAAAATAAAACAACTAGATAACATATTAACGTAATGTAATAAAATTTGATATGCTAAAATGACAATGCAGTTATGGAATGATCTATGAATAACATTTTATTCTAGATTATGAAATAATATACCGCTTTCAAAAAGGATTTGTACTTATATACTAGTATAATTTTTCATTTATGGTTTTTTTTTAACTATCTTAAGCCTAACACTGGCTGCGCACGAAATTCGTCTTGTGACCGCAGGCATGACATCTGGATCCGTCGCGTTGCTGTATCGCTGTTCAAAGCCCAGTTAGTAGTAATCAACGCTGAAAGACCAAATTCGAGCACTGAATTCGAATGGTGCTAGAGACATTTAATTCACTCTACCCACACACTCGAATGCAGTTGTCAAATCGTGGACCGTTCTAATTCTTCCAGAATTGAGGGAAAAAGTAGTAAAAACTGAAAATAAAAACAAGACAACACATATTATATAGACAAATACAGTATAGATATTGTAACAACATTTACATACATATATAATGTATGTAGATATTATACCATAATATAGACATAACATAATTTTAATGTTGTAAATTATTTAGAAGGCAGTTGATAATAATAATTATAGGTAAATATTTAAATGTGACGATTTTAATGTGTGTTATAATGTACAATCATTAAATTGTACAGTAACTTTATTAATATTAACAGTTATTACAGTTAACTACAAAACAACTCATTAATTTTGTATGTAGGCAGTTCTGTAATATAGAAGCGTTAATAAAATGTTATTAATCTGCAATATGTATCTACATTAAACATAGGTATTATTCGTTTAATTACATGTCTACACAAATATTTACTTAGAACATTTTCATCGTTAGGCGGTAAATTAAAACTGAGTTCTCGACAGAACTGTTTATTGCGTGCGTCATTTGTCATTATTAATTAATCAGAGGGCCACGTGCCGTGTCTGATTGATATCGACCTCTGACACGAGTCACAATCCCAAGTGGGCCGTACGTACGCTGAACGCTTTCATAATTTACGCCGCCTCTGGTCCAACCTGTCCGGCGTATCGATCCGACCCCTCCACCGACACCCTTCAGCCATCTCGTCCACCTCGGAATAATACAATAATAAAGTTAATAGGAAAAAAGTTTCTGAATACGAAAACACGCTGTTACGCTAATCACGTATTCAAAGGTAACTTCATTTCTTTCATAAAATAATAAATACTCAATAACAACATGTCTTCAACTAGGTAATTACATAGAAGTTATTTCTTAGTTACTGCTAGTTAGGTGGTTTTGTCATTGACTAAAATAGCTGTTATATTTGTGGTAAGTTAATTAAAAAAAATGTACAATGTGTAAATTTAAAAATATGATTTTTTAATAGAATAAGGATGACAAACGGTACACAGTCCACCTGCCGGTAAGTGCATGCTATAGCCCATAAACACATCATACATCTATCCCTGATTAGAAATCAAAATAAAGATGCGATGCCAATCTTGAGGAATAAGATGGAATGTCTCGTTACTAGTAAAAAGTGTCTCCAGATCTTTACCCTCACTGTACTAAGCACAGCAGGATTTAAGCTTCTATTTTACGCTAGTATTCGATGAGAGCGTAATCCTTCATAAAATATCTAGAGTGCGGCTCTACCACGTATAAAATTATTAAATATTTACGAGTAAAGGAAAGAATCTGATCTTTTTATACTAAAACAATACTGTTGTCAGCACGAAGGAGTGTTGAGTAAACGCGACCCTACTCATCGCCGTTATCCTTTGATGTGGGTGTTCTACCATAATATATTTCTCTTAAAGGAGTTTAGGAGCTTCAAATTCTTATTTAAACGCCCCTTTGAGTTTCGTTGTTTAAAAAGGAAAATAAACACGGTTACAAGAGCAACAAGCAAGAAATAGTCTTTAATTTAACAAAGTATTTAAATTTGAGAGCTTTTAAAATTTCCATTGGCATTGTTTTATATATTTAAATAAATAGAAATATTATGCGCAAATCGATTCACGAAGGGAAGTGTGTAAAATCAAAATGACCTTTGCTGAGCATAAGGACAAGAAGTATCGCACTTGTACGTCCATTTCCGTAATCTTACTTGTGTCAAATTTCTATTACTTTTGGAGTATTAAAAGAGGTCACTAGGGGACATTAATAAATTTGATTGTTTGTGTTAGTAGCTATTTTAAGCAAATGACCCAACCAGTATCAGGCCACAGCAAAAACAAAAAACTGTTTCAAGAAAATAAACGATACAAATACAATAAGCAAGATCCCTTTTTATAACAATGAAGACGTAGCGTTACACTCGTATTGATGTAAATCCTATAAATCTCTTGCTCGTGTGAATCTAATCCGTTTGTCCCGCTCGTGAACAGTGCACGGCCTTCGAATCTCATTGAAAGCTATTTCAGCATCACACGTATAAATAACATTGCATATTTACGTTACACAAAGAAGAAACAATTTTTCTAGATAATACTTGCCTGTAGTAAGTACTGTCACCGACAGATTTTCTGGAACGATCCGATTCAGGGATCTTCAAGTAAAAGGTTTTCTTTTTAAAAGGCTGGTCTCAAATTTCTTTGTTGTTGCGGATGTTTATCACTTAACGTCTGGTGAGCTCGTTTGCTCTCCTGTTCTATAAAAAAATTTCAAAAATTGTGATTAAACAAACTAACTTACGTAGCAGTATCCTTTACTTCATAATCATCTCGCTGGTATCGTAAGAGTCGAGAGAGGGAAATAAATCAAAGTTGGGCAGCACCATTTTGAACTCAAAAAACTGTTGTCAACCCGCCTGTAAAACGTTGAAACTAAGGCAAATATATCCCTACAAGACAATCTATGACGGAGGCTTATCTTCAGCACTTGACTTTTGATAGACTTGCATGAATGAAGACCAACTTGTACTAGTTTTAATTTAAAGTACTGTTTTTGTCAGATGTTGCCCACTTTCCTTCAACGATAAAGATTCCTTCGTGTTGTCGACTCCACCGAGTCAGTAATTCATTCTTGGAGCGATGTATACGCTGAAATCCCAGAAAACGTACAAAATTTAACCACTTCAAAGTTTAAAAACTTAATTAAACAAAGTTTGTATAAAAAGGGTTATTATAATATTAAAGAATTTATGGATGATAATAGCCCCTGGGAATGAGGTGATTGCTACCAAGAAATTTCTAATTTGTTTTGTGTTGTTAATTGCGTATCATTTAAGATTGTAAACTGTTTTTTTAAAGTCCCGCTGGGTTTCTTGCTGGTTCTTCCCAGGACAGAGGTATTTTCCGAACCAGTGGTAAATGAAATATAAGGGTGAGTTTCAATAAGTATTATTTATAATCTACTAGCTCGCCAGGCAAGACGTTCTGCCCTTTCCAACGACCCTTCCTATAAAAATTCTTAAATTCGCAATAAAAATTTTTGAGGGTCATTTAGCGGGATAAAAAGTATCCTATCTCTCAAGTATGACTAAAATGCACACAGTGTGCAAAATTTCATTGAAATCAGTTCAGTAGTTTAGGAGTCTATCGCGGACAAACAACGTGACACGTAATTTTTATATATAAAGATTTTGAATAAAAGGTTTCTGTTTTTGTTTCTGTTGTTAGTTTTTGTTGTTTGTTGTTAGTTAGTTAAGTTTTCCTACTTTTTAGTCTTATAAAGAAAACACAAAACAAGAATTGTTCTAAAGTTAATTAATAAAGAACTGGTTTGTTATTACTTAAGTAATCTTTCGCTTCGTTTAAACGGTAACATTGGACTTGAAATGCAAAAGATGAATGATTATTTTAGCTTCACAAGAATTGTAAACTTTAAAGTAGAATAAATTATATAACTTTATTAGAAATAGAATAAATGATGATTTACCTTGTAATAAATTAAATTAAAAAGAATCAAAACAAAAGTTAACCGTGTAGTGGCGGTGTAAGAATATTCACAGGGTTGGTCGTCGGTCTTTTTCAACCGTCTTCGAAAAGGAAGAGAGGTTGACAATTCGTCGGAATATTTTTTTATGTATGTACACCGATTACTCGAATACGCCAGAACCGATTTGGAAAATTCTCTTTTTGTTTCAAAGGGTATACTTCCCAGGTGGTCCCAATTAAATTTTATCGAAATTGGTCAAGCGTTTTAAAAAAGATCAACACAAATTATATTTATATAATTTATTGTTGTATAAAAATTGCGTTTGTCAAATGTAATTTTTTTAAACTTACTAAACCGACTAATGTTTCGAAATGAGGTTTCCCTCACCGAAGAAGAAACGGTGAACAAAACTCCGTAGTTATCCTCTTTTGTCATTTTGCTTTAAAATTAATATCACATAGCGTAGTATAAACAGAATTAAAAACAACAACAGACTTATCGGTAACTAAATTACGTTCTATGATGTACCTACTCAAATAATTAAAAATTAAAAATTTTGTACAGCTGACTTCAATATAAGTTATTAAGAATAACTCAAAAACTGTTGGTCTGACCTTGATCACATTCATATGAAACCACACGAGAAGTATCAGCTTTCATATAAAAAAGAATCATCGAAATCGGTTCACCTAGTAAAAAGTTATGAGGTAATACACATAAAAAACATACAGTCGAAGTTGAGTACCGTCTCGTTTTTGGAAGTCGACAGAAAAAGAAGACGATTAAAAATTTGCGTATAGCCGACACGAGCAGACACATGTGGCAACCATCGCTCTCCTCGACCATATTATAAGGAAGACCCGCCATGCGACGTCGTCACAAGCGACATACATTAAAAATAATCTACATAAACACACAAATAGCACGTGAGCAGTTTAGGAGTAAAGCCGTGAGCTCAAGGACCAAGCACTGACTATATATTACACATTACGCGAACAACCTGTGTTCGATTCCTACCGACACTAATGAAATCGTTAATTGATGATTACAACGTGTATGGTGGTGATTGAAAACATCGCGAGGAAACCTGCATATCTATACAAATAAATAAAAATTAAGTGTCTGTTTGTAATGTCAAAATAACAGCTTTTTTACTACATGCACATGAAAGTATATACATATTTACAGCACTTATAACAAATACACAATTTTTAACATTTTTGTCTGTCTGACATTTGTTCCGGCTAATCTCTAAAATGGCTGGACCGATTTTGATGGGACTTTCACTGGCAGATAGCTGATGTTATAAGGAATAACTTAGGTTACGTTTATTTTAGGAAAAGAATTAGGGTTTCACGCAAAAAAATTTAAAACCCTAAATTACATGTGGGCAAAGTCGTTCTCAGCGACGCTAGTCTGAGAAATAAAATATTTCGATTATAAGGTCCGACAACACACCATTTTGTCCCGTGGGTGCACGGAAAGCAGCATGGCGCACTAAACCGCTTCATAGCCCTCTAAAATTAACACCTGTGTCCAGCAGTGGGACGTATATACCCCATAAATTTACTTAAAATGATTATACTCGATATTTACACACAAGTATATCTATTACGACTAGTAAGTATTTAAATTTATCTTCTGATATAAGCTACAAAATTTCACAAAACTTATTTTAAATTACGGCCACTTTAAATAACACACGGTAGCTCACTAAAGTAACAACGTAAACAGCTCTTTAGAGACTGATGCTGCTAATCCTGGCATAGATATTTAAAGTAAATAGTTGTTACGCGCCAAGAATTCAAAACAATTACCTAGATGCATCCTGTTGCGAGACACCACACCTGGACAAAGGACGTAAGGGGATATTTCCTCTAACAAAGGTTTCTATTCGGTTCTAACGAGGTCCTACTGTGAATGGAATGAACGACATAAAACTTTAACGCTCTTTGTAACAAGGTGTAGTTTGTTAATATTATAATGTATATATCGGGATACAGTTAAAAAAATTAAAACTTATACAATTTCTATAATAATATTATTCTACGTTGATTGTTTTTATTATAGCCCCCATTTTAATAATTGAAATAAATTTGTAGGTACTAGAAAGTATAAAACACTTTTTCAGCGTTTTATATTCCTATTCCATGCGAATGCCTATGTTCACCAGTGCACTTGTACTTGTTTGGGCTGTAATGATGATGATGATGAATGTCATCAAGCTCTTAATTAGGTGTATACTTATTAGTCTGTAAGCTTATTATTATATGTGATGTTTTGAAATATTTTATGCCTTTTTTATCCTAGCCTATAATATCATTACCAGTCAGCCAGCCTTATGATGCCCCAATTAAACTACGCCTATGCCTTCTCGCCCCCATCCACTAGTAAACCCGTATCGGTTTTTAAAAATCATTTTTTTTAGATAAATACATATTACATATATTGTTATTTAAACACAATAATAAGTTGTTTAATAAATATTAAGACGAATGAAACCATAATAAAACATGGGGAGTGTTGAGCCGAGACCCCGAGAGGTGATTAACCTATAACCTAAAATCAATTTAAGTTAGACTGCTTAATTTGCTTATAAAATTAAGCGAATAATTTACTTATAGGCTAATCCGGCACTGATTAAAAAACTAAAGTTAAAGAATACGTTCCTCCGGTAATCCTAACCAAGTAAATGAATAAATAAAATAATAATATAGGTTGAAATGAATTATTACAATTATTATCCCTACTTTTTCATTTAATTATTATCATCATTGTAACAGCCTATCAAAATTTCACTTCTGAACAAGGTATTAATAATGTTAGTAGCGTTTGCGTTTTGAGAACTGCTATTCGTTATTTAATTTAATTTAATAAATAAAAACGAAAACGGTCTGGGTTTCACCTTACGGCATTATCAGTGATGGAGTTTTTCTATTTGAAAACGATCGTATTTTTAGGGTTCCGTACCTCAAAAGGAAAATACGGAACGCTTATAGGATCACTTTGTTGTCTGTCTGTCTGTCTGTCAAGACCCTTTTTCTCAGGAACGCGTGGAGGTATCAAGCTGAAATTATATCATATCAAATACTCAAGTCCACTGTCCCTTAGAGCTGTGAAAAAAATCAAACTTCTAAGCCAACGCAATCAAAAGATACATCCGTTTATGCCGCAAATTTTCGACATTCGCAAGGAAATCAAAACCTGCAGGGTACTTCCCGTGAACTCAGAATTTTGAAATTTATTATATCATTTAGGAAAAGTATTTTTAATAATTTTAAACTTATATACCTACGGATTTGTTCGGAACCCTCGGTGCGCGGTCCGACTCGCACTTGGCCGAATTTGTTTTTTGAACTGTAAATGACTTTTTATAGATTTAAGACAACTTATGTTGTCCAATGGGTGTCGTAAGAAGCGACCGAGGGAAATGGAACAGGAGATGGCCAGCAACATCTTCCTCATAACAACTTAAAATAATAAAAAACTACTGGCGTCAAACAGCCTTCGAAGCGTGGTAACTAAGAAAAATGTCCCTCCTATGAGGCAACCCATAAAAGTTAAAGTTACAGCCTATATACGTCCCACTGCTGCAGTACCTGCAGGCCTGCAGGCCTCCTCTCATTTATGATAGGGTTTTAAGGCAAGGAAATGTCCGCCGCGTTGCCCCAATGCGTGTTGGCGAACTTCACATGTCTTCGAAATATTTTTTGCTTATTTCTAAGACATGCAGGTTTTCTCATGATGTTTTCCTTCACCACCGATCACGTGATAAATCAGCACTTAAAATTGCCATTAACAATTTCATTTGTGCTGGCGGGGATCGAACCGGGGTTGCTCGCGTACTGTGAAACTTACAGCGAGTGCAAACCATCTTAGCTACCACGGCTCTAGGCAACCTATGGGGAGCATTATATGTTCAGTGAATATAAATAAGAATATACATAATGTTATAATAAGCATTTTTTTTATTACTTCATTTGTCGAACATACAGTCCATCTGATGGTGGCTACTTTGGTCCATGGATACCTGCAGGCCTGCAGCTAACTTCAAAATAAAGACAGCTACAGATGCGTTGTCACCTCTAAGGACTTAGATGGAATGCCTCACATTCCGAAACTACACTGGGTCCCTATACCCTTCAGAATGGAACAGACCAGTGCAAGCGTATTTGGTGGCAGAAATAAGCAAGAAAGTGGTACCTACCCAGACTAACTTCTAGACAGGAATAGATATCTATGGGCCACAGCAACCACTTACCATCGGGTGGACTGTGTGCTCGCTTATCACCCTATCCTATAAAAAATAAATATTATGTATCTATCAACTGCTCCAAATTCAACAAATTGTACTCATAAAAGTGTCTTGACGTAATAAAACTCCCGGTGTGCATTACCCGTTAGGCCTACCGACATACCGACGTGCCCTGTCACCCGATGCCAACATATCCTATCTTGTTGCACGAGGTAACTACACCTTTGAATAGAAACCGTAAGGAATCGTATTTCTATTTCATATATGTAGAATGGAACTGGTTGCAAATGCAACATTCTGCAATGATAATTATATTATAATGCAATACAACACTCTTTTTATAATACGAAAGTGATTTTTTAGACAAAGAAAGTTGTGTAAATAATATAGCAGCCAAATTGTTCATTTCCACCACTTCGTTTTTTTTTATAAATATACGGATTTTATACTATATACACATTTAAAGATTACTTAATTACTACAGATTTAATATGGTAGAGCCACGTTGCAGCTATATTATGGTTATAGCATGAATAGGTCTCTATTCATGCTATAACCATTAAGAATATAGGCTCGAACAGAGTAGAACCACGCTCTCACAGAATACCAGCGTAAAATAGCAGCTTAGTGCTGCTGTGTTTCGTATAGTAAGTGTAAAGAATCTGAAGGTTTTTTTACTGGAAACGACGTAATCCATCTTAGTTCTCAGGGGTAACATCGCATCTGCATTTTGATTCTTAATCGAGAATAAATGTAGATGTCTATGGGCCACAGTATCCACTTATCATCAGGTGGACTGTGTGCTAGCTTGTCATCCTTATTCTATAAATAAAAAATTTAAACCATGAATAAAAAATTAAAACCATTATTCAGAAATAAAGTGTAGTTTTTTCCACCGACTTCGAAAAGAAGACGTATGTTTTACTGTATGTTTTTTTACCTCATAACTTTTTTCTGGGTGAACCGATTTTGATGACTCTTTTTTTATTTGAAAGCTGGTACTTCACATGTTGTCTCATATAAATTTGATTAAGGCCTGATCAATAGTTTTTGAGCAATTCTTAATCATTTATATTGAAGTCGGTTGTACAAAATTTTTAATTTTAAATTATGTAAGATCAAGAGATAACCTCCTACATATTAAACTTACATATTTGCACTGTATTACAATGCGTGAGTGAGTTCTACAAGCGAGTTCGTGAATCGTCGTCTGGGTACATTACAAATAAATATTCCTCGTGGGTCTAGTGGTTGTACCCGCGAGTGCTGATAATGAGGTCCCGGGTTCGAATCCCGGGCCAAATCAGTTACTGGTTTTTTATATTAAGAAATTCTCATTAGCAGCCCTGAGTCAGGAAGTTGGCGGTGGTTCACCCCGTGCCTCGGAATGCACGTGTAGCTGTTGCTCCTGCGCTCGATCTCTCTCCGTCGTGTCGGATTACCGTCCCATCGGACTATAAGAGTGCTCCTGTGTTTGCGCATACACTCAGGCACTATAGTTTTGTACTACGCAGATGGCTAGTCTACGTTGAGACTGGCTGCTGTGACCGAAATTTGGTGGAGGTTATTACATGTTACAAAGCTAAACGTAGTAGGTACATGCAGAGAAGTAGTTAAGTCTGTTTGCGAAATTACTTTGAGTTGTGACTATTTTTACAACCCAGCTAATTAACAAACGAGGTAACGGCGACAGACAAATTGTGGCTTAAACATTCGAAATATGCCTTATTTTTGGACTACTAAATATTTGTGTTTGTTCACTGTGGAATTTATAGAGGTTAAGGATTACACATAATGTACGTGGAGAAATTTTAAATCAATATGTATAAATAAAATATTTAAATGTTTGTCATTTTATACTCCAAAATACAAATTCTGGTTGATTAATTTAGACTGTAGGTATATCTTCTACAAGAGACAAATGAAATGGACTCGCTGTCTAATTTACGATCGTTGGTAAAACATTCCGCGTAGAAATCGTAAATTATTTTAAAAAATCACTAAAGAAAACAAAAGACGGCATGTAATTAAATTGATACTGATCATAAATGGCTCAATATATAATACAAAATCATACAATTTTTACGATACCGACTTTGAATTATATTGTGCCATTGTTTATGTTGGTATACTCGGTATAAATAAAATAAAACGAAGTGACATCAAGCAATGAGTGCAATACAAGCAATGAATACGCCCGAGAACATCTCGTATCATCGGCGTATTCATTGCTTGTAACTGTAACATGTGGTATTGGTAAATATTTTTTATTCGATATACGTTATGAATTCAAGGTCGAAAGTTACGAGTATGTTATAAATAAACATAATTCTCGTGGTTCCCTACCAAGTAGATTGACATAATTCATATAAGTAGATGAATAAATTAAATTCTTAGAATTACATCCCTGACTAATTATTGTCAAAACATTAAAAAAAAGTACAGTTTAATCAAATACGAGTATTTTTTTGGAGTTAATAAGGAGCTTTTAGAAAACCTTTTATGGTAGTTTTTTCTTTAGCGGTATTTTAAAAATGACAATGACAGAATGCTAAACTATCTTTTACTATTATTTCAGAAGCCCAATAGAGCTCCTTGAAATGTAGGCCATCATTCGCAATTGGAATCCGTTTGACAACAACCTCCCCCGTTTCCGCCAGAATGTTTGTAACGCAGATAAGCAAACAAATCTTAGCCGGGACAAAGAAAGGACACATAATGGGGTCCTTCGTAATATCTTTTGTCTCCGTCCTACATCCTTAGCCTTAATCTCTTGTCAGTAACTGTTTTAGAGCGTTTTAGGCGCTTTTTTTAAATTTCGTCACATAAGTCTTTTTGTTTATGAGAAGATTTAGAACAAAATGATAAATGTGTTAGAACATAATAAAATATTGATTACAGTGTATCCATCCATTGTATTATAATATATCTGATGTAAAATACACAGACTTTCGTGGTAGTTCTTTTACGTGGTGCCATGTACCAGCCAGCCATGCTGCAGCTATATTACTGGTATATATATTTGTAGCATGAATGGGTCGTCTCGACCGGGGTAGTACCACGCTATCACAGAATACCAGCGTAAAATAGCAGCTTAACACTGCTGCGTTTCGTAAAGTGAGTATAGAGAATCCGAGAACCTTTTTTTGGAAAAGAGGCTTCCCATCTTAGTCTTCACGGGTGAAAACGCATCTGCATTTAGATTCTTTATTGAGAATAGATGTAGATGTCTATAGATCACAGCAACCACTGTGTGCTCGTTTGTCACCCTATCCTTTAAAAAAAGATCGATGATGGCAAGCATGGCGATTCAAGTAAATCCTCCTTACAACCGGACAGGCCTATGTCCTATGTATATAATAATAATAATAATGTCCTCCAGACCAAATTTTGATCACGGCGGCCAGTCACAACGGAAACTAGTCATCGGCGCAGGACAGGATTATAGTGCCCAAGTGTATGCGCAAGCACAGGTGCACTCTCTATTCCCTCGCTGTCATAGTCCGATAGGACGGTAAGCCTACACGACCGGAGAGAGATTAGGCGCGGGACCAACGGCTTTATGTGCTGTCCGAGGCACGGGGGGTGAGACATCGCTAGCTTCCTGACTCTAGGCAGCTACTGAGAGTTTGTTGATGGAAACGCTCAATAACTGATTTTTTTGGCCCAACCCGGGATTCGAACCCGGAACCTCATGATTACCAGTCGCACTACTACAATCACTAGACCAACGAGGCAGTCAATATATAGGCCTATGTCCAACACTGGAATATTACAGGCTGATGAAATAAAAAAAGTAACGGACGTAAAAAATAGCCTTTATACGTCACACTGGTGAATACTGAATACATCTTACTTCCCCATTTCCTATTTAGTTTTGAAGTGTGTGTGAGAGAGAGAGAGAGAGAGAGAGAGAGAGAGAGAGAGAGAGAGTATAATAAAATCTAATTCATAAAGGCTGATTTACACAGGGTCAGTAAGAGGCGCCAGTGCTGGCGACGAGGATTGACTCGCACTGTTTACATGCAGTCAGTGCTAACTTCTTGAGGGTGTATGCACGTTATTGGCAAAAACGAATTCATGGAAACGGCAGAATTTACAACAATAAAATATTTGTTGAGAAATGTTTCTATCGGCTGTTGAAAGAGTTGACGGAAATGTTAAAGAAGAGATATTTAAAAATAAATGATTTTGGATTAGAAAATGGATAGACAACAGAAAAGAAACTGGAAGTTCTGCTTTGTTGTTGACGCGACGTCACCCTACAATGTAGCGCCAGCGACTGACCAAGTCTAGTCTAGTTTCTGTGATGTTAATGCTGTTAGCCTATGCGGCTGTGAGAGCTTCATCGGAAATCGGCCTGAAATGCCGCGATCCCTGAGTCCGACAGTCCGACAGTTGACTGATTTGGTCGTTTAGACAAGGTAAATACCGCAGGCGCGGGTGACGGGGAGTGAAATGACTTCAAAATATTCAAAGAGGAATATTGAGGTCATCACTGATTCCACAGCGCTGTACTGACTCCAAATCAATTTACACTATGTCAGTATCGGGTCAGTCCTGACTTGCCTGGAATTTGGAGTCAGTTACTGACCCTATGTAAATCAGCCATTAGATTATATTGTCATAGTCGTACTCTCGGTAGAGAGTAGTAGTATTCTGTGATCGTGGCATAATAGTGGCATCGGCATCTTATAAACTGTTCATTGCAAATTAAAGAGCATGAGTTAACCCTATTGTTCATCGAAGTCAGCAAGCGGCCTCAGCCGTCAGTGAATCTGATATGCCGATAAATGTATGACTTATATTTTTGCATTGACTTTTAATGTTTAAAATTTAGTGTATCTATACAAAAGTCGTCAGCCCAATTCATTATGACAAAGAAGTTAATGGACCAACCATCGATCTACAAGTTGTAAATACATTTAACGTGCCAGAACTAAAAACCCCAGTCCGGCATCGAAACGCTCGAAACGTCTGTTAATCGGTCGCCAATTTGTCTCGAGACCATTACGGCAAATTGTATTGTCAACAAGTGGGATGCATGAAGTAAGGACTGTGTAAGAACCTCCGAAGGTACCGCAGTTATAGCCGAAATAAGAATTTTTATTTTTTTTGATTTGGCCATTTTGACCCCCTAGGAGTGTAATGAAAACTTTTTGCCTCTGTTCAACCATGACCCCCATGACATCCTCTACATGATAGGCTATTCAAACTGACAATGCCTAAAGTTCGAGCCACCCCCCAATTTTTTGGTTTTTGGCCATTTTGACCCCCTAGGAGTGTAATGAGAACCTTTTGCCCCTATTCAACCATGACCCTCATGACATCCTCTACATGATAGGCTATTAAAACTGATTAGGCCTAAAGTTCGAGTCACCCCCCAGCTCATTTCTAGTCTTTACTTCCAATTACTTTCAACAAAAATACTAACGTAATAAGTATAATAAATCGTAAATTTCCAATTATTTTTGGCTTTTAGTTAAAACAATAATATAACTAGTTACTTATCTCAAATATACGAATATATATGGCTGGGGTCAAAGAAATAAAGACGAGTTATTTAAATAGGTAGGTATGTACGAGTATAACATTTTGAAATTAAATATAAATAAATATATATATTCTTGTATTTTCAATAAAGTAACATGTAGGTACAACGTACTATAACAGACACCAAGACTTGTTTGTTTGCAACACCTGTAAGAGTTTAAGGGCTCTGACTAAAGAATTACAGCGGAGCTTCTGAAAGCGGGCGGAAGACCGGTACTTGAAGTCCTTCAGAGGCTCTTTAATTCCGTCCTCCATGGTGGCGTTACACCGGAAGCGTGGAGCAGAAGTGCGGTGGTCTTGTTCTTCAAGAAAGGTGACAACGCTCTCTTGAAGAACTACAGACCGATTTCCCTTCTGAGCCGCGTCTACGTGCTGTTTTCGAGAGTCATTACGAATCGCAGACTTGACGACTTCCAGCCTCCCGAATAAGCTGGTTTCCGAAAATGCTTTAGCACCATAGACCACATGCCTTCGGCAAATTGTACAGAAGTCCGAGGAGTACAATTTGCCACTATGTCTGGCGTATGTGGACTATGAGAAAGCCTTTGATTCCGTCGAAATTTGGGTGGTGCTGCAGTCCGTTCGGCGGTGCCAAGTTGACTGTCGGTATATCGAAGTGCTGAAGTGCTTGTACAGTAGAGCTACGATGGCTATCCGAGTACAGATCCAGAGTACGAAACCTATCCAATTGCAGAGAGGTGTAAGACAGGGTGACGTTATATCCCCGAAACTCTTCACCGCTGCATTGGAAGACGTTTTCAAGCTTCTGGACTGGAAAGGATACGGTATTAACATCAATGGCAAGTACGTCACTCACCTTCGATTTGCCGACAATATAGTCCATATGGCAGAATCGCTGGAGGACTTAAGCACCATGCTCAATGACCTCAATAGTGTTTCCCAACGGATAGGTCTTAAGATGAACATGGACAAAACAAAGATCATGTGTAATGTCCATGTCACATCTATGCAGGTAGTTGTTGGGAGCACTAAGCTCGAAGTTGTTGACGAGTATGTTTACCTGGGACAAATAGTCTGACTAGGTAAGTCCAACTTTAACCGAGAGGTCAATCGGCGGATTCAACTCGGTTGGGCAGCGTTCGGGAAATTACGGCACATCTTCTCGTCAGGTATACCTCAAAACTTGAAAACGAGACTGTACAACCAGTGCGTGTTGCCAGTGATGACCTATGGAACTGAGACGTGGTCCTTCACTGCTGGCCGGATGGGGAAGCTCAAGGTCGCTCAGCGAGCTATTTAGAGGGCTATTCTCGGAGTTTCTCTGCGGGATAAACTTAGAAATGAGGATATCTGCAGTAGAATCAGAGTGACCGACATAGCCCAACTGATTAGTAAGCTGAAGTGGCAATGGACCGGCCATATAGCTCGAAGAACCGACAACCGATGGGTAAAAAAGGTTCTCGAGTGGCGGCCTCGTACCGGCGGACGAAGTGTTGGGTGTCCCCCCACTAGATGAAGTGAAGACCTGGTAAGATATGCAGGAAGTCGATGGATGCAGGTGGCCCAGGACCGTGCTTTGTGGCATTCCTTGGGGGAGGCCTATGTTCAGCAGTGGACTTGTGAAGGGCTGTAATGATGATGATGATGATGATAAAAATATTTTGTGTTTGTGTGTTGTGTTGGTAGTCTTACAAAGTGTATACGAAAATAGTATGAATATAGTAAATGGCAACACTTGAATAAAGTAAAATGATTTAAGTCATTTGATATTCCCAAAGATGTTTGTTTTTTTGTGCCTCCACAAGTGGCACTTGTTTATGAGAAAGGTGCATATGGTAGCCTTTGCACTCCTCCGCAAGTAGAAACCTACAAGCGAGCATGATATACCCAAATCTTTCTCTGAAAAACAAAATTAACTCAATTTATTAAACACACACAAAATTCCCTATGGGACCACTTACAGTTCTCTCCATTAATGATTTTCTTATCTTCGTACGAGCAGCTGAGCTAAGTTTATTAGGCAAAGTTTCTATGTTAGCAATCCATAATCCAAAGATACCGTCTTTTCCAATAAAGCTTAATTTATGATTCTACAAAGTTATAACATTCGATCGGGTTTTTGATACATTAGGCGGCTAATATTTTTTTTTATAGAAGAGGGGGCAAACGAGCATGCGGCTCACCTGATGGTAAGTGACTACCGCCGCACATGAACACCAGGGGAATTGCAGATGCGTTGCCGGTCTTTTAGAAAGGTGTAAGCTTTTTTCAATATTCAATGCATTTAGTTGTTTAGTATTATAAGCGCTAAATTATTTGTGTGAAACCAGTTTAAAAGCTTACCTAGAGCAATATTGTCTTGAGAAAAGGTCTAAGGTGATTAATATGGAATATCAGTGAAATATAATACTGTACACAATGCATCATACTTACCACCATCATCT
Source organism: Parnassius mnemosyne (assembly GCA_963668995.1). Taxonomy (NCBI): domain Eukaryota; kingdom Metazoa; phylum Arthropoda; class Insecta; order Lepidoptera; family Papilionidae; genus Parnassius; species Parnassius mnemosyne. Next base: position 33,859,090 of record CAVLGL010000159.1, read on the forward strand.
ATATATATATTCTGGTATATTCGAACTTCGTTACTTTTTTCTAATTAGTTTACTTGCTGCACTACCTCCCTTATGTTTATCTCTGCTTAGCCTAATGGTTGACTGGGAGAGAATGCCTTAAGGCATTAAGTCCGCCATATGTACAATTTTTCTTTTGTGCATAAAAGTTTAAATAAATAAATAAATAAAAATATTTACTTACACGACACTTAGTACTTGCACCATACTTAGTTCAAAAGCTAACTAACATTTTTTTAACATTAGGTTTTGAAGTAAGGAGAAGATCACAAATATTTAGTGAGCTTTGAAATAAGTATGATTAATCATTAATAAAAAAAAGAAGAAGACAAGAGCGCGCCAAGAATGGACCCCTCTGACTTACCCACTTTTATTACAGTAGCGTTGAGTGATTTACATAATCAGAAGCTTTGGGTAAATCACAAAACATACATATCACATTCTGTGAATAATTCTGCCAAGTGCTATTATAAATGTGCCGAGTTAAACACACACATACTTCATTTACAGGGCGCTCCTTAGTAAATCCAAACAGAGGCCGGTAAAGTAATTTATTTAAGTTGACCAAGGGAGTCATTAGGTTGATAATTAACTTTTGTAATACTTTACTCAATGCTGGAAGTCTTAACTATTTCATAAGACAACTTTCATTTTAGGATCTACTTTAATGTTCTTATTCAAATATTGTTACGCAAATATTGATGAAGACTAAAGAGCAGCTGTGATATTTATTGGTATATTAGTAATACATAATACATTCTAAAAATTCGTCAGTTACTTCTTTGTTCAGTTCATTAAGTCCACGGTCTGTACTTAATAATAATTTATTATTAGAGCATTGAATCGTTTAACTACTACTGCTGTGCTATAAATTTATCTTTCGGATATCACAATTAGTGATATCAAACATGACTAACTTCATGATTCTATCTATAGCGCAGATTTGATGTAATAAATTATTATTAAGCTGAGCATCCATGCTCAAGCTACCCTGCTCCTCCTGCGCTTAGGCTGCAGGTTGTACATTCGATTTCTTCACGGAACAAGTATTGTTCTATGGCCTACAAATAATAGGACCGGGGTTGGGTATTTCATTTGGCATTTGTCCGACAGACAGGAGAAAGATCCCGTAGTGAAGGTAAGTAAAGAAAACACTATCTAAAATTTCCAAAAAATACTTGGCACTAAACATCCAATTCCATAACCAAATGCAGCTTTTACGGGAAAATGTGACCGGTATATTATGTTAACAGTTACAATTATTTTATAAGTATACTAGGGATTCGCCCCGGCTTCGCACGGGTGATTTCTGGATCTCGACAACAGCACCACCTACCGCGTCCAATTGTGAATCTAAACCATTATCGAAACATCTTAATCACACATACACAAAATTTCATCAAAATCGGTCCAGCCGTTTATGAGGGGATTTCAGTCATACGGACAGAAGAATTAAATAACTATAAATATTAGGAGCTCGTTGTGCATATTATGCACCACCAAGTTCATTTCACAAGCATACATTACACTTTGACATAGATACTTTATTGAAATTATTAAAGTGACCATTGATACGAGGACGATTTATGATGTCAATATAAAAGATCGAACCAATTAGTCGATGCACATTTTCTGTTATTGTCTCATATTAATTCTGCTCGATATGTGCAAAGTTATGTTATTATTGAAATAGGCATATTATGAAACATTTAATGATGGACTTAGGGTCGGTAATAGAAACGTATACCCGCTTTATTTGAGCATACAGTCGGACAGAGCATTTCATGTGCGTAGCAACATGCTCTATTGTATCCTCAATGTTGGCGTGGTGGCCAACAGGCTACGTGTCACGCCAAACTCTCTCCGCTCCTGTATGGCGTACACGCCGCCACATAAAAATCTCTTTGTTTAGATACGGTCGGCTTTATGTTGCGCCGCCTTGACAAGTGCCGCATCTTGACAAAGGCGCCGCCGCGACATCAAAGGTCGCCGCGGGTGGCGTACACGCGCACGAGAATTTGGAACGAAGCACCGTAGTGATAGGTCTTTTGATACCTAATTTGTATTTATTATTTATATTTGTATTTTATTACAAAAACCCTAAAATAAAATACTATTTCATTCTTAGAATATAAAAACATTTATTTAACAAACACAGTAAAAAATAATAAAATGAGAGCAAACTAATAAGTGCGCCTCCACGTGTACCGAGTACCGACACTATCTTAGCGAACAGACTATACCGCACCGGCTGCTACGAGTCTACGACACGATCCCCTGAACACCTAGCTAAACACTGGGACGGTGTGTGTGCTTTAGAGTCTTACGCCAAGACCATGCATGTATCAAACAACTATGAGTAGGCTTAACGTACGTCAACTTCATACATTTATTAATAATAGTGCATGACCTTGTTGGGACGTACAGCAAGATGGACCGTGTGTTAAGCCTTTATTATGAATATTTTCCATTTATATATTCCAAAGCACGTTCGCACTCCCTACACGACATTAATTTGCACAGATTCCATAAGCGAAGAGGTCGGGATGAAGTAATTTATCTTTACTCATTGTTAGAATTCTTCTTACTTAAATTGCGGCACAGTTAATTATATATTTGGTCTTAATTATTTCAAGCTTCTAGAGATCTAGAGGTCAAGGTTATGTTTGTTCAGAGATTGAATTATATTTAAAAGACAAAAACATTCGAATAATGTTTGTTATTTTCGCATGTAAATTCCTTTTTGTCTTCTGAATGGATAAATATAATTTAATATTTATTTAAATTTAGCAATATAATATTAACAGTGGTAGAGCCACGCGGCAGCTTTTGCTGTCGCACGGATTGGCCGGCTCGAACCAGGGTGGTACCACTACCTCACAGAATACCAGCGTGAAGTAGAGTTTTACCTCTGCGTTTCGCTTGGTGAGTGCAGGTGGCCGGAGGCCCTTTTTACTGGAAATGAGGCATTCCATCTTAGTCCTCACGGGTGACAACGCATCTGCATTTTGATTCGCAAACGAGGATAGATGTAGATGTCTATCGGCCGCAGCAACCACTTACCATCAGCTGGACTGTGTGCTCGTTTGTCACCCTTATCCCAAAAAAAAATATAATAGTGGCCCCAACTACTGTAACATAACGTTCTGACCAGTTTACTTAAGTTCCGCATTTTTGCAAAATTATATACATTTAGAGTAAGGCAAAAGTAGTGATCGCAGTTTTTTTTTAGTTCATCTTGTGGGATAGTAAATATTCTTACACCGCCATTAAGTCAGCGCCCACCTCCAATATGTTATAAAATATGTGTAAATAGACAGTGGATATGTTTAAAATATCATTTTTAGATATTCGTGGCTTGCAGAAGTGCCAAGGCTAGTCCAAATATCGCCTTTATTTCCGCATAATTGAGCACGCTCTAAGTTTTAAATAGAACGTTTTATTATTTGATATAAAATCTAGTGATTCCACGACACAACCGTTATGTACAAGCTGCATTATAATTCAACAATACTGACATTGCCGTCTTTATAGAATTTATGTTATCCATGACGAGAACGCTTTAGCAAAGGTTTCATTTTATTTTAGTCCTTGAAATATCTTCAATATAAATGCATAATGGCAATATGGAACTGTTGTAGTCGAGACCAGTGAACGCAATCGAGACATATTTTATGTTATATGAAATATGGAATATAAATATTTTACAAGTTTCAAAAGCAATATAGATCCGAGAAATAACGATATCATCAAAAGCTTCCGTTGTTATTGTTTTATGCTTATTTAATTTCCACTTTATATTGAGTCTGTTTGCGTAAACATAAAAGAAAAAAGCCCATTACTTCTGAGTGCGCAGACTTACGAATCTTTTCGGCAAATAGTGAATAAATTGAGTTCAATGCTTAAAAGGAAACGTTTATTTAGTTAATTACTTTATTATTTATATTAAAAGAGTGATATAAGACACAGTTTATTACATAATAATGTTCATAACCAGTACATCATCATCATCATTACAGCCCTTCACAAGTCCACTGCTGAACATAGGCTTCCCCCAAAGAATGCCACAAAGCACGGTCCTGAGCCACCTGCATCCATCGACTTCCTGCATGTCTTACCAGGTCGTCACTCCATCTCGTGGGGGGACGCCCTGCACTTCGCCTACCGGTACGAGGCTGCCACTCGAGCACCTTTCTTCCCCAGTAACCAGTACACAGTACATTAAATGTAAACCTATTTGAAAAATTATAAACGTACGTCTTTTCTTTATCGGCCCTTCTTCGTACTTCTGGAAACGGGCCTCTTCCATTATAGAGAAGATTTGCCGTAATCTTCACGCTTGGCTGACGGACTGACAACTGACAATCGCAATACCAAACATCTTGCATCTTCGATGCTGCTTTTCAAGCATCAAACGTTGAATTCCAATTGGCCATTGTAAAAACTATCCCAACAAAATTATTAATGTGAAAAGGCCGGTACAAACTACGATGTTTTATGCCGACTTCCAAAAAGGAGACGGTACTCAATTCGACTGTATGTTTTTTTTATGTGTGTTACCTCATAACTTTGTACTGGGTGAACCGATTTCGATGATTCTTTTTTTATATGAAAGCTGATACTTCTCGTGTGGTCTCATATAAATTTGATCAATGTGAGACCAATAGTTTTTGAGTTATTCTTAAATAAGTTATATTGAAGTCGGCTGTACAAAATTTTTAATTTTAACTTATTGTTGGTTGATCTCTCTTCGTCGATAAAAGGTTTGGGATTTGAGCGCGTGCCAAGATCAGTACAACATTCTTCAATTGATTTAAAATCAAGTTACTAGTCAATAAATTGAGTTCAACACGATGATATTTAATACACACTTATATAATAGTTAAATTTTGTTCGTTGTTCTATTTTATACTACATTTTAATTTTACGTGAAACTTGCCATTGTTTATGTGGCGGCGTTGTAGTCGCGCTACAAGCGAAACACATCAAAGCCTAAATCGCACTAACAAAGTTCCGAAGTTAAAGCAGCATATATAAAATAGCTCCGAACTACCAATCGGGGCGTTGGCCGCTCCCCGGGCAGAACACCTTGCCCGGCGGGAGATCTCCCCTTTTCCTTCCACGCGCCACATTTATTTATGAAATATTGCAATATTACAATTGTGTTGTAGGTCTTATAATGTATTAATTTATTATGGTCGGAAGTAGCTCTAAATGTGAACTTACATACTGCTAGTGCGCCGCCCTTTTCTTTTCCGAACTTGGCTGATACACTGGCGCAAGTCTAGAAAAGACGTAATATCAGTACGCGACCCTAAATCTAATTTAAAAAAGGACTGACTGCCTTTAGTTTCGACTTAGTATGTCTGCAAATTGCAAAGTCGTACGTGGTACAAACTTATATACTTAACCATCGTAGAACTCCTTGTATAGTCTACAATCTACGTTAGCTTTAATTCTTATTCTTAGTATGTAGCATAAGATGAAAGATAGTTGAAGTCGTAAAATAAACAAAAATATATTTGCGTAATGTTGTCACTAGTTCTGACAGGATGCTGTTACCTAACAATGTAAAGAAAACTCGATATGTCATTTAATTATTGATACGAATAAATTAATGATTGAAATGTCTATTCTTTCATATATTAGGCGAAATTGCTTTTGTTTTCTAAACGTTTCTTTAGTCAAACAAGCCATGTCACAGGACTCGTCGTGGAATAGAAAAAACCCTAGAAGAAATAAACGTGCAGAAAGTATTATTTTTAAATTTAATTTTTCAACTTTTCCTTCCTTTCTTAAAATAGAAACTTTTTTATTCAACATAGATTATAAATAATACTTATTGAAAGTCACTCTTATGTTTAATTTACCACTGGTTCGGAAAATACCTCTGTACTGAGAAGACCCATCATGTAACCTAGAGGGACATTTTACAATCGAAAAACCGAACGTCCACCGCAAACTAAACTAACTTAGTTTAATCTTAGCTTGCATAGCTGAGTCAGTTTTTCACACATGTGCGTCAACCGCAAATAGTTTGCGGTATATAATAACTAAACGATAAATAAGTAAAGTACCTATGTCATTTTATAAATTAATTTTATTATTGGCACCTAGTAATAAGCCAAGCGATCGTAGCAGCTCTGTCAAAACAGTGCCATCGAACATAGATTTAGAATTCGAGATAATTTATCGCCTTATTGCGTTTGTCTATGCTTTTAAATTTTCCGTATAAACTGTATCATCCATTAAAACAGGATCCAAATTCCATATAAAATGAGTTTTCGGTAACAATAGAGTTGTCTTATGAACTCCTATTGCCACTATGTATATTCCATCTAGTAAGAATCTGAGCGACGTCAATTCGGAATAACAAGATCCCCTATTGAATTTGTAAACCGGCTTTCGCGATAAATCCTAAATGTAAGCGAATTTACTATGAATTGAGAACCCTCCTTCTTTTGTCAAGGCAAATCACGGCACATACTGGAAATACAACGTTTTACACTTTCGATTAAATCTAGAATAGCTTTAATCGTATAAATAAAAATTTAATCGTGTAAAAATTATATAACTTTTTAAAAAAATAAAATGGAGGAAGAACTTATCTTACGAAGTTTATCAGTATAATATAATAACTACTTTCGTAAGAAAACACTACACCTACAGATTTACACGTTTGAAATATATGGTATTTATAGTATGTTATATTTGTTCGTCAAAAGTCGCATGCCCACCACATGTTTCAAACATGCACGTAAAAGCTAAATTAATATGCCCAGAAATCACTCTCCCGACTCCAGAAGGGGGTTGCGGAGCTGTTAAAAGAGTAGATAAAACATTAAATTCCCTTTTTGGAACTACATAATCACAGAATAAATAATAACTAAAATAATTACATTTGTGACAAACGAAACTTTCGTCGGAAAAATAAATATATTGCATTATTTCATTTCGTGAGATTAAGAGTGTGATCGAAGAGTTTTTGTGTTCTTCTGCAGCCGGTTTTGCAGAACTTAGCTCCGACCGCAGGGATAGTTTCCACGAGCATATCAGTAATATCGTCCATTGTTCACTCTTCTAGGCACTGTAAACGGTTTTGTAATTCGAGCTGAAAGGTTGCGGGACTTTGGATTAGAGCACGAGGAGGACGGAGCGTTGACTTTATTAGACGAGACCTCTCCAAGTTAACGTTTAGGTTGTGTGTGCCTCCAACCATTCGGTGTTTTCATCCACGCAATCACTGAGACTTCAATAAACAGTTGCCGTTTAGTCGTCATAATGAATTCAATCTCATTTTTTGTCGAACCGTCGGGTTTCGACCAGGTCCACGTCGTGTGGAGCCGCTTCTGGAAGAAAGAGTTCATCATGAAGAGACCCTCTTTCTCTGTAAAGTTGGCCGGCTGCTAGCCTCTTGGGTTCCATTGCCCTATTTCGAATTTCCCTACCTTCAGCTCACCGTTCTCTCTTGTGGCTAGTTTTGCGTTCAAGATATCCTCACACATTTCCTCAATCTCCTTCAACGAATACCGTTTGGCTATTCTGTGTATAAGGTACGCAACTCTCGTCGACACACTCACAATTTTTACAACGTTGTTAACGAGAGACTTGTGGACGATAAATCCGACATCTCCTTGGGACAGATGGTCGCCCTCTCGGTGATAGAACAAGTTGCCGGATTCGACAATCACCGTGTTTTCTCCCTACCTGCAGACCTCAGATAATTTTATAATACCCAGCGCAACTTGTCTATCTCTCCTTCCAGCTCCAGGATCTTCTCGTCAGACCCCAGGGTGAGTGCGTTGTATGTTGCCAGGTCGAGTCGAATGTGGCAGCATCGTTTCCGGGACAACTGAGATTTTGAGATTGAGAGGATTTATGGGCAGCTGTACACGTTATCGTTGGAGCCACACGCAAGTGTGAGGAACTATTCAAGAGCTAGTCTTATCCGACACAATTCCGATGATATCCCGGACGGCAGTCTAAGCGAGATTAGAATGGCTCTCCAGCACCTTAAAAACAGCAAAGCTTCTGAAAGCGGGTGGAAAACCAGTACTTGAAGTTCTTTAAAAGCTTTTTAATTCTGTCTTCCATGGTGGGACTACTCCGGAAGCGTGGATCAGAAGTCATTACAAATCGAACAAGCCGCTTTCCTAAAATGCTTTAGTACCATTGAACACATACATACCCTTTGGCAAATTGTATAGAATACCGAAGAGTACAATTTGCTGTGCCTTGCGTATGTGGACTATAAGGAAGCCTTTGATTCCGTCGAAATTTGGGCGGCGCTACAGCCTCTTCAGCGGTAACAAGTTGACTGTGGGTATGTCGAAGTGCTGAAGTGTTTGTACATTAAGGCTACGATGGCTATCCGAGTAATAGAATCAGAGTACGAAACCTATCCAACTGCAGAGAGGTGTAAGACAGGGTGATGGTATCCCCGAATCTTTTCACCGCTGTATTGGAAGACGTTTTCAAGCTACTGGACTGGAAAGGATACGGTATTAACATCAATGGCGAGTACATCACTCACCTTCGATTTGCCGATGATATAGTATTTATGGCAGAATCGCTGGAGGACCTAAGCACTATACTCAATGACCTCAATAGTGTCTCCCAACGGATAGGTCTTAAGATGAACATGGACAAAACAAAGATCATGTGTAATGTCCATGTCACACCTATACCGGTAGTTGTTGGGAGCACTTAGCTCCAAGTTGTTGACGAGTATGTTTACCTGGGACAAATAGTCCGACTAGGAAAGTCCAACTTAGACCGAGAGTTCAATCGACCGATTCAACTCGGGTGGGCAGCATTCGGGAAATTACTACACATCTTCTCGTCAGGTATACCTAACGTGACCATACGTCCCGCTTTGGGCGGGACAGTCCCGCTTTCGGGCTGTCTGTCCTGCTGTCCCCAGCGCAGGCAAAATTGTCCCGCTTTCGCAAACAGATCTAACTTCATTCTTCTACATCTACAGCGTTAGAGTTGAATTTTCGAAAGAGTTTTTGATTCAACTGACACAGAGTATCTCAAACTCATGGGCTACAGTAAAACAAGGTGGCTTGCGTTAATGCCAACGCTTGAGGGAGTTCAAAAATGTTAAAGCTATTTTCTAAGTATCGACAAATTCTTTTAAAAATGTTTCTCGATATTCTCAGATCACAGTTTTGGTTATACTTCTTGCACGCACAAGCAGCGTCATTTCATGAAGCTGTGTTAAAAATTGAGGGGCAAAAACGTATCTGCAATAGAGTCTGCGAAGGAAATTAATCGTCTCCGAGATAACCTGACACTCAAAGAGAGCACTCTATATGTGGTAGAGCCATGCTGCAGCTATATTGGTAGTATAGTTGTAGCACGAATGGGTCAGCTCGACCAGGGAAGGACCACTCTCTCACAGAATACCAGCGTAAAATAACAGCTTAATGCTGCGGTGTTTCGTGTGGTGAGTGTAGAGAACCGGAGACTTTTTTTGCTGGAAAAGAGGCATTCCATCTTAGCCCTCACGGCTGCCAACGCATCTGCATCGCAATCGCAAATCTTGATTCGCCGACGAGGATAGATGTAGATGTCTATGTGCCACAGCAACCACTTACCATCAGGTGTACTGTGTGCTCGTTTGTCACATTATCCTATAAAAAAAAAGATTTTCCTTCCTCACACCGTCCGTAACATACTTGTAAAATTACAGGGAACAAAAATACAAGGAACTGAAATTGCTGTTGATTGACAAACAAATAATATTTGGAGCAGTGGTGTCAATTCAAAATAGAACTACAATTGTTTCAATGGAAAAGTTAAACAAAAGCACCTACTTGGGATGAGGTACAAAAAGTAATGGATTTGTTGATCACCCAAGGATTTATTAGCAGCAGCCAAGATACGAAAGTCTGACGAGTTTTCGCTTATTTCCAACTTTGCGACAGATGAAAAATCACTGGCTGGAATAATGAGAATATTGCTGCTGAAGACCGTTGGGTTGAATTATTCCAGTACTTCCGTGCCAACTATCTCCACTTAACGAACTTTTGTGCAATTATTGAGTATATTATGTGTCTGTCAGAAAGTAATGCGCCCGTAGAAAGAGTTTTTTCTCAAATGAACAAAATATGAACCAGTGATAAAACTCAGTTAAGTGTCGAAGTAGTGAAAGCCATTTTAATTACAAAAATAAATATAAATAAATCCTGTACTGAGCTCCATATGTACCTAAAAACCAGAGTCGATATTTTAAAACTAATTTGTTCAGCCGACAAATACAAAAATACTATGTAGAAGTCACGCCACTACTAGGTCTTGCAACCTACTTATTTTGCAGTAAGTGCTTTGATTATTTTTTATTATTGTTATTAACTTCTATACTAAATAAAAAAACTTTTATTTACCATAATTCCGCAAGAGACGTCCCGCTGTGACAAAAATTAATAAATGGTCACGTTAGGTATACCTCAAACCCTGACAACGAGATTGTACTCGTACAACCAGTGCGTATTGCCAGTGACGACTTATGGATCTGAGACGTGGTACTTCATTGCTGGCCGTATGATGACGCTCAAGATCGCAGAGAGCTATGGAGAGGACTATGCTCGGGGTTTCTCTATGTAATAAACTTAGAAATGGAAATATCCGCAGTAGAACTAGAGTGACCGACATAACCCGACGGATTAGTAAGCTGAAGTGGCAATGGGCCGGCCATATAGCTCGAAGAATCGCCAACGTTCTCGAGTGGCAGACTCGTACCGGTAGGCGAAGTGTAGAGCGAACCTCCACTAGGTGGAGTGACGACCTGGTAGACATGCAGTAAGTCGATGGAGACAGGTGGCTCAGGACCATGCTTTGTGACATTCCTTGGGGGAGGCCTAGGAAATATTATCTGTCTCTCTGTCTGAACACGCATTACACAAAACGAGATTTGTATAGAACCTATTCTAATAGTGTTAAGGCACTGAAAGCGTGTGAAATGCCAAAATTTTTGGATATTTACGCAAAAATATCACAATAACTGTTTATTTCATCCGTTATTGTGACAAAAAATTTAAAAATGACAGACTAAGATTCGAGTAGTGTTTCTGTAACTTCTAAGACTCTTCGATCTCCGTTTCGTCAAGCTCATTCAGGCTTCTTAAAGCTATAAGTAAAGGTCAAACCGTTAGAATAAATATAATTCATCATTAATTCATTACATCTTATCAAAAGTCCTGTTGAACATACTCGGTTCCTCATTGATTGCCCCATAGGGGACATGTAACATCACGCTACCTAATAAAGAATCCGGACAGAAGGTTTTATTGCCTGTGTACATATAGAGTACAAATCTCTAGAGGCAGATGAAAGGAGAGCATTCTACACAATGTTACTTAAGAGTTAGCAAATATTACCCATTACTTTTAGACTGATGATACTGACAATAGCCTTACAAAAAGGCAGGTTGTATTTTTCTTTTCTTTATCTCACGTTTCATAATCGCTGCTGACCTTCGTATTATTTATCGGCGTAGGAACTTGGATTAGAGAGGTAACGACGTAAATTTTATTTCTTAAAATATTTGTTAATCTTAAAAACGAGATGCAGAACTAGGATGAACGCTAAAACAATAGGTAAAATTAAAAATTTTGTACAACTGACTTTAATATAAATTATTAAGGATAACTCAAAAACTACTGGTCAGACCTTGATGAAGTTTATATGGGACCACATGAAAAGCACCAGCTTTCGAATAAAAACAGAATTATCGAAATCGTTTATGCTCGAAAAAAATAATGAGGTAACACACACATAAAAAAATACCGTCGAATTGAGTCGTCATTCCATTTTGAAGTCGGTTAAAAATAACGTCTGTCTGTTAATTGTATAATGTAGGGTGTTCTCCTTTAATAAAATAATATAGCACAGCCTGTTTCTACGTTCCACTGCTGTACACAAACAGGAGCACATATTTCTGAGAGGGTTTATTAGAGTAGGGAAGAGTTTCTATGTGTCGACAGATTTAAATATTTTTTTATTTCGTATTTTTTTTCTTTAACGGTAACGTTCAAATGTTAAATATAACATTTTCCTTCACCAGCAAGCAAATCCCTTTATCAATCTAAAAATTTAATAAAGTGTAACCGCTTAGCTCTCAGTTAACAACTTTTTTGATTAGGGCTAATCAAAAATCCGCTAGGTAGAATGAATTATTTAGAACATTTGCCCATACTTACCACGCTAGGACAGCGGCCGGTTGGTTAGTGAAGAAGTGATATATCCTTGCCTCTGGTACATAGGCTAATCAAAAATCCGCTAAGTAGAATAAATTATCTAGCAGCTAGCTGAGTGGATATGGGCATCCAAGTTGGACATGCGAGATTATCCAATCTCCGTTTCGCCGATGATATTGTCCTCTTTTCATCGTCAGCCGACGAGTTGACTCAGATGCTAGACGATCTTAGCAAGGCAAGCCTTGAGGTTGGACTATTGAGGTTGGACTATATATTTGGAAAATTTTCCAGGATCCTATGGGAATAAAGGTGATACAAAATATCCAGTTTTGAGGTGAATGCAGAAAATCAAAACAGAATGGAAAAATGAATTTAAAATAGTGTAAAATGATATGTAAGTAGCATAACACTACAGACTTTGGATGAACATGTCGAAGACAAAGCTGATGACAAACAGCACACATCACAAGATTACTGTCGAGGATGTAGAGATTGCATACGTCGATGAGTATTTGTATTTGGGCCGAATAGTCTCTTTCCAGGCAAGACAAGACAAAGAAGTTGCAAGACGCACCGAAAACGCTTGGAAGTGCTATTGGTCTATGAAGGATCTTATGAAGGGTGGCCTTCCTTTATCCCTGAAAAGGAAACTCATGGACGTGTGCATACTTCCCATCCTCATCTATGGTGCTCAGACATGGTCTTTGACAGTCCAGCAAAGGTCTACACTTGAGGTTTGTCAAAGAGCAATGGAACGGAGCATTCTCGGCATTAAGCTTGTAGACCGGGTGAGGAATGATGAAATCCGTTCCAAATCAAAAATTGCTGATGTCACACAAAAAGCTGCTATGCTAAAATGGGACTGGGCTGGACACATCTGCCGGATGCCAAATGAACAATGGGCAAAGTGACAACTCAATGGGCTTCTATAAAAGGCAAACGTCAGCGGGGCAGACCCAGGCGGAGATGGCGGGATGAACTAGACTCCTTCATGAAGGACTGGTCTATGGTGGCTCTGGAGAGAGAGAAGTGGAAAGAGAGTAGAGAGGCCTTTGCCCTGCAGTGAGTCATTTTAGGCTAGTAATAATAATAAATTACACCAAACGGTATTCGCTGAACACGGCACACCCCGATGAGGAGGTGGAGGAAATGTATGAGGATATCTCTAGAGCCATGCATTCCTCCAAAAGCCAATTAGGAAAATTTGAAATAGGGCAACGGAACCCAAGGGGCCAGCAGCTAGCCGACTTCATGGAGAAAGAGGGACTCTTTATGATGAACTCTTTCTTCCAGAAACGGCCCCACAAGAAGTGGACCTGGTCGAGCCCCGACGGTTCGACAAAAAATGAGATTGACTTCATTATGACGACCAAACGACAACTGTTCAGTGATGTCTCAGTGATCGCGAGGGTGAAAACTATTAGCGGTCACCGAATGGTTAGAGGCACACTGAACCTAAACGTTAAGTTGGAGAGAACTCGTCTAATGTCAAGTCAACGCTCCGTCCACCTCGTGCTCTATTCCAAAGTCCCGAAACCTTTCAGCTCGAGTTACAAAACCATTTTCAGTGCCTAGAAGACTGCAATGAAGTGGACGATATGAATGACAAGCTCGTGGAAACTGTCCAAGCGGTCGGAGCAAGACCCGCCGCAGAAGAACACAAAAACTCTCCGATTACACTCTAAATCTCATGGCTGTTGGACGGGAAATTAAGCTGCAGTCTTCAGTAGATTTGACAGCATACAGGCATGTGAACAGACAGATCTCCAAATGCATGCGGCGGGACTTACGCAACTTCAATACAGCTTGTATTGAAGAAGCGATCAAGTGGAACCAAGGCTCCAAAGTCTTTGCCAGAGATCTATCTGCCAGAAAGAGCCAACTGTCAAAGCTGAAGACCGAGTGTGGCAGCATCGTTTCCGGGACACCTGAGATTTTGAGTGAGATTGAGAGGTTTTATGGGCAGCTGTATAGGTCATCGTTGGAGCCACACACTGTGAGTAACGATCCAAGAGCGAGTCTTATCCGACACTATTCCGATGATATTCCAGACGTCAGTCTGAGCGAGATTAGAATGGCTCTCCAGCACCTTAAAAACGGAAAGTCCCGAGGCGTGGATGGAATTACAGCGGAGCTTTTGAAAGCAGGTGGAAAACCGGTACTTGAAGTCCTTCAGGAGCTCTTTCATTCCGTCCTCCATGGTGGCACTACTCCGGAGGCGTGGAGCAGAAGTGCGGTGGTCTTGTTCTTCAAGAAAGGCGACAACGCTCTCTTGAAGAACTACAGACCGATTTCCCTTCTGAGCCGCGTCTACGTGCTGTTTTCGAGAGTCATTACGAATCGTCTCGCAAGCAGACTTGACGACTTCCAGCCTCCCGAACAAGCCGGTTTCCGAAAAGGCTTTAGTACCATGGACCACATACACACCCTTCGGCAAATTGTACAGAAGACAGAGGAGTATAATTTGCCACTTTGCCTTGCGTATGTGGACTATGAGAAAGCCTATGATTCCGTCGAAATTTAGGCGGTGCTGCAGTCCCTTCAGCGTTGCCAAGTTTACTGTCGGTATATCGAAGTGCTGAAATGTTTGTACAGTAGAGCTACGATGGCTATCCGAGTACAGAACCAGAGTACGAAACCTATCCAACTGCAGAGAGATGTAAGACAGGTTGACGTTATATCCCCGAAACTCTTCACCGCTGCATTGGAAGACGTTTTCAAGCTGCTGGACTGGAAAGGAAGCGGTATTAACATCAATGGCGAATACATCAGTCACCTTCGATTTGCCAATAATATTATCCTTATGGCAAAATCGCTGGAGGACCTAAGCACTATAGTCAATGACCTCAATAGTGTCTCCCAATGGATAGGTCTTAAGATGAACATGGACAAAACAAAAATCATGCTTAACGTCCATGTCACACCTATGCCGGTAGTTGTTGGGAGCACTAAGCTCGAAGTTTTTGACGAGTATGTTTACCTGGGACAAATAGTCCGACTAGGTAATTCCAACTTCGACCGAGAGGTCAATCGACGGATTCAATTCGGCTGGGCAGCGTTCGGGAAACCACGACACATCTTCTCGTTAGACATATCTCAAAACCTTAAAACGAAATTGTACAACCAGTGCGTGCTGCCAGTGATGACTTACGGATCTGAGACGTGGTCCTTCACTGCTGGTCGTATGAGGAAGCTCAAGGTCGCTCAGCGAGCTATGGAGGGGGCTATGCTCGGGGTTTCTTTGCGTGATAAACTTAGAAATGAGGATATCCGCAGTAGAACCAGAGTAACCGACATAGCCCAACGGATTAGTAAGCTGAAGTGGCAGGGGGCCGGCCATATAGCTCGAAGAACCGACTACCGGCAAGAAAGGTTCTTGAGTGGCAGCCTCGTACCGATAGGCGAAGTGTAGGGCGATCCCCCACGAGATGGAGTGACGACCTGGTAAGACATACAGGAAGTCGATGGATGCAGGTGGCTCAGCACCGTGCTTTGGGCAATTCTTGGGGGAGGCCTATGTTCAGCAGTGGACTTATGAAAGGCTGTAATGATGAATAATAATAAATAATAATAAGAATAAATTATCTGGAAGATTTGCCCACACTTACCACGCTAGGACAGCCGCTGGTTGGTTAGTGCTCTGCACTGTGATACCCTTGCCTCTGTTAAAGTTGCTGTCCATGCCCAGTCTGTGTAATTTGTGCGACGTATGTATCCATATATTATATATTTTAACCACAAGGTGTACAACGTGGTACACAATGTCCCACCTCCCTGTATATTCGATTCTACTTCTACAAAAAAGACCTTAAAGTTAAAATAGGTGTTTGTGCGATTCGGTCTACCAGCACAGCCAGTAAGCTCTATTATTATATTTTATATAAAAGAAACTATGGAATCACTACTACGCAATTATAATTCGGTTAAACTTGGTTTAGAGAAAATATGTGCGCGAAAAGAAAAAAATTATAAACATACTAATATACGAACGTGCACACACAAATACTTTTAAATCATTTGAATCGTGGCTCCATAGTCCCCAAAATGTGGACATTTTCTTGAGAAATTTCCTAATGGGAAGTTATAAATGTATTATCTATTCCACAATTTAATTTTAATTTCAAAACATTCAAAGCTCTTTGGTAGTTATTAAAGGTGGAAATATTAAATTTCACGAAAATATACATTTTACAAATCGTAAACGAAGGTAACTTTTTACGATTCGCTGCTTCCTAACAGAGTTTTGGAGCTTTCGTCTCGGGTTAGTTTCTCTTTTGCTAGCGCTCATTAGAGCCAGTCAAATGTGAATTCTAGATTTTAACTTATTCTTGCATATTACTTCAAATGTACAATTAAAGGTAAAACAGGCGAATATTATTCAAATGTAATAAATATTTAATTTAATAATTTATTGTCCAATTTTATACCTGCTTGTAACTGTTTAACTATCTCATCTATGCTAGACGTAAAATACCCGTACTGACTATAATGAAAAGGATGAAAAACAAAAAATACTTAAACATGACATCGAATAATTTAAACCATATATAAATATTGAGGAGGCAATTGGATTTAATATTATTTTGTTTATTTTATTTTATACTAGCAATCCGCCCCGGCTTTGCACGGGTAATTACTGGATCTCGACAATAGGGCCACCTACCGGGTCCAATTGTGAATCGTTTAGATCATCAAACACACACAAAAAATGTCATCAAAATCGGTCCAACCATTTTCGAGTTTTGCGATAGACAGCGAGACATCAATTGATTTTATTATAAGCTTTTTATAAGCTTTTTTATAAGCTTTTATTTAACTTGCAATGTAACTATGTATACTTTTCATTTAAAACGATGGATCTTAACCGTGAACATTTTCGCGCTATGATATATTAATGATTTTAAATTTTGTTTAACCGAACAATTAAGTTTACAACGGTCACAATCAGCATTAGAGGACTCAGCTCTATTACGCGCAACAATTTTTAGGTGGTTTGCTGAATTCAAAAGGTAAAATTAATCTTAAAGTTGACCAAAGAACCGGGGCCCTACAAACTGCAGTAACGGCAGAAAATGTATGGACTACTGAAATGTTGGTGCGAGAAGACCCACGAATCACATAATACGGACATCGAAAAGATTATAGGCATTAGTTCGGGTAGCATTCATACCATCCTACATCAAGATCTTGGAGTGAGGAAGCTTTGTTGTCGATGGATCCCTCATTTGCTCTCCGAAAGTGGAAAACAGACTCGTGTGGATTGGTGCCATGAAATGCGTCTACGTTTTGAAAACGGGGCATCTAGGCGTGTTTCAGAAATCTTTACTGGTGAAGAGACATGGATCTATCAATATGATCCGGAAAGTAAAAGGCAATCATCGGTATGGGTCTACACAGAAGGACAGTTACCGACAAAACTGCAAAGACCTCGCAACGTCGGGAAAAAAATGGTGGCTAGTTTTTTTTTCGCGGAGCGGACATTCGTCAACGCCAATGCTGGAAAATTGTAGGTCAATCAACTCTGAATGGTATACTACAGTTGTATTAGCCAAAGCTTTTCAAGCTGTGCGGGAGAGAAGACCAAAGAACGGGCTTCTGAAAATATCTTTATTAGGGCGGGGAATCATGCTGTATTACGATAACGCCTCTTCACATACCTCCCTTAGAAGAAAAGCATTTATTGAGAAATCTGGTGTTGAAACTCTAAGTCATCCACCCTACAGCCCTGACTTAGCTCCTCGTGATTTCTTTTAGTTCCCAAGAGTCAAAGAAAAAATAAAAGGCAAGTTTTTTTCAAGCGCCGAAGAAGCCGTAGCTGCCTACGAAGAAGCAATTTCCGATCTGTCAGATCAAGAATGACAAAAGTGTTTTCAGAGTTGGTTTAGGCGAATGGAACTTTGTAAAGAGCATGATGGAGAATATTTTGAAAAGATGTAAAATACTTTATGTATATCTTAAAACCTATTGAGTGTCCCACGTAGTGTGGAACACAGGCGGCAGAAACAGACAAGAGGGCGATACCTACCCAGATGGACTTATAGAAAAAAAATTAGTCCTAATACGAAGAATAAACAAAAAGTGCATCTAAATTTACATAATTTACATTATTGTAGTCTTGCTTTGTTATTTATTTTATTTTTTTATTTTATTTATTCAAAATCCACAGCTTGTAACAATCAATTACACTCAAAACTTATAAAATAGGTCTTGTTGTTTTTTTTCTTATTACGAACATGAATTGTTTACTTGCAAGTTAACTATAGAAAAGTGATAATTAAACAATATATTATTAAAGTAAACAGATAAACACAACATTCATTATTGTATGCGAAAGAGTAGTCGAGTAGTGACGATAGCTTGTTGCTGACGTCATTAAAATGGCGTTGCATCAATTGAGTAGTTCAAAGAGAAGATGAATAAACGAACCGCATTTAGCATGTTCATTGTTTATGTACTTTAATTTTAATTGAACTGAATTGCCACCGAAACAGCACTCGGACTTTCTGTTAAGTCAAATTGCCATTGTTTTTTTTAATATTTTGTGATCGATAGTTCGGAAAAAGTTTTGTTGCCATCCTCAACCAGTATCAGTTTACTGCTTTCGGTATTAATAACTGTCGATTATTTTCCTCTATCGCGATATTTCTAACAGTGGTAGAGCCACGCGGCAGCTTTTGCTGTCGCACGGATGGGCCGGCTCAAACCGGGGAGGTACCACGACCTCACAAAATACCAACGTGAAGTAGAGTTTTACCTCTGCGTTCCGCTTGGTGAGTGCAGGTGGCCGGAGGCCCAATCCCCCCCCCCCCATGGTAGCGGAATTGAACAGAAGACTACCACAGGAGGGTACCAACACCCCAACATCCACGACCAAACTATTCCTCTCCTGGGTGTGGGTGCTCAGGCTGCCCCGCGTATTCTTGGGCAAAATTCCGCTCGCGACTAATACTGCTCGGGGCAAGCGGAGCAACAAGACCAAAGCGACCCCTTTCACGCTATCCGTGAATTTTTTTCCATATCAGGGGACTTCATTCCGACCTTAACGCTGTCCATTACCATCTAGAGACGGCGAAGCCGACCTTGCTCTTTTTAACCGAGACTCAGGTGTCCTCTCTGGCTGATACTTCATATCCCTCCTACCCGGGGTACAAATTTGAACACTCCTTTGTGCCCCGGGCTGTACATCTGTTTTCGACGCCTCGGCAGAAGGTACGGACCTGTCCATCCTATGGCTCCGCGTAGAGAGCGACGACCATTCCCGCGTCTACGGGTGCCTCTATAGGTCCCATAGCAGTAATGCCAACACAGACCAACTCATCGACCACGTCCAAATGGCTGCAGACTCCGTGCTACAACAGGTTCCATCCGCAGAGATCGTGATACTCGGTGATTTTAACGCCCACCACGCTGAATGGCTTGGTTCCCGTTTAACCGATCATGCGGGTAGATCTGTGTATGACTTTGCCTTGGCATATGGTTTAACACAACTGCTTTCTTCGGCTACGCGGATCCCAGATGTGGAGGATCATCTACCTTCTCTGTTGGACCTTCTGCTGACCTCTCATCCGGACGGATATCAGCTTTCCGTTGATGCCCCTCTAGGCTCTTCGGAACATTGTCTGATCCGGAGTACGGTGCCACTCACGCTCCCATCGCAGTTGCGATCTGCGGCTTGCCGCCGTGTTTGGCACTATAGGTCGGCCGATTGGGACGGGATGCGGTCTTTTTTTGTATCCTACCCTTGGGGGCGGGTTTGCTTCTCGCCGGAAGATCCCAGTGTTGTTGCCAATTCTGTTGCTGATGTGGTGCTTCAGGGTATGGAACTTTTTATTCCATACTCTGTGATGCCCATCGGAGGCAGATCCCAGCCATGGTTTGGTCGCTCCTGTAAAATAGCATCACGCTATAAGCAGGAGTGCCACCGGGCCTGGGCTGACGCATCAACGTCCCGGGATTGAAATACCAGCGCTCTTAAAAAGAAGTATAATTCCGCCTCCAGGTCCTTCAAAAGTGTTATTGCCAAGGAAAAGTCAGAGCACATCGGCAGAATTGGCAAGAAACTATTTCGCCTCCCTTCAGGAACACGTGCATTCTGGTCTCTCGCCAAGGCTGTCCCAGAGAACTTCTGTCAACCATCTCTGTCATCTCTGCACAGGATGGACGAGTCACTGGCCCATGACGCAAAGGAAAAAGCTGATCTGCTAGGCTCTCTTTTTGCTTCCAACTCGACTCTAGATGACGGGGGGAACACACCGCCGACCATCCCACGGTGTGAGTGCTCCATGCGGGAAGTGCTTTTTACACAGCACTCGGTGCGTAAAGCATTTCTCTTCCTGGAAGTCAAAAAGCCGAGTGGGCCTGATGGAGTCCCGCCTATTGTGCTGAAGACGTGTGCTCCGGAGTTAGCACCGGTTTTAACACGTCTTTTTCGGTGCTCCTACTCCCTAGGCGTAGTCCCGAACACATGGAAGACAGTCTTGGTGTACCCGATCCCTAAAAAAGGTGACCTCTCAGATCCGTCCAACTACAGGCCTATCGCTATCACCTCTTTGTTCTCCAAAGTAATGGAAACCATTATTAACAGCCAGCTCATGCGGTACCTTAAGGATAACCAGCTGATTAGTGACCGCCAGTACGGTTTCCGTCGAGGTCGCTCAGCTGGTGATCTTCTAGGTTATCTAACTCATAGATGGGCGGAGGCAGTGGAATCCAAGGGGGAGGCGTTGGCCGTTAGTTTGGACATAGCGAAGGCTTTCGATCGGGTTTGGCACAAAGCCATTCTTTCGAAGCTGCCTTCCTATGGGCTTCCCGAGAAATTGTGCAATTGGATTACCAGTTTTCTTGCAGATCGGAACATTAAGGTCGTAGTAGACGGTGCATGCTCCGATTACAAGCCCATTAACGCTGGTGTTCCACAAGGCTGCGTGCTATCACCAACGCTGTTTCTTCTGTATATCAATTATATGTTGCAAACCAGTAATATCCATTGCTATGCGAACGACAGCACTGGTGATGCTTTATACACCGGCCGCGCCAATATTTCTCGAGAAAACATCGCCGAGTACCGGAACAAACTTGTGTCCGAAGTCGAGACTTTGTTGAACAAAGTCTTAGACTGGGGGCGACTAAATCTAGTCCAGTTTAATCCTCAGAAGACACAAGTTTGCGCGTTTACCGCTAAAAAGAATCCGTTTGTCGTATATCCTCAGTTTCAAGGCACTCCCCTTGTTGCTTCAGTCAGTATCGGTATCCTCGGTGTCAACATATCGAGTGACGTGCAGTTTCGTGGTCACTTGGAAGAGAAGGCTAAATTGGCCTCTAAAAAGCTTGGCGTGCTCAGCAGAGCGGGACAGTATTTCATGCGGGCACACCGCTTGCAACTTTACAAGGCGCAGGTTCGGCCTCACATGGAATACTGTTCCCATCTCTGGGCAGGGGCTCCCCAGTGCCAGCTCCTTCCACTTGACCGCATCCAGCGCAGAGCGGTTCGAATCGTCGACGACCGAGTTCTTTCCGATCAGCTTGACTCACTGGCACTGCGTAGAGATGTTGCATCTATTTGCGTATTTTATCGCATCTACCACGGGGAGTGCTCTGAGGAATTGTTCGGACTAATTCCAGCCGCTCAATTTCACCATCGCACATAGCGACGAAACTCGCGATACCATCCATTTCATCTGGATGATTGGCGGTCCACCACTGTGCGATTTAGAAGAAGTTTTCTCCCTCACACAACTTCCTTGTGGAATCGATTACCACTAGCAATTTTTCCGCACCGATACGACTTAGGGACCTTCAAGAAAAGAGCGTACTCCTTTTTAAAAGACCGGCAACTTATCTGCGATTCCCCTGGTGTTGCAGTTGATCATGGGCGGCGGTAGTCATTTACCATCAGTTGAGCCGCATGCTCGTTTGCCCCCTCACCAATAAAAAAAAAGATATTCAATCTAAAATAGTTTTAGCTTGCCTCCAACATGCACAATAGATTATTATTATTTCGAATAAACGTGATCTAGGAAACCTTCGCTAACTTGGGTATTTCTTAGTCATTGTCCATAATATCAGTAAGTAGATTACAAAAGATGTCATGATAGTTCAAGACAGAAACACTCCGTTAAATTTTGAAGTACCTACGCGAGTAAACCGAGATCCATCCCTGATGTTTTTTTCTCTATTATTTCATCTTCTAAAATTGTTGACTTTCGTTTTCAAAATGTTCTTTTAAAATTTTGATAACATTGTGTGTTATATAAAATGACAAATATTTTCAAACCTGCTTTTAGAATTAGAAACATTCAATTTGAAGTCATACGATTTTCTGAATTGTGGTTTTTACTTCATATGACATGCAAATTAATATAGTTTTGTAAACAATGAGCAAAATGAATGCGGTTTGTTGTTTCGTTGTTCTGCAACTCGCGATGAAATGAATGTTTCGTTTTAATGACGTCATTAACGACCTATAATCGCTCTGCAACTATTTCTTGCAAGCTATAGAGCTTAAATAAATTATCGAAGTTTGCTTTTATATTTTTACTGATAATCTTAGGTGTTAAAGGGTTAAAATAAACAACGCGCGCCTTTATTTCTTGTCCACCGACTTCAAAAAGGAGGAGGTACTCAATTTTGACTGTATTTCTTTTTTATTTGTGTTACCTCATAACTTTGTTCTACGTGAACCGATGTCGATTACTATTTTTTTTATTTGAAAGCTGGTGCTTCTCATGTGGTCCCATAGAAATTTGATCAAGGTGTGACCAATAGTTTTTGAGTTATCCTTAATAATATATATTGAAGTCGGTTGTACAAAATTTTAAATTTTAAATTATTTAATACAAATAAAGGTGACACACAAGCACACAGACAGTGTGTAAAAAGTGTCTAATATGATGGTAGATTACGCTTGTCAAGGTTTTCTGTTGCTTACTATAGTTCCTTATATTACTTTGTGGATATATCAGAGGCTGTAACCAGGGAGAGGTGGTCAAGTATATAAAAAAAAATTATATTTATATATAATAATTAGCTGACCAGGCAGACGTTGTTCTGCTATTTCCGACGACCCTTTGTCTAATAAAAAAAACATAAATTCGCAATAAAAACTATTGATCCTTACTTATCGGGATAAAAACTATCCTATCTCTCAAGTTGAACCAAAGCAGTTTGGTTCAACTTGTGCCAAATTTCATTGAAATCAGTTCAGTAGTTTAGAGGAGTTCATCGCAGACAAACAATGTGACACATAATTTTTATATATAAAGATATAAAAGCAATTTTAATTTGTTTAAATATGATCTAAATTCAAATTACTCCAATGCAATATTACAACAGAATCATCATCATTATAGCCCATCAAAGTCCACTGCTAAGCATAGGCTTCTCCACACATTGCCTCCTAACATTTGCCATAGTTGTCACGCACAAATTTTCATTTTGTAATTATTATCAGGAAGACGCTGCTGCCCATCTCCTAGTTTATTACTCCTTACTCCTCCTTATTTACCCTCTGTCGACTCTTACGCATATCTACAGAATGCAAGGTCTAAATATATACGCAGATATGTATAAACATTATGTGATTTATATTAATTTAAAATATTTTATTAACTATTTTCGGATGTTGTCGCCGTGAACAAAATCGACCAGGAAGATCATAACAGTTATTGAATTAAAAAAGTGGACCAGATAATCAAAATAAAAGCTTCAAGCTAAAAAGCTTTTACTCTTCGTTATATTCGTATTTGTAAATTATCTGAAGATAAATCTTTACCTCTGTTCTAGGTAACGAGAGAAGATAATAAACTAAATTAATGGCACTGACATTAGTAAAAGCTTCGCTCATGTTTATTAACGCGATAAATGGTGGTTTTAATCTCGGTTAAATTATCTAATCTATCTCGGTTGATAAAAATTTATAATTTAAGTTTAAATAGGGTGATAAAGAAGCGCACAGTCCACCTGATGGTAAGTGAATGCTGTGGTCCATGGTCATCTACATTTTATCCTTAATTGCATTAATTTAACAATGAACTAAAACGAGGCGTAATGAAAAGAGATTCCGATTCCCTTCTAAAATTAGATTATTTTTAAATGTCTTAGACATGTAGGTTCCCTCACGATATTTTTCTTCAGCGCCAAGCACGTTGTAAATCTATACTTTAAATTTTATTAACTATTTAATTGGTGCCGGCGCGATCGACTCCGGGTTGCTCTAAAATTTACGGCGAGTGCTTAGTCCGTAAGGTATCTCGTCTCGATATTATATTTACTTATAATATTTATTACGAGACAATAAATTTCGTTTCTTGAACAATGAAATATTACAAATTTGGAAATATACTTTTAAAAATTGTCTTTTAGATTGCGAGGTTTTAATTTATTTTAAATTTAAACTAAATTGTTCGAGACGGCCAAAATGACTGTTCACATCGGCAAAAATGACTTTAAACGAGAAAGTGATTAAGGAATATTTATTTGTTTAAAAAATGAAAATACGGAAAAATTAACTAAAAAATGTATTAAATATAGTTTTACCATGTATTTACAACTCTCAATATGTTTGTATAGAAAGTCGATTTGACAATAGTTAATATGAACAACTTTAATTTGTTTAAGAAAATATCGACCAATCACAGCGCGCCGCGCTATAGAACTTTCTGGAAATTTAAATTAACTGCGTAATAGTTTTAAGCAAAAAATTAATGAGAATAATTTTATGTCTGAAAAGAGTTGTAAATATGGTATTTAGTTAGCATATGATATATAGATTGAAATAAGTAAATAGATAATTTATGTAAATAAACGCATTTAAGAAATATAGTAAAATTAAAGATTTAATGTGCACTTTTGTTATGTAAAATAGGTACATTTTGATTAATAACTTTTTTGAATGTAAATATATCAAGTAACCCTTATCACATAATGATAAAGGACAAAAATGCCTATTTTGTAGTGTATAGCATGTTAGTGTAAAAATTAGCATTATATAGAAAAATTGCAATTTGTGCAAAATACATAACGAAAATGTTTGATAATAAAAGGGCAAAACCGGAAATTGGCAAGCGGCTCTCTATAGAGTATAGCCGAAGTCTACCTTATGGGGGCAAATCATAGTAACATTGTAGTAGGAAGAACTACCAGTAACAAGCAGCAGTATCCGGTAGTAGCTGAAGTGACTAGTAGCAGAACACAGTGAAAAGTTAAAGTGAAATAGAAAAGTTTAGCTAGCCGAAAAAGGTCGTAACTGAAAAATCGCAGTTACACATAGTCGGAAAAAAGTGGCAACTGAAAATTCTCAGTTGCACATAGAAAAATAGTGTCAGCTAGCCAAAAATAGTGGTAACTGATATTCGCAGTTACATATAGTGAAAAAGTGTTGGCTAGCTGAAAAAAGTGGTAACGGAAATTTCGCCGTTACATTTCGTGAAAAGTGTTAGCTAGACGGAAAAAGTGGTAACTGATATTCGCAGTTACAAAAGTGTTTAAATTCAACTAATTTTAGTTGATTAATAGCTGCTAGTCAGTAGTGTTAGAAAACCAGCTGCTACCAATAGAAATTTTGGATACTACCAATAGAAATTTGTTACTTTCAATAGATATTTAAAATTACCAATAGAAATTGTAGAGAATACCAATAGAAACTTGTTACTGCCAATAGAAATTTGATATTACCAACAGATATTTTAAAAATACGAATAGAAATTTTAGAAAACCAATAGAAATTTTAATATTACTGTGGGTTTAATTAAATCTGTGTTTTAAAATATATAGTGAACAATCATAGTTAAAAAATAGTGATAAATAAATAACAGTGTAAAATCTCGCGACAAATTAATTAGTCGATCCGCTGGCCACTCCCTTGCTATTTTAATTTACAAATCGTGCATTTTAATTTTGAACCTCAGTCCACAGTTTATCCGCAGCAACCAAAGAGACGGCAGTGAAAGACAGCAGTTGGAGGAGTCTGGAACCTACAGGTGTAGGACGTGAGCGACTCGCGGGGTATCTCCGACAACATTTACTCCGGAGAATTTCGCCCGTCCGGCACATTTTATGGTCCTTCGAGCCGGATTCTTCCACCTGTACTGCCGGCTGGACCATTTTATGGTCCTTCGAGCCGGATCCTTCCGATTGAACTGCCAGCCGGACCATTTTATGGTCCTTTGAGCCGAATCATCCGTATACACCGGACCACATACGCTGGTCATTCGAACGGGATTCGTCAATCCGTTAGTATTTCGGAACCGGGTAAATAATCACTACCGTTTTAAAGTTGCTGAAATTTCAGAATCAAGATGCCGATCACTCGTTCGCAAGGAAGGGGAACCATGGCGTGGACTGTCGGTCTGGATGATGGACCGTCGGACAATACCGACACCGTCCGCCACCAGATGCCACCACGCTCACCATCCACAACAGAAGGCGCTGAGGCGCCAGCTTGCCCCCGCGATGGGGGGGTACTCCTGCCTGTGCCAGCCGTTGTTAAAGCCGGTACACCGAAGCAGAGAGAACAGATAGCTTGCCCCTGCGATGGGGGGGTACACCTGCCAGTGCCAGCCGTTGTTAAAGCTGGTACACCGAAGCAGAGGAAACAAATAGAAGGCAACGATGACATTCGCTGTGCATCACCGCCAACAGCCCGGGTATATTCCCGCGCCGAAGAGCCACCAAGGGGCCACACCGATAAAAGTACAAGGTCAAAGAAGACCACTCGGCCCAATAAAAAGGTTTTGAAGGCTCGTGAGGAAGTGCTGAGAATAAAATTGGAACTCGCACAGATCTCATTACAAATGGCTGAAGAAGATGATGAATCGGACGACTATGATGAGGATGGTCACTCCAAAAGTGAGTATGTCCGATCTTGGCTCGAAAATTCTGTAGCCAAGCAAAAGCCAACGCAAGGCGCAACCACCGGTGGGGAGGCCCCACTTAATAAAAACATCACAAAGCCACCCCCGGAGGTTGTCGACCTCAGTGAGCCGCCGATGAAGCTCACAAACAAGGATTCGAAGGTTGATGAAGAAAGGGAGCTCCTACCTGCTGTATCAGAGCTCACCTACCAGGATCCCAATGCTGAAAATATACCGAAGAGTCCCGTACCTCAGAAGACTTGCCAGGACCCCAAGGTTGATGAAGACAGGGGGCTCCTACCTGCTGTATCAGAGCCCGCCTACCAGGATCCCCAACCGGAAGAAGCAACCAAGAATCCCATAATAAAAAGACCTAACCAGGCACCTGTCAGCAATGAAGACAGGGTGCTCCGACCATTCATATCGGAGCTCACGTCCGCTATAGCCGCACTCGCTGATAAACCAAAACCAGAGAGTGCATCGTCAAATACTTTCGCGGCATCAAAAGCGATAATGACACTGCCGAGCTTTAGCGGAGCACATACTGAATGGCTTTCGTTCCGTGCCATTTATGAAACAACCCGAGGCTACTTCAATGACATAGAAAATACTGCTAGACTACGAAGAAGTCTACAAGGAAGAGCCTTGGAAACAGTTAGTTCGGAACTCATCAGGCATGCTAAACCAGATGAGATTATGCGAGAACTGGAGCTACAATTTGGGCGTCCAGATTCAATCGCGCAAGCAGAAACCGATAAATTACGGGGATTGCCACGCTGTACAGAGGCACCCAGATATATTTGTACATTCGCGAGCAAAGTGAGGGGAAGCGTCGTCACACTTCGAGCACTCAAGCGAGACCATTACCTCGTTAACGCAGAGCTGCTACGACACCTCACAGATAAACTGCCAAACTCTATACGCGCGCAGTGGTATAGAATTTATACAGAAAAGTATGACTCAAGACCAGACCTCGGTTCCTTCAGTGAATTTATCACCGAACAAGCTCGCTACTGTAGTGCATTTGCGCCTCCTGAGATCATAAGCGGAGCGCAAAATAATCGTCCAGTGCATAAGACGCACACGGCTACCACTAAGCCGTCTCCGAAATGCAGTGTGTGCGAAAAAGAGGGTCATTACGGATCCGACTGCAACAAGTTTAAAGAGGCAGATATTGATAAAAGATGGCAACTCGCCAAGCAAAGGAATTTATGTTTCCGGTGTCTGCGTTATAGAAGTCAGACACACAGATGCAAAACCACGAAGTGTGGAATAAAAGGATGCAACGCGACACACAATCGACTCCTTCATAATAATAGAAAGGAAAAGACAGAGGGCCCACTAAAAGAACCTCAAGAGACAGTGGCAAACTCATTCGCTGTATCAAAGCATCAAGCTTACTTGAAGATAATTCCAGTTCGAGTAATTGGACCGGCGGGAGCAATAAACACACACGCTCTGCTGGATGATGGGTCGACAGTCTCGTTAATGGATCAAGAGATTGCCGATCAAATTGGAGCTAAAGGGCGGTTGGACCCATTCAAGATCACAGCTATCGGGAACACTACCCTCGATTCGCCGGACTCCCAAAGAGTCAAAGTGTCACTGAAGAGTCTCCATAGAAAAAGGGTGCCATTCAGAGCACGCACGGTCGCCAGCCTAAACTTGGGGCCGCAGACTGTGCGTGCAACAGACATAGAAAATTGTAAGCATTTGAAAGGCTTAAAGGATCAATTGACATATGATTCAGGCAACCCTAGGATCCTGATAGGACAAGACAACTGGAGACTCTTAATAGCCACACAAGTACGCAGAGGTCCACCGCACCAGCCAATAGCCTCGCTCACAGAACTGGGATGGGTGCTACACGGGGCGCACACTAAAGCCCCGCATCAGCGCGTCCACGCGGCCAATGAGCTGCACACAAGCGAGGAAAACATAGATGACCATACTAAAGAGGATGACTGGCGCTGGCACCGTAAATTAAATATAGCTGACACCGCTACGAGGGACGTACCACCCAATTTCGACTCTAACCACGAGTGGTACAGTGGCCCATCATTTCTATACAAAGAACCGTCAGCATGGCCAACAGAACGACCCACGTCATCCGAACCTACTGGTGAAGAAAGATCTCTCACCATCACAGAAAGATATAGAGCTCCGCTATATAAAGAGGCCATTCCCGATCCGACGAAATTTTCGAAATGGGAACGCTTAGTGCGAGCTACGGCCAGAGTGATTCACTTCATAACACTCTGCCGCAAAACAACCGACAGGACCTTTTATAAAAGGACAAAAAAAAATAGAGAGGAAGACCCCGACTGGAGGAGATCGAAGTGCAATCCGCGACGTCTCGCGCAGCCTCCCAGTCAGGTGAAAAGCAAAGAGGTAAACAAATACATCACACTGGAGGCCGAATATATAAGAAAGGCCGAAAAGCTCCTGGTACATGTCATCCAGGAAGACTCCTTCACACAAGAGATAGCCGATCTCCGTAACGATAAGAGGGTCGCCCATGATAGCCGCCTACGACCACTACAGATACAATTGAAAGACGGGATCATTGCGCTACGAAGTCGAATAGCCGCTGTAAAAGGAGTCTCTGAAGATATGAAAGGGCCAGCTATATTGGATGGTGATCATCACATCACCCAATTGTATATTGATTGGACGCATCGTAGCCTGCATCATTGCGGGACCGAACCAACCATCAACGAGGTTCGACAGCATTACTGGGTAATCAGACTAAGACCCACTACTAAAAGAATAGTAAGCCAATGCGTTCAGTGCCGCATAAGAAAGGCACAACCATCCATGCCAGCCACCGGTGATCATCCCAGCACGCGTCTCGCACATCACCAGAGACCGTTCACGTTCACCGGCCTGGATTATTTTGGGCCACTCTCCGTAACAGTGGGACGTCAGCATCAGAAGAGATACGTGGCGCTCTTCACCTGCCTTACATCACGAGCTGTACATTTGGAAATTGTGAAAGATCTCAGCGCAGACTCTGCCATACTGGCATTAAGAAGATTCGCAGCGCGCCGAGGATGTCCCACCGAGATTTACTCGGACAACGGCACCAATATGCACGGTTGCGACAAGGAGCTTCGAGAGGCCTTCCGAGAAGAAGCCAGCCGACGAGGCATAGTCTGGCGATTTATAACCCCCTCCGCGCCTTTCATGGGAGGGGTGTGGGAACGGCTTGTTCGATGCGTGAAGACGGCACTATACACCGTCCTTCATGAGAGACATCCGCACGAAGATGTCTTGACCACGCTGCTCTGCGAGGTGGAATATACAGTAAACAGCAGACCATTGACTCACATCTCAGTAGACAGCAAAGACAACGAGTCCATCACTCCAAATCACTTCTTATTGGGAGGATCTGCGAGACTGCCAACACCTGGAGTTTTTAGTGAAAAAGATGCGAACAGCAAAAAACACTGGCGACGCTCCCAGATACTCGCTGACATGTTCTGGCAGCGTTGGGTCAAAGAATATCTGCCGGAACTTCAAAACCGGCGGGAGGCCCACGGGCAAGGCCCCGATCTCCAGGTGGGCGATCCAGTCCTCATAGCTGACAGCCAGTTACCTCGTAACACCTGGCCACGAGGAAGGATTGAAAACATATACCCCGGGGCGGACGGACAGATCCGCACTGTGGAGGTACGCACAGCGAATGGACTAATCAAGAGGCCAACCAGAAAACTCGTGCCGCTGCCGAAGTAGAGGCAACGTCTCTCACCGAAATTATGCAGCGCCGCTGCGACGGGTCTTCGCGACGCTGCACGGCGGGAGAAATGTTCGAGACGGCCAAAATGACTGTTCACATCGGCAAAAATGACTTTAAACGAGAAAGTGATTAAGGAATATTTATTTGTTTAAAAAATGAAAATACGGAAAAATTAACTAAAAAATGTATTAAATATAGTTTTACCATGTATTTACAACTCTCAATATGTTTGTATAGAAGGTCGATTTGACAATAGTTAATATGAACAACTTTAATTTGTTTAAGAAAATATCGACCAATCACAGCGCGCCGCGCTATAGAACTTTCTGGAAATTTAAATTAACTGCGTAATAGTTTTAAGCAAAAAATTAATGAGAATAATTTTATGTCTGAAAAGAGTTGTAAATATGGTATTTAGTTAGCATATGATATATAGATTGAAATAAGTAAATAGATAATTTATGTAAATAAACGCATTTAAGAAATATAGTAAAATTAAAGATTTAATGTGCACTTTTGTTATGTAAAATAGGTACATTTTGATTAATAACTTTTTTGAATGTAAATATATCAAGTAACCCTTATCACATAATGATAAAGGACAAAAATGCCTATTTTGTAGTGTATAGCATGTTAGTGTAAAAATTAGCATTATATAGAAAAATTGCAATTTGTGCAAAATACATAACGAAAATGTTTGATAATAAAAGGGCAAAACCGGAAATTGGCAAGCGGCTCTCTATAGAGTATAGCCGAAGTCTACCTTATGGGGGCAAATCATAGTAACATTGTAGTAGGAAGAACTACCAGTAACAAGCAGCAGTATCCGGTAGTAGCTGAAGTGACTAGTAGCAGAACACAGTGAAAAGTTAAAGTGAAATAGAAAAGTTTAGCTAGCCGAAAAAGGTCGTAACTGAAAAATCGCAGTTACACATAGTCGGAAAAAAGTGGCAACTGAAAATTCTCAGTTGCACATAGAAAAATAGTGTCAGCTAGCCAAAAATAGTGGTAACTGATATTCGCAGTTACATATAGTGAAAAAGTGTTGGCTAGCTGAAAAAAGTGGTAACGGAAATTTCGCCGTTACATTTCGTGAAAAGTGTTAGCTAGACGGAAAAAGTGGTAACTGATATTCGCAGTTACAAAAGTGTTTAAATTCAACTAATTTTAGTTGATTAATAGCTGCTAGTCAGTAGTGTTAGAAAACCAGCTGCTACCAATAGAAATTTTGGATACTACCAATAGAAATTTGTTACTTTCAATAGATATTTAAAATTACCAATAGAAATTGTAGAGAATACCAATAGAAACTTGTTACTGCCAATAGAAATTTGATATTACCAACAGATATTTTAAAAATACGAATAGAAATTTTAGAAAACCAATAGAAATTTTAATATTACTGTGGGTTTAATTAAATCTGTGTTTTAAAATATATAGTGAACAATCATAGTTAAAAAATAGTGATAAATAAATAACAGTGTAAAATCTCGCGACAAATTAATTAGTCGATCCGCTGGCCACTCCCTTGCTATTTTAATTTACAAATCGTGCATTTTAATTTTGAACCTCAGTCCACAGTTTATCCGCAGCAACCAAAGAGACGGCAGTGAAAGACAGCAGTTGGAGGAGTCTGGAACCTACAGGTGTAGGACGTGAGCGACTCGCGGGGTATCTCCGACAACATTTACTCCGGAGAATTTCGCCCGTCCGGCACAAAATAAAAATAACTTTAGATAGCGCTCTTTTAACTGTAACTTTCACTTTACGTTTAGTATTATAGCCTTGCATTTTAAGCTTCATAACAGAAACGGTTGAGAGCTCTCTAAGAAGTTTCCATTGGCCTCTCGAGGACATTAAAATTATTTTATAGCAAGTCTTCCCCGTTCAAGCAACCATAATATTTCTTCGCGTTATATCCGCCGCTTAGGTGCTGCACGAAACCGTGTTTGAATTAGAAAATATTTACTTAGCTGTTCTGAGTTGCAAATATTTATCATTCACGGTTGAAAGCCCCTATAAATAGACTAAATTATATAATATACTAGCTCGCCGGGCAGACGTTGTTCTGCCCTTTTCAACGACCCTTCCTATAAAAATCCTTAAATTCGCAATAAAAAATTTTGAGGGTCATTTATCGGGATAAAAACTATCCTATCTCGCAAGTTGAACCAAAATGCACACAGTGTGCAAAATTTCATTGAAATCAGTTCAGTAGTTTAGGAGTTCATCGCGGACAAACAACGTGACACGTAATTTTTATATATAAAGATTAATAATAGTAAACGCTTAGTTCTGTTTAGTGCTGGTGCACTGCACGGTAGAACTAAGCTATTTAAGAATATCCACTACCCCATATCATCCCGTGGGTGTCGTAAGAGTCTACAGTGGGAAACAAATCAAGATTCTGGCAGCAGCGTCTACATAATAAAGACTAAAAATGAAAAAAAAATGCGGTTGCCAACCCGCTTGCCAAGCGTGGCAACTATGGTAAATATCCCCCCAATGAGGCAATCTACGAGGGAGCAACCAACATTAAAACGTTATGTAGAGTATTAGAGAGGAGCTCTATGCCAGCAGTAGGACATTATTGTCCTAAACCAATGCTGAAGTTATTGTACAAAATAAAGGCATTATTTTATAGCTACTCTAGTTTATTTACTCCGAAAGAAATGCTCTTATTGGTAAAGTAATAGCTTAATGATAGTAACTTAAAGTTATAACTAACGTTAATACGTTATGTAGAGTATATGTATAAAATTAGTAGGTATATGTAGCGGAGCCCTATGCAAATTGGATTTATTATTCCAACCCACGGCTGGCGTAGAGCTCCTCTTACTCTTTGAGAGGGTTTTGGAGTGAGTTTTAATATATTGCAATGTCTATGGGCTACAGCATCCACTTACCATCATGTGGACTGTGTGCTCGTTTGTCACCCTTATCCTATAAAAAAAGTATTTTCGATATATTTCTTGGATCTAAGATATTATCACACATAATTTTCAATAATATAATAAATAGTTGAAATTTCTAAAGTATGTATAAGTTTTCTCGAATAAAATACTGCGAATTTTATTTTCATACACTTTATACAATGTCTAGAAGGGTTAGACACGCAAAGCATGTTGATTACGCAATATATCAAAACAGAAACAAAAAATGGGAATGGTTCGCTTCATACAATTCTAACCGCAATAAGAAAGTGAAGCTTTAATTTTATATAATAAGATAACATCAGAGTGATCGTGAACAAAGCTGAAGTTACATCGGAAGACAATTAACCGGTATAACTTGAATATTATAATAATAGGGGATGACGATTAAATCCTTGAATGTCTTACATTTTGCGGCGAATTGCTTTTCAAGTTGTTTAAATATATTAAACAAGTGTTGTACAAACCTGCACCGTTGTTTTTATTTGAAATATTTAAAAAGTAAATTAATGGTGTGTGGTCGCTCTACTGAAAATGTTGCTTAGATTTCGTAAAAGGTTCTTTTGAGCATAAGTGTAAAAATATTATTAATAGCTTTTAAAAAAAAAATTATAAAAATATGACGGAATTCTGCCGAATATTTCAAATTAATGGTGACGAATTACTGCAAACTAATTCTAATCGCGCCGGAACTACTGAAATATTTAATTGCAATTTTAAATAACGATTTAGCTAGAATATGCTCAAAAGTATAAAAAAAATTCGTGAGGAATTAAAAAAAATATTTAGAATATGTGTGAAAACCCCCAACATCCAATGGGTTAGCGAGATGTTTGGCTTTAAGAAGCCTGAATGACCATGACGAAACGGCGACCGCAGAGATTTTAGCCGACGTCAACACCGTTTAGCGACTAATTTCGGTATTACTTAGAAAAGTGCAAAGATTAATAGACTGCAGTGGTGACAATTATATAAGTGATATTCTGCCTATGTAGCTTGCGCATTACTGAGAATTACGAGTATGTCGCGATTAAGCATCTTCGATTACATTGCACGATGTGGTGCTGTAGCTTCGTCCGGTAGGCATCACGAGCTATCAAGTGTTTAAGTTTTAAGTACGTAAGAGTTTTATTATCTTGTTGAAACGTAATGATTTGTATCGTATTAGTAGCTCTGGGTCTAAGCGCTCGCTGTAAATTTCGCCCGGGTTTGAACCCGGTAGCACTAATGAAATTTTTAATTGCAATTTTAAGTGCTGATTTAGCACGTGAAAGAAAACATTATGAGGAAACCTGCATGTCTGAAAAATTTCGAAGACATGCGAAGTTCGCCAATACGCATTGAGGCAGCGCGGTGGACAATTCCTTGCCCTAAAATCATCTCAGAAATAAGAGAAGTCCTTTGAACAGCAGAGGGACTTATACAGCCTGTTACTTTATTTTTGTATACGATACATATGCAATATTCATATTCGTTTCAGATACAGAAGGGTACCTAATGCTGAGAAAAATATCATGTCGAGACCACGAAAATGTAAAACATTTTTGTACCTAGATAAAAAATGTTCTAGTAATTGTCAGTCATTTCATACGCCACATTTTCTATAGAGTTTAGAACGTTTCAGACAGGACAAAATAAAAAATAATACAAAATATTATGGGAATCATTTATAAATGGTATATACATTTATAGGTATTTATAATAAAAATAATGAACAAGCTGCAAGGTTCAACTGATAGTGCTTCTTGTAAACACAATTGTAAAATTGCTGTGCTCATTTTTATCAATGGTTAATTGATGAACCGTAGTCAAGATCACTTCATATAAAATATATTTAATTAAATTGGCACATGGTCTATTTGGCCTCCTACTTACAACTCGGCCAAAATATTGAAAATAAAGATTTTACCTGTTCTTAATTCTCTTGTGTACACCATTTTTCACATAAGTATTGTTTACAACTGGCGTGGTTTCCAAAAGCGTGATTAAGTGTCAGCTGTGTATCATCAATTAGATCCTGAACTTTTTACATTTATTTTTGTTTCCTTTTGTTATATCTTGTAACTTTTTTTAAAACTGACGCAAACTCATTAGTTTATTATTCGTTATATTTTTTTTGTAACGTATTGGGTATTTTAGATAAGTTTGTCATTTTTTTATTTTATCACAAATTTTTCGCAATAAATCATTACGTTTTCTACAGTGATTAGAGAATCACGACTGTAGGATGTTATTTAGCTACTGAGTTACCGTCAGTTACTAAGCGGCCATAAAACATTATATGTATAGACATATAATGTACATTTTTTGATTTTATAATTTTGATTTATTGAATTTTGAGTGATTTTTTCAAAACTGGTAAAATTATTTTTTTCCCATACCAATTGATGGGCCTGAGTATAATACCAGTTGTGTTCTTTGGCTGAAGAGAGCTTGTGCCGTTTTGGAGAAATTTTGCAAAATATGACAAAGATAGGTACTCTGTGGGATTTTTTTTAATAAAGGGTTGACAAAAATACAATTTTATTCTATTAAAAACATTTATTAAATCCTCTTCTGTCACCATCTATTTTTTCTTTCCGGATTAAGTCAACAGTTATTGTGATTTTTTTAATTAAATATTCAAGAATTTACGCATTTCATTCACCCGCTCTTAGGACCTTAATGAAAAATATTGAATTATAAAATCGTTAATATGTTCTTTCGCAATATAATAGCTTAGCAAGTGCGTTGGCGGCCTTTTATAAAGGATGTAGGCTCGTTTCTTGAAGATCCCTAAGTCAATACAGTTTTTCCAGACTGTAAAGGTCGGGAATAATCGCTGAAACTAAAACACCTAGCCAAAATTATTCTTTCCGTAACGCCAAGGGTGAGCCATGATCATTGGGTAAATTGGTCGTATTTTTGTGCTTTGCATAATTATGATAGTTAATCGATAGGAATTGAGGATTGGCACCATGGTTAGAATTTGCTAAGAGGACAAATTTATTTATTCTTATTTTTCATAATTTTACGAGGAAAATCGAGGTCTGTAAATTCCTTTTAACATACCATAAAATATAAGTACACACAAAAAAAAAAACATGTGTGCAGTTCACTCGCGGTAGAAGTGAAACCTCCAAATGAAATGAAATATAAAACAAAACTATTTCACAGCAAATGATTTATATAATTTGATAATTTTCAACCACAATTGCGGCGTAAAATATAAGATAAACGTTTAATTTTATTGCAAATAAATATTACGATCCTTATTTTAGACATGTAGAGTCAAAATTTTAGTGTATTAAATCAAAAGAATATTTTCTTTCGACTAAAATTGCTTTGAAATAGCGACGTCTACTTCATTTTATTAAACAAATATTAGGTGGGCTAAACACGAATAAATTAATATAAATCGTTAAGATATTATGAAATCGTTGATTGTTAAAAATAGTTTGGATATGATAATTTTATTCAATATAATTAATTTTATTTATTTGATAATAAATTTGTAATTTTTTAATTCTTTATTTTATACGCGTTCACTGCTGGTTTCTCTCGGTTCTCATCGGGTAGGCTAGGCGTCGTGCGCGCGAAGCCGATTGTTGAATTATTTTAATTTTTCATTATCTCTTAAACTATGCGTCCAAATAACATGCTATAAAGAGCAAAGTTTATCTTCACAGAATTTTCTTGATGGTGAGGTTATTTTTGTTGGTCTAAAAATCTAGCTATCATATACAAAAAGAATTTATCAAATTGAACTAGTAGTTCTAGAGATAAGTGTGTTTAAACAAACAAAAAACCTCTTCCGCTTTATTATATTAGTATAGATTCTAACTCATACTATCCTATAGATTTATATATTTATCTCTCTTTAGTGTCGCTTTTCGTTTCATTGAGTTTCAAATGCCAACGCTGCTAAAGAAGTTTTCACTTCAAAAATAAACATACAAGTCAATTGAGAACCTATTCCCCTTTTGAAGTCGGCTAAAATGAAATATAAAACAACTAGGACGAAACATGAAGAGAAAATGCAGTTAGATATTGTCAAAGCCTCTGTGCGAATATTTACGGTGAAATACGAAATTGTATTTCAGAACGCAGATTGCGGGAAGAAGCGGTACAGATTTTTCAACTTCACAACTTACAGTTTTCAATTTTTACCTTCAAAATGGTTCATGGTGGTGGTTTGTGAGTTTTCTGAAAAGTTATTACTGGTCAGAAGATGATATTTAAAAGATCACGTACCTGGGCTAACTAGCTTTACTCAGAATGAAAAAAAATATTTAAGGAATGACACCTACCTAAATAAAATTAGGTAGTATAAAATATTATGTACACATACAAAATTTGCTTCCAAACCATTTTCGTGAAACTAAAATTATATACAAATATTAACATATAGCTTTAATCATTCTAAAATTAATTTTCTACAGTTATATATATAAACACATTTAGTAATATCAAAAAAGTTAGTTGCTGAAAATAAATTTCTTTTCAGGTTTTAATTAACAACAGATATAGAAAATTAACGTTATTGATAAGTAGTTATTGGTTTACTTGTTTAATGACTTTGAATTAAATAATATGTAATCTTAATTTATGTAATCAATCAAAATGTTAGAGGAAACTGCTGTGCTTTATATTTTTATTGTATACATGTATTAATCTCTACATAGTATAAAACAAAGTCGTTTCCCGCCGTCTGTACGCTTATATCTTTTAAATTGCGCAACAAATTTGGATGCGATTTTCATTAATAGATAGAATTATTGAAAGAGGAAGGTTGATATGTATAATACATGTTCGTATGTATGTGATTGAACTCCTCCCAAATAGCTGGACCGATTTTGATGAATTTTTGTGTGTGTGATTAAGTTAATTATGTCGGTAGGTGGCGTTGTTGTCGAGATCCAGAAATCAACCGTGCGAAGCAGGGGCGGATCTCTAGTCACAAATAAAACTAAAATATGTTCATAGTTTGTACTGTTTTATATAATGAATAGAATTTCATTGCGACAGGTGACGTATGAGTATGTCATCATTATCATTGGCCTCCAGTAGACATACTTGTAGACTTGCCGATGTCCACAAGAAACTCAAGATGTTGTGAAGATTATGCAAATAGATGGCAAAGCGGATTCAAAGTGGAACACGAGTCAGCAGTGTGTTATAAAGAGTGAAATGTATCAAAAATACTCACTAAGATGGACCATTAAGTGGAATTGAACCCCACGTAAAAAGACATCAAGGCTTTCGTACTCCCGAGGGATATAGCTTCCAATCCGTAAATGTAAACGCTTCGAGCGCAGTTGCTAGGATAGGATAACTATTGAAAGCTGTGTAGTTTTTCTCGCTTTTGACATAATATGACAACTTATGTGAAACCATGACACAAGATCAAGATGAGATAATGAAATTCTTTTACGACAAATCAGTTAATAACCAAAAGGTTTGTATTTGTGTTTGAATTTCTACATTTTTCATGTTGATAAATTAATTCTACTTTGTTTTAACTAAACCATGAAATACTTTAATTTCATAAAATAAATCACGTAGAAACTAGTATTTTTAAAACATTCTCGTGGAATTTTATTAAATGTATTTCAAAACGCCGACTGCAGAAAGCTCTTTAGCAACTTTTCAATTTTCAGTTCACGTCCCCAGTTGCATTTTAAGCTTCGTTTTCATAATAGACACGTTTACTAGTTGCAGCCAGCGGCAATAAATTATTTTATTGACAGATTCTGTTAGATGTCTGGAGATTATACGCAAAAACCGATTAAGAAAATCTATAAATAAATGAGTTAATATTATATTATATAAATAATAATTATTATACTAAAATTAACTAAAAGTATTCACAGTTGGGCACAGGCTTTTGCTCATTTTAGACTGGAAGTAAGGAAGAATTTGACCCGCTGCACCGATTATATGAATCGTCAGACTTTCTTTATATTATAATCATTTTTTAATTATCCCTACTAAGAATTTCTCCTATATAATAACAATAATAAATCATTTATTTCAGGCTAATTATCCATATTTGTTAACAATTTAATTAATAAGTATATACATTAAATAAAATTAAAATTAAAATTAACATACTGATCAAGATCATGGTGCATTTAATTTGCAGTATGCAGATTTATCCAACGCCTCAACATTGGTGAATCCCATCTGTCCGCTAGTACACTAAGGATGACGTTGGTGCCTTGGTGCTAGTTCGCATGCGATTCAAACCTATCAACATTAGCCTCTGCAAATATGCCTAATGCAATACCGAGGCAACCATTATAATTCTTAACGCATTATTATATTGGATTGGTATGCTATATCCAGGCATTTTACATAAATTAAACATGAACGTTGTAGGCCATACAAATATTCTGTGTGGTTGCAGCAATTTACGTGGTGGATCCACTGTTTATTGTAGTATGATTACAGCGCGAATGGATCAGCTCGACCAGAGAAGGACCACGCATGTGCGGCACGTCAGCTTGAAATAGAAACATAATGCTGCAGCTTCTTGACGTAAGTGACAAAAATTGTAGAACCTTTTACTGGTAACCCAGACCATCGCATTTGCATTTTGATTATTAATAGAGGATAGATGTACTCGTACTCGTAGGTCTCTAGCACAACATCCACTTACCATCAGGTGAGCTGTTCGTTTCCGTCTATAAAAATGCCGTATGTACTTGTATACGCACGTTAGGAGTTATACTTACCGTACCGTAATCAAAAGTAAATTTTTATTTTACATGCAAATAAAAGTAAAAAATATTTATTTTTTGTTTTTATTTGCATGTATTTTGTTTGGCCTTTTTTCTGTTCTTACCACAACATTTATTATATATAACAAATAACAAATTTGACGATATCCGTTAAAATTTGGATATTCTAGAATAAACGACGCTTACTTCAATAAAAAGTCATCTTCACGATTTCAATTTGCTGTCCATTCTTAACATGTCATACCCAACTTCAAGACTATTCGAGTAACTGTTATAGAGATATCTTTTATCTCTACTTAACTGTTTTATCTCATGTAACGTGAGATGTCAATTAAAGAAACGCCATGATGCTCTTTCATCATCATTATGAGTCTACTGCTAGCTGTCCATTGCTGAACATCGGCCTCTTCCATAGAACGTATTTTCAGCCACACGCATTCAATTGCTTACCTTCTTAGATTGTCGCTTTGTCTAATCGTGGAGCGTGTTGTTCTTTAGTTGATTACTTACTTACTTATCTTCACGCACAATCCCTGACGGGGTAGCCAGAGAGAACAGATTGCCAAGTGTCACGATCCTTACAAACCTCTTTCGCTTCTTTCAGATTCATTATCTTCTTCATACATGCACGTCTAGGTATCCGAGTACTCTTGACCCTCCCCTCTTCGAGCAATTTGCTCACATGGTCTTTGAAAGTTAGTCTCGGTCTAC
The DNA here is from genome assembly GCA_963668995.1 of Parnassius mnemosyne. NCBI lineage: Eukaryota > Metazoa > Arthropoda > Insecta > Lepidoptera > Papilionidae > Parnassius > Parnassius mnemosyne. The sequence goes on from CAVLGL010000159.1 coordinate 33,900,265, forward strand.
CTCGACACCTTTTAATATTAACTTTCGCGCTATATATTTTCTTCACCATTCGGTCTTCACTCATTCGCTCAACGTGCCCAAACCACCGAAGCACGCCCTTATCAATTTTTGATTAAATTTATATAATAATATATATAATTAATTTAGTTGATTAAAGAGGAAAAAATTGCGTGTATACTGTATAGGTTTAATTAACAAATCAGCCGGTGTAGTAATATTTTGTTTCTTATACCAACTGTATATTTAAATTAACCTTCCTATTTAAAACATGTTATAATTATAGCATATTGTTATAAATTGTGACGATTGGAGTCGCATTTAATTTTATTTGAAGACCAACTTCATACTGTTGAATTTTCTTTAGGCTATGCTCGCGCAATACTTTACATGTCTCGAATCAAAGCATATTTTTAAACTTTTGAAAGTGATTAAACATCTTACACCTGTTGGAAAATTAATACTGCAGTCCTTGGATACCTGCTACCGATTTCATGCAACAATAGGTTCGTTGATTTGAAACATCTGATAACTTGCTTGTCCATAAAGTGGTATCTACCCAGAGATATTAGTAAGAAAATGGAGAAAAAGAGATCTAACATTTAGTAAATATTCTTGATTTTATCGCGGCTGTCAAGTATCTACACTATAGAAGTAATATATTATATCGTATGCACTAGCTACATTTCACCAAGTATTTTATTACGGCAATATATATGGTTAAAAAGTTAACGCCACGGCAACAAAAGTTGAGATGGCTGCTTTTACGCTATAATTAAATTACAGTTGTAACAGTGGTAGCTAAAAGGTTGAGTTGTAGAGAACATGCGAAAGCTTTCGTCTAACCGACCACATGTGAATTATAGTATTGCAAGGCCTTTTACCTAAACTGTCTATTAGTGCTTGAAATGTTCTAATAAGTTTACCTCATCCCCTATCCGCAACGCCACAGTCTTTGCAAAATTTGACATTTGCTATCAAATTCCTTACTAAACACTCACTGTCCGTTTTCCAGGCAGACTAGTAAGACAATAGCAATGACCCGTAAGTGGGTCACGGTACAGTGAACGTGTTAACATAATATTGTGATTATAGTTTAAACCTGAGATATTATAAACTAAAGTAATAAGGCCGTATATTTTTAAAGGCCTTTGTTAATCCTCTCTTGAGACATAAACATAGGTTGCATTTTATCATATAATGTAGGATGTAGATATATATACATATTCAATATATTAAATTCGACAAACTTCTTAATTAGGATATCTACAACCCCCAGTTTTAAGCAAAATTTTGACTATTATCACTTAGTCTAAATTAAAATCTTTCCGCTCTATTTCATCGGAATTACTTAATTTACTAAATGATTTTGAATGATAATATATTCGATAGCATTGTTTCGTTATAAAAAACAACCTTCAGCAATTTCATTATACTGAGTCCCTGCCATTACTTTTGGAATCACGATAGCGCTCACCATTCCGTGTTCGACGCTACAATTGCATAATAAATAAGTGCAAGGAATATTCCGTTTGAGTCTGATACATTTATAAGCCATGAGAATACTACAAATGCCTCAAGGTCTAAATCTTAAGGATTTATAACACTTAATGGCAGAGCGAGTTCAAGTACCTATATATTTTTCCGGCGTGATAGATTTCGGAACGTAGATATCCTCAGCAGAACTCGAGTAACCGACATAGGCCAATCAAATTTTGGCAACGCACCTGCGATTCCCTTGGTGTTGCAGTTGTTCATGGGCGGCGGTAGTCACTTGTTGTGTTGCTGTGTGATGCTGTGTCACCGCATGCTCGTTTGCCCCCTCTCCTATAAAAAAATTAGTAAACTAAGTAAATAAGAGCAACACTGAAACTTTTTATTAATTTGTGAGTAGTAATGGGTCGTATAGCTCGAAGAACCGACAGCCCATGTAGAAGAAAGGTTTTCGAGTAGCAACCTTACTACGGCGGACCACTAAATGGAGTGATGATTTAGTAACACATGCAGGAGATCGATGAATGTATATGGCTCTAGACCGTGTTTTGTGACAGTCCTTTGGGAGGCTTATGTTCATGGACTTAAGATGAGCTGTTATATGACGATGCGATGAGTACAAATATATATAAATGAAAACAAAAATATTAAAGGTATTATTGAAAGATAACGAAACTGTAATCAAATTTATATTAACATGCTGAACATTATGAAAGAACATGATTATTCCCCGCGGTCGTTAAAACAACGCAATACGAGAATATAGAGCGGGCACGGTGTCGGCGAACTATTTATTGCTTTCGTTTTATCAATTAACGCTATTTTGCTGAATAAGACGAATAATGGTATACAATTTTACGTAATAGAATACTAACATATACCAGTCAACCTATGCAGTGGTGAGAATTAGCCGTAAGAGTAGCAATTAAGAATACTTAGCTATATAACGTTAGTACATTATAGGTATACCAACGATCTATTAATGTGGCGTTATTATATTATTAATTAGAATTAAGATTATCAAAGATCATTTATTTTATCAAGTTTCATAACAATCGGTTCAGCCATTTGGAAGATTAGCCCGGACAGGTAAACAGACATACAAAAATTTAAAAAAAATGTTGTTAATTGTGATTTTATTATAGTTATTGATTTTTTGCAAATAACCCCCAGAACTTAATAGAAGCCAGTTATTTCAATATTACACACTTCAATTTAAATTATATTATGTACATAAATGTATAGATTATATGATATGTACTTCTTTTTATATATAATATCATTGTATGTAGGTCTGTTATTACTATAAGATAGAAACAAAACCTCAAAACGAAGCTAAACTCGAAAGCACGTCGAAAACTAACACGACGATTGAATTGAAGAATGTCGTATACCCGTTTTGATTATAGTTAGTAATTTTTTTTTCTAATAGAGGGTGACAAACGATTACACAGTGCGCCTGTTACTGAGCTATGAGTAGTTTAGTTTATTTCGTATAAAAAGTAATATCGACAAGATTACTTGAATTTATTGTCTTCGAACTATAAACCATAGAGAAATTATATCTTACAGATGATAGTATTACAAAAAAAAATGTAAGATTCTTTACAGCGTAGTTGTGCGCTCTGTTTTTTTTTATAGGATAAGGGTGACAAACGAGCACACAGTCTACCTGATGTTAAGTGGTTGCTATGGCCCATAGGCATTTGCATCTATCCTCAATAAAAAATTAAAATGCAGATGCCTTGTCACCCGTGAGGACTCACATAGAATGCCTCGTTTCCAGTAAAAAGGGTCTCTGGTTCTCTACACTCACCATAAGAAACACATCAGCGTTAAGCTGCTAATTTTCGCTGGTATTCTGTGAGAGCGTGGTCCTTTCCCGGTCGAGCCGATTCATTCCTGCTACAACTATACCAGTAATATAGCCGCAGCATGGCTCTACCACGTATAAATCTGTGGCCGCTGGGGAATAAAGCGAGAAAACTATTCGTGAACGTTCGGAAATCTATAAAACAATTTAATGCAAACATTTTTCACGTAACTTTAAATATAAATTGTTTCACCGAAAAATGCGTGAAAGCTTCGCTTCTATCCCTCGACGCCGCCCGTTATTTAAATGGCGCCCGTTATACAAATGTTCCAAAAAAAAATGTATTTCGAACATTTGTTTATATGTGTTCCTTAATTTCATAAAAAGATACAGGCACAATAGAGTGTGCTGCAGGGCATTCACTACTGTCAAGCCCGACTTAAGTGAGATGAAGTGCTATTAGGTGCAAGTTACCTTGCCAGAATGAAATGAAAATACATAAAACAAAAGAAGTTCTTTATAATTTTATAACAGCGATATCTATATAATATAAGACGTATGAACTATTTTAAAAAATATCTGTAATTTAGACAATTTAGATATTACGTAAAAGGCAAACTTAATATTTTTAGATGTGTGTCTTCGTCTTTATCTATACAGTGTTATTTTGCAATAACCGCTCAAATTTGTAGAGAAGGTTCAGAATAAGTAATATAGGCAAATGGTGAAGAAAAATTATTTCGAAAAAGTCTCAACAATTCTGTCCTGTTTTGTTTTATCTTTTAAATTCAAATTGCGTGATAATGAATTATTTTAACTGATTTTACTGCGCACGCACACATTTGTAAGAGTGAATCGGTACGCATTTGCCCATAAATGACATTAAATTTGGGATAATTTCAAATAAAAGCAGAAGCTTTATTTACTGTATTTTCAAAATCTACAATAACTACAATAACGTACAGTAACGTAAAATTTGGCTACTCTTTGCAAAATAACCCTGTATATGTATATGAGTTACATACATAGTCATAGTTTTATCTACCACTTTTTGTGTGAAATATTAATTGCTTAACGTAGGAAACCAACAGAAAAAAAATATTTTTCTTAACTTTGGTCAATGATTGAAGATCTGAAATAGAATTACCATACCAGCAAAATACAAACTTAAATAAATAACTGATGTATTATACAAAAATTAAACAAATTATATAAAATAATAACCTAGTGCAAAATTTAAAAAGTATAATAATAAACAAAAATAACATATAACCGATAAGTAATACGAGTATGTTATCGAACGTTTATTTAGTTAAATATTTTTCGTAAACTATAAATGCTCCACTAAAGTCTAAAATGAACGAATAATTAATTAAATTAATATTCTCTAGTAGTAAGTAACATTATATTACGGACTCGCGTCTCGCCATATTATTATATTTTAGTTGTTTTACTGGGTCGTGGTCGTGTGCTGACTGATCTAGCTTGAATACTGAATAAATATGATATAATTTATGCAATATGAACTCTACATCGATTGTATTAAAGACTAATTTCGTGACAAGAGGCAAGTTTGAATGGGTACTCACAGTAGAAGTCGATAAAGAGTGGGCGTGTTTCACATATTGTAACGGTCATTTACACCCTGTTCCCGATGAAGACATTAAGGGCACCAATTTCAACTATTTCTTATGTCATTGAAATTATCCCCTTTGTTTATTTATTTATTGGAACACCTGACATATTTTCTTTATTTTTTATTAGGGGTATTTGTAGAAGATAATGGTGCCTTATTGTCATCACTATGTTCTACAAATCTTATTGAAAAACATGAAAGAGTTATCTTTTTATTAGTGCAATATTGTCTTTGTCTTTTTATAAATGTTAATTCGTTCAAATAAAATTATACTTTGTGACATTATTTTGCTTTTCTCGAAATACGAAGTAAGGCTGTACTTACAATTGATTTTCAGGGTTCCGTAGGTACCTGAAGGGTAACCATCGGCACCCTATTACTAAGCCGTCCATCCGTCTGTCTATCAGTGGACGGTATTTCATGATCCGTAATAGGTAGACAGTTGAAATTTTCACAGAATATGTATTTCTGTTGTCGCTATAATAACAAAGATAAAACAAAAATAAATTTAAAAAAATTAAAGGAGGTTCCCCTACAAGAAACGTGTATTACGATGGTACGGAACCTTTCATGCGCGAGTCCGACTCGCACTTGGCCGATTATTCCTACTTAGCCCTTACTTACAAGAATGAGTTTTTGGAATACACTGACCACGATCAGTTTGTGACTATTGATGGCCATTGAATGGTGAAAACTTGGCATGTTCATAACAATAGCCACTTTCCTTTTCATTGTGACGTCAGGTATGGGATAATGTCATAAACTTTGGGGCTTATTAAAATTCAGAGATTGTTCCCCAAAAACCTCTCAGAGATAGCCGAGGCCAACCCAGCTATGAGGCATTTGTTTACTTTTAATTTTTTAATAATCCCCTAAGCAGACTGAATAAAGACATCTTCCAAATGTTGAGTATTGCTACAGTTGCCATTATTGGCAGTGCTATTGATGATCATCGTAGCAGACACTTCTCTCACCTTAAGCAATATCTTATAAAAATAATCGGCAACTTTTGTAAGCAAATAATCTTTAAATCTAAGAGATTTTTAAATTTGTTTTACCACCGCGTAACTGATACGGTAGCATCAGTTTGTTTTTACTCTGCAACCTAGCCACATAGTGGTGCGTACCTACTTTCATTAATCTATATAAAACGACCGAAATTGTCCAACAAATCTTAATCGTGGGAGTCGTGGTTGGCTTCAGTTTGACGTTTTCCGCTCCCGCCGGACAATACGTGCTGCCCGGGGAGCGGCCAACGCTCCGAGTGGTGGTTCGGAGCTATTCTATATATGTTGCTTTAACTTCGGAACTTTATTAGTGCGATTTAGGCTTCGATGTATTTCGCTTGTGGCGCAACGACAGTACCGCCATAACGTCTAAATAAAACTAGTTTTTATAGATTTTATCGCGTATATTAACTTATTTTATATTCCCGACGGCCGAAGTCCCCCCGTGACCATGGTTGTAAATAAATTAATATACGCGATAAAATCCGTAAAAACTAGTTTTATTTAAATGTGTAGTGTTCGCGTAAATATAAGAAATCGTTTGATGTTTGGTTTCGTAGTACTGTGCAAATGCATCAATAGAATAGGTCGATCTCTTTTTTATCTTAATACTAGCGATCCGCCCCGGCTTCGCTCGGTTGATTTCTGGATCTCGACAACAAGGCCACTTACCGGGTCCATCTAAACTATTCTCTAATCAACTTAATCACACACACACAATATTTCATCAAAATCGGTCCAGTCGGTAGGAGGAGTTCAGGCATACACATACAAACGGACAGAAGAATTATGTAAAATATAAAATGCATGTATTATACCTATAAACCTTCCTCTAGAATCATTCTGTCTATTGATGAAAACCGCATCAAAATCCATTGCGTAGTGTAAAAGATTTATGAGTAGGTACAGATTCCGGCAAGCGACTTTGTTTTATACTAAAAAATAAAGTAGTTGTGGATGATTCCCACCGGCAATAATAATCACCAGAGTTACACAATCACAGTGCTAAATGAATAGTTCCAACTTATTTACTTCATAAAAGCTTTTGTTGACAGCTCTGTTTCAATTTTTACCTTGTCTTTAGGAGCATTAAAATATTTCCAATGTTTCCAGTTGAATACAGGTATCCGTATTCCGTACGGGAAATCTAGTCCCAATAGTAAAATATTTACTTCACTGCATTGCTCGGAGCTCGTTGAAAATGACATTATGAGACCCAAGAATTAAGTCTGCTACGGTGCGATATTATTACGTGAACCCTCTCCTTGAAGTTCTATGAATGGGGTTATTTTTCAAAGCAACCGTAGCGTTGAAAAATAAATTTAAGTTATAAGAAAAAGTATTGCAGTACATTTTATTGCTACACGACGAAAATATATACTTCAAAAAAATATTATTTCTTACCAGTATTTTACATAAAGAAGAAAATAATGAATTTCTCATAGTCCATTAGAATCGGCGCATGAGTACCGAAAACTATTCAACTCCAATTATTTTATGTAATTCTCTTCAAATTGTCCTACTAATGATATAAATGCATAATATTGCCATGGTGTAACTCGGTGCCATATTTTTGAAACCGATTCTTTTTTCCAATTGTAAGGAATTGTTATTGTCAATAGGGACATTTTTTATATTCTTTAATAAAATAGAAATAAAAAAGATCCTATGACTATTTACGATAAAGTTAATATTTTCGGAGTAAAAATTATTTAAAAGCTTGAAAAATCACAAATTCGGATACTTTTGACCCATTAATGATCAATCTTATAACATACCATAATAAATAGAATGAAATTATTAGTATCTTTTTTTTCATTCACAAATTTTTCGTAATGGAAAAGCCACTACTATCCCTGTTCACCAGCAACCTAAATTCAAACTAATGGGATTAAAGATGCGAAAGTTCTTTAAGGACTAAGATGGAAATACTATCCTTCTTTATCCTTTAATTCTGCCGCTGCGTCCTAGTCCTAGACAAAAAAGGAGACCTAAACATCAAAATCTTTAAATACGATAATGTTTGTTAACTGTTTTTGCTTATTCAAGAGTATTTAAGTTTAGTTTGTTTCAAAATGCAATTAATTGCTAACACCAATACGTGACAGATTGATAACTAACGGATAGCGTCATATTCGCATGCAGGAATCTATTAAAATTTTAATGTTAGAACTGAAACATACTGATTGGTAATCCTATCTTGTGATTGATTTATTTTTAAGTTACGTAATAAGAGGAAAATAATCCTTATATATTGTATGTACGAGTACCCCGTGTAGTGGCGGGTAAGAATACCCACTGCCCCATATCTTTCCGTGGGTGTCGTAAGAAGCGACAGAAGGAAACTGAGGCAGAAGATGGGCAGCAGCATTTCTGATAACAGCAAAACAACTATAAAAAACCGCGGTTGCCAACCCGCTCGCCAAGCGTGGCAGCTATGGCAATATACACCCCATGATTAAAGTTACGAAGAGACGGCCCCCAGTCCCCGGGGGCCGCTTATTCCTGGCTACGGTGGCGACCACCAAACAGTATTCGCTAAAGGTCATACAGGTTTACGGGCCAACCTCAACACATCCCGATGAGGAGGTGGAGGAAATGTATGAGGATATATCTAGAGCCATGCATTCCTCCAAAACCCACTATACGGTATTAATGGACTGGATACTTCAACGCAAAACTAGGCACAACGGTAAACTGGAATAGGGCAACGGAATCCAAGGAGCGAGCAGCTGGCCGACTTCATGGAGAAAGAGGGCCTCTTTATGATGAACTCTTTCTTCCAGAAGCGGCCCCACACGAAGTGGACCTGGTCGAGCCCCGACGAATCGAAAAATGAGATTGACTTCATTATGACGATCAGACGACAACTGTTCTGTGATATCTCAGAGATCGCGAGGGTGAAAACCGGCAGCGATCACCGAATGGTAGGCACATTGAACCTAAACGTTAAGTTGGAGAGGTCTCATCTAATAAAGTTAACACTCCGTCCCCCTCGTGCTCTAATCCAAAGTCCCGAAACCTTTCAGCTCGAGCTACAAAACCGTTTTCAGTGCCTAGAAGATTGCAATGCAATGGACGATATGAATGACAAGTTCGTGGAAACTGTCCTTGCGGTCGGAGCTAAGTTTTGCAAGACCCGCCGCAAACACAAAAACTCTCCGATTACACTCTTAATCTAATCTCATGGCTGTTGGACGGGAAATGAAGCTGCAGTCTTCAGTAGATTTGACAGCATACAGGCAACTGAACAGACAGATCTCCAAATGCATGCGGCGGGACTTACGCAACTTCAATTTTTTTGTAATAGGATAGGGTGACAAACGAGCACACAGTCCACCTGATGGTAAGTGGTTGCTGTAGCCCATAGACATCTACATCTATCCTCTATAAAAACTCAAGATGCAGATGCGTTGTCACCCGTGAGGACTAAGATGGAATGCCTCTTTGCCAGTAAAAAGGGTCTCCGGTTCTCTACACTCACCATACGAATCGCAGCAGCGTTAAGCTGCTATTTTACGCTCGTCTTCTGTGAGAGCGTGGTCCCTACTCGGTCGAGCCCATCCATTCGTACCACAACTATACTACTAATATAGCTGCAGCATGGCTCTACCAAATCAATACAGCTGGTATTGAAAAAGCGATCGAGCGGAACCAGAGCTCCAAAGTTTTTGCTAGAGATCTGTATGCCAGAAAGAGCCAACTGACGAAGCTAAAGACGGAGTGTGGCAGCGTTGTTTCCTGGACACCTGAAATTTTGAGTGAGATTGAGAGGTTCTATGGGCAGCTGTACACATCGTCGTTAAAGCCACGCGCAAATGTTAGTAACGATCAAAGAGCAAATCTTTTCCGACACTATTCTTATGATATTCCAGACGTCAGTCTGAGCGAGATTAGAATGGCTCTCCAGCACCTTAAAAACGGCAAGGCCCCAGGTGAGGATGGAATTACAGAAGAGCTCCTGAAAGCGGGAGGAAAACCGGTACTTGAAGTCCTTCAGAAGCTCTTTAATTCCGTCCTTCATGATGGCACTACACCGGAGGCATGAAGCAGAACGTGGTGGTCTTGTTCTACAAGAAAGGCGACAACGATCTCTTAAAGAACTACAGACCGATTTCCCTTCTGAACCATTACGAGATGTTGTTTTCGAGAGTCATTACGAATAGTCTCGCGCGCAGACTGGAAGACTTCCAGTCTCCCGTACAAGCCGGTTTCCGAAAAGGCTTTAGCACCATAGACCACATACATAACATACGGCAAATTGTACAGAAGTCCGAGGAGTACATTTTGCCACTATGTCTGGCATATGTGGACTATGAGAAAACCTTTGATTCCGTTAAAATTTGGGCGGTGCTGCAATTCCTTCAGCGGTGCCAAGTTGACTGTCGGTATATCGAAGTGCTGAAGTGCTTGTACAGTAGAGCTACGATGGCTATCCGAGTACAGATCCAGAGTACGAAACCTATCCAACTGCAGAAAAGTGTAAGACAGGTTGACGTCATATCCCAGAAACTATTCACCGCTGCATTTAAAGACGATTTCAAGCTTCTGGTCTGGAAAGGATACGTTATTAACATCAACGGCGAGTACATCACTCACCTTCAATTTACCGGCGATATTGTCCTTATGGCAGAATCGCTGGAGGACCTAAGTACTATGCTCAATGACCTCAGTAGTGCCTCAAAACGGATAGGTCTTAAGATGAACATGGACAAAACAAAGATCATGTATAACGTCCATGTCACACCTATGCCGGTAGTTGTTGGGAGCACTAAGCTCGAAGTTGTTGACGAGTATGTTTAGCTGGGACAAATAGTCCGACTAGATAAGTCCAACTTCGACCGAGATGTCAACTCGGCTGGGCAGCGTTCGGGAGATTACGACACATCTTCGCATCAGGTATACTTCAAAACTTGAAAACAAAACTGTACAATCAGTGCGTGTTGCCAGCGATGACCTATGGAACTGAGACGTGGTCTTTCACTGCTGGCCGGATGAGGAAGCTCAAGGTCGCTCAGCGAGCTATGGAGAGCGCTTCGCTCGGAGTTTCTCTGTGTGAAAATGAGGCAGAGTTACCGACATAGCCCAACGGATTAGTAAGCTGAAGTGGCAATGGGCCGGCCATATAGCTCGAAGAACCGACAACCGATGACGAAAAAAGGTTCCGGCAGACGAAGTGTACGGCGTCCCCCCACTAGATGGAGTAACGACCTGGTAAGATATGCAGAAAGTCGATGAATGCAGGTGGCTCAGGACCGTGCTTTGTGGCACTCCTTGGCGGAGGCCTATGTTCAGCAGTGGACTTGTGAAGGGCTGTAATGATGATGATGTATGTACGAGTGAACACATGACGTTTAACAGTTCATAAACTAAGATAAAAATAGTTTTGTATAGATTTTAATTGATAAACAAATAATTTACAAATGCACACAGCATTTACACATCATATTTAGTTTTCTTTTCAATAATAAAATGAAATGAAAACGAAAAACAATTATCTATGAGATAATTATTTAATATTCTACAAAAAGAGCACAACGAAAAAATTCAACATTAAAACCTTATTTCAGAGATACCAATACCAATTTATATTTTGTTTTGTTAATTATAGATTCTAACATATTCGAACAACGGCGGACTAAATACGACATAATGTTACTATATCATGTTTACTACAATTATTCTAAAAAAAGTAAATTGGTAATGTTTTAATTAGGTCGTAACGATTCCGCCTATCAACCACATCGACCCAGTTTATAAATTTAGCATACAATATGGCTACCGAGGTGAGCCTGCAGTAAGGTTTTGTTTCAAGTGTAGCAACTTTATGTATCTTTTTTAATTTAGTTTATATTAGAGTACTTTAGGTTTAAAACAAAGGTGTAGTTTATAATAGTTTAATAACACCTAGATCTTTAAAGTTTCTATGTGGGTTTCTGTTTAAGCATTACTTGTCGAGGCTATCAACTGTCCATACATACTTGTAGTTATACATTTGTATAACCACAAGTTGATGGCCTCGACTTGGAGATCATCATATTTCTATTTCTATGTTTAAATTATATATATAGGTATATTAGTAGCATGTATCAGACACTCCATCTGAATATATCTCCGATCCGGAATTATAATTTGGAAACCGCCGCTTAGGCCAAAATGTCTTTGTAGGAGATCACTCTCATAATAACTTTATTAATTCATAGAAGATCGTAACTACTAGCTTGAAAGGAAACGCACAATAATTAGCAATTATGGGCATAATTGCTAATTATTTTTCATATTCGAATACCCTTTAATATCTATGTAGATTTACTACTTTCATATAAGTGGAATGTATAAAGCTGTTGAAGTTCCGAATGATATTGAATTAAAATAAACAAATAAATTCAAAAATACATGTACAGAAAAAAAAATTAAAAACATGCGTGAGTGTCGTGGAACACTCGGTTGGAACGAAGTTCATTATTATTGATAAAGGTTATTGATAAACAAATACAAATAAATGTATCTATTAAAACGAAACGTCATTTAAAATAAAATACACTAGGACACAAGGGGTAGTGACGAAAAAATCTTACACTTTTTGTCGCCTAGCTCCCATCCGCCAAACACGTACCGTCCGGTAAGGAACATAGTTACCAAAAATTTTTGACTACTTTCCTTTCTTTTTCCTTCGTTTTAATAATGGATGACAATGAAAGTCAGTATCAGAATGCAGTTTTCTAATAAGACTGTAAACTTTATAATATAGGACTGGCTGTTCCTCGCGACTTCGCCCGCGTGATATTTATTACGATTAAATTTAATGGTTTTTAATTTTTTTTATGCGCGGTACCCTTATTGTTGTCCTTAAATAAAAGTAGACTAAATCACTCCTTATAACATCAGCTATCTGCCAGTGAAAATCCCGTAAAAATCAGTCTAGCCGTTTTGGACATTAACCGGAACAAACAGGCAAAGAGTCATATAAAATTTTAAATTTGTTTTTTTTATAAGTATAAATTTGCATATGTATTTAGTAAAACGCTGTTATTGACATTACAAACAGACACTTCGATTTTATTTATTTGAATAGATACGTTTAATGGTACTGTTACTACTATTTAGTAGTAAGTATATTAAAATCACTTCACATCGACAGCCTTTTTAATGTCACCGTTGGAAATAGGCCTATTCAAGATTACGCCAGCTAGCACAATACTTGAAAGACTTTTTTCAACCTTCAGTTTTATTCCCGACATGGAGATCAGAGATCATTTTACCACGTTTTTATTGAATCACTTTCTTGTTTGTCTTTTCTGTCTGTCGTTCAAATTTTGGGCACTTCCTGATGAGCTAGAGACTTGCAGTTTTGAACATAACTCAGAATTGGATGACAATGTAGGATAATAAAAAAGCGTGGTATATTAAATGTTTAGTACAAAATTTAAAAAAAAATCATACGAAATAAGTACTTCAAAAAATAAAGTTATTATTTCACCTGATAAAGAAATTATTTAACAGAAATATAAATAGAATCTTTTTTACTGTAAGTCTATAAAATTAAAATAATATACTATATCATCTACACATATTTTATACTTATTGTTAAAACTTGTTTAAAATAATAATTTTGTATATATTATATAAAATATAGTTAATAATAAAAAACGGGAATGTATTGGGATAATCACTTAAAGATACAATCATATAATAATGTATAATTAGATTTTCCTTCTAATTTGAAAGTGCAAATCTATACGTATAATAATAATAATATATTTCTATAATTTTTAAAATTAATTGTCTGTCTGTCTGTCTGTTAGTTTATGAACGTATTACGACTAAAGTACTTATATTTATCAAAATCAAAAAGCATATCTTCGATTAACATCCAGTCTTTGTTTTATCTAAATCGGCTAATTCTATCGAAAGTTATGATTATTATTTTGAAGTTTATGTACGAAAATTGTTCAAAGGTGGCGTTGAGTCATTAAGTGCATTTTAATCGTATCTCAGAAAGCGTAATTAAATGATGTATAATAATGTTCTACAATGATACACTAATAGGTTAAACACAGTAAACAAAAAAAATGTTTTCTAACAAAGATTAACGCAATACCTACCATCTTAGAAAAAGTACAATAATTAGCCAGTGTCACTTTGTGTAAATGTAAGTAATGCAAAAAGGCGGGTTGTGTCTTTCTTTCCTGTACATAGGTCTTCATTATGTCTGCTGATCTTTATATTAATTATGAGAGGAAAAACTAGTATAAATAAAAACAAACATAAACTTTATTACGTAAATATATACCTAGTATTAACTGTGAATAGGTACGTTCTAATATAGAGCGAGGATGTCAAATAAAAAAAATCAAAGATTTAAGTTATAAGAACTTTTTTACAATAGCGCTTATTACAAGTGCAAAATATACGATGCCTTAAATTAAAAAATAATCTAACAGCCTTTATTCGTCCCTACTTGGCACAGGCATCTTCATATTTTCCAGAGAGTTTTTTTGGAACATGGAAGAACTCATCGTGTCGCTCGCCCTACTGCGTGATAACGAACTCATTTATTTACTTTCAATTTTAAAAAAATAGTTTTGCTGACATTATTTTTTCTTTATCGCCGAGTATATGATAAATCAAATTTTAAAAGTACCAGTGCACTTCTTAACTCATAATACTTGAATAATCTATTCTAATATTCTATTTTTACTAAATTTGTAGATTTTTTTTTTAAAATCTTTCCGTCCTCGAACATAAAAAACTAACCAGTAATTATTGTGTTGTTGATCCTTAATTAGGTATTTCTCTTACAAATCATATCGCACGCTGACTTATAGGTTGACTCATGTATATCAATGTACTCTGTGGGTTGACTGGTAGGGAACGCGTTAGGGCGTTAAGTCCGCCTTTATATATTTTTGTGTAACGAAGTTAAAATAATTCAATAAACGAAATGGACTGAACTCCTATTTTGAAAGATACTTTCATATTGCATAATATCCATACATTACTTTGTTTGATTTAATTTTCATTACCTTTATAAGCAATAAATTTTTCCATTTGTGTTACTTTCCGAACGTTACTTAATTTAAATGTTATGAATAAAATTGTTATGATGTTACTTTATTAATGTATGTTGTTATTTGCTAAAAGAAATCTTAAAAGTAGACAAAAACTACATTATTTTACACAAATCTTTTTTTTTTTGTAATTCATATAAAATTTCGTTTATATTCGGAACTATCACAGGTCATGTTGATGAGAAGGTATTTTATCCCACGAATTCAATTAAAACGGAACGGAAAAATTGATAAAAGAATTTTTTTTCTTCTTCTTCATCAAATCAGTAAAAGTCTAGCAAGACATGTAGTAGAGCAAGAGCCCGTGATCACCAGACCTTTCTTATTTTATAAAAACTGAAAATTTCTTAGCGCATGCTCCAAACTTAGGTAGGAACGATGGGCTACTTCGAAGTTTGGATCATGACGGCTTTGGCACGTAACAGGTAGCAAAGGTGTATAAATATATATGTGGTAGAGCCATGCTGCAGCTATATTAGTAGTATAGTTGTAGCACGAATGGGTCGGCTCGACCGGGGAAGGACCACGCTCTCACAGAATACCAGCGTAAAATAGCAGCTTAACGCTGCTGTGTTTCGAGTGGTGAGTGTAGAGAACCGGATACACTTTTTACTAGTAATGAGGCATTCTATTTTAGTCCTCAAGGGTGACAACGCATCTACATTTTGATTCGCAATCGAGGATAGATGTAGATGTCTATGGGCCGCAGCAACCACTTATCATCAGGTGGACTGTGTGCTCGTTTGTCACCCTTATCCAATAAAAAAAAGCAACTTAAATTTGTCAAATTATAAAGCGTAATTTTCTTATATTTTCTTCGGAATAACATTAGGAATCACGTCATCCGTTGCCAGACACTTAGAATCGTGGCAACCCTTTGCCAGGCATCCTTAAAATTTAATAAACTGTACTTACGCTATAGTATAAAAGCTGAATTTTATATACGAGTATGTTACTTGGGTAACGATTAGAAGATGTTTCCTCAGTAGCCAGACAGTTTGACGCCTTTTACGTTGCTGCCCGAAGCCGATCTGGATATTTTGTCGGGCTCTGACGTAACCGATATAGTTAAAAGCCATTTGATTTTTCTAGCGTCTCCTTTAAACTACACCCCGAGACGAAACGGGTCGATAAATTAATTTACACCACAACTACACGACAAACTAATTGTCGTTCCCTCTATATCATTAAAGTTAGCAATGCAAGGAACCCTATGTTTCTTAAATACGATCCTTAGTTTTTTTTTGTTATATTTTCTTTATGCATATCTACGTTAATTTGTTTTATTTTAAATATATAATATTGAAGTAATGGTGCCGTATCTCCGGTGTCTAAGTCATTCATGCACTTGATCGGTTATTTGACGAAATAATCCCTTATAAGTATAAACAATTCTTACTCTTACTGTAAAGTTAGAACAGTAGTGTAGTAAAATATAATCAATTAGACAAAAGTAATAAAATTCAAAACAAATTAATTACTAGTTAGCTAGTTACGAAATAAGATTTATTAAATTATACAATATATTATAATATAACTTGAACTAAATAAATGATGAGGGATGAGGAAGCTCAAGGGCTATGCTCGGAGTTTCTCTGTGTGATAAATTCAGAAATGAGGATATCCGCAGTAGAACCAGAGTGACCGACATAGCCCAACGGTTTAGTAAGCTGAAGTGGCAATGGGCCGGCCATATAGCTCGAAGAACCGACAACCGATGGGGAAGAAAGGTTCTCGAGTGGCAGCCTCGTACCGGCAGGCGAGGTGTGGGGCGTCCCCCCACTAGATGGAGTGACGACCTGGTAAGATATGCAGGAAGTCGATGGATGCAGGTGGCTCGGGACCGTGCTTTGTGGCATTCTTTGGGGGAGGCCTATGTTCAGCAGTTGACTTGTGAAGGGCTGTAATGATGATGATGATGATGATGATGAAATAAATGTAATACAAGCCAATTGCTTGTTTTAAATTAATAAACATAGTTAAATAACACCATGTCAGATAGAATAGGTAACAAAAAAAAGATGAAAACCCATAAAAATTACTTGATAATGGTTACGGCGCAGACAATGCTAAATAAAATTATGGTACAGCAATCGATCAGAGTATAAATACGCCTCGATATCAGAGAGAAAGTAGAATGTATGTGACGTATGGTAATGATAACGTATTGATCACAAGGAGAAAACTTACTACTATCTACGCTCTCGTAATAAAATTGCGATTTTGTGGGAAAACTTCTTTCTTCATATTAAATAAAAATTAATTTTCGAATTTTATCGCGTTTAATTTTAACTTTCTAATTCCCGCCATTTCGAGAGCTTTACAGCATCTATTGGCACGGAGGGGACTGCGGTGCTTGACGTCCCGATGTCATAGTTACTCCGGCTACCTTCAGTTCTTGAAAATTAATTTTTGGTCCGATCTACGCAGAACATGCTTACAATATCTTAAGGTCTTACAGTGTTATGCTTGGATTTGGATTTAATTTTATTAATTACAGGATCCCAGGGAGATGATAGCACCCATCTTCTTTATTGAAATTAGGATGTTTTTTAAATTCCATAGCGTCGCGAATCATCCTTGCTAGGAATCGCTGTTCTTTTGCGAGGATTTGTAGTCTATCAAATCTAATGTAAAGGCGGGACCGATTTTGAACGACATAATCTTCTTCTCGACTTCCCGGGGCATCGGTGCTTCACGTCAGCTATATGTTCTTTTACGCGAGTTTTTATAAATATTTTTGTCTGTCCTGTGTAAGAAACACATTCACAATCAAACCACTTTCTTCATATTAGCGTCCATTTCGTTAGAGACTATAAAAGTCCACTGCTGAACACAAGACTCCTCTATAGATTGCCTTGATTTTGCCAAAGTTGCTACGCTTTGCAGGTGGGTTGGCAATCGCAGTTTTTTATTCTAAGTTGTTATCAGAAAGATGCTGCTGCCCATCTTCCCGATAAGTTTTCCTCTGTCGCCTCTTACAACATCCATGAGACGATATGGTATAGTGAATATTCTTACACCGCCACTGCTCGGTAATAAGTACATGTAAGATAGCAACGTAAGAGACTCAATCGCCCTATTTCGATATGTGGATCTCTAAAGATGTTATTGATTCTGATAGATGACGGTGGTAACACGTCGTATAGATAGGTATAGCAATATAGAATAAGAAATAAATAAAAATGATATTTGAAAACAATTACACAATATATATTGATATTTAACAATATGACAGTTTACAAATAAATATACAATACAAAAGCTAAATTCAAAACGCGTGGTAATGCATTATTTTAACTGATTTTACTGCGCATGCACACATTCGTAAGGGTCGATCCGTAGGCAAAAACGCTGTTGCCCATAAATCACATTCAATTTGGGATAATTTCAAATAAAAGCCTTACTTACTCGTATTTTCATAAAACTGCAGTAACTGTATATCATTATTTATATATTTGAACTTAAGTTTAAAACTTGGTTACTCTTTAAAAAATAACCCATTAACCCATAATTATGCATTTTGATTCTTAATTGAGCATATCTATGCATGTCTATGCCCCACAGCATCCACTTACTATCAGGTGGTATGTGTGCTCTTTTGTCACCCCATTCTATAATATATATAGATGATCATTAATCATAAACCAAATTTTAAATCAATCAATCATATAAATCAGTCAATCGCCTTCCTAGTGTGGCTATTGCAAAAATTCTAGTTCTAATAGATACGGAAATTTTAGTAGATATGGAAGCTGTCCATGTCCTAAAAGATATTATAGGCCGATGATAATTATGATAAAGTTATACCCAAGCAGCACACGAGCGTTATGAACAGCAATATACCAGCCGCATTGAACTTAAAATTCTTTTAGAAGCGTATAAGAGTGTTGTTGAAAAGAGGTTATATCCTTATAAAAGTGGTTTATGAGTTAATATACAGGTCAAGTTTTATAAAGTCTGTATTATGGGATTTAAGTAAGCTTAGTGTTTTCAATCAGAATATGAAACCTCTATTATACAACTTTAAGTATTTTGTAACACTTGAATCTGATTATATCGTTAAAGCTGTATAGAACTTAATTTTTTTTTGTATACTATCACTTGCTTATACAGCTCTAAGTCTAAGTTATTATAGTATCACTCATATCTTATTTCTGAACAATGGTATATACAAATTCCTTCTAAAACTTATTTTAATAGTGTAATTGTACACTCTTGTAAATACAGTAGTTTTATGACTTCTGTCTATGAGGTTGATATAAAACTAAAAGAATAAATAACAGCAATAGTACAATTTAAATCTGTATAAGAGATAGAATATAGCCATTTTGCATGCGTAATTGCATATTTATGTTGTGCTAATGAACAAAATTATTTTTTTATCAATATATGGAAAAAAAGATAAAAATTTGATGCAGTAAGTAAATCATGTTAAATCTAAATAAAAGTTATCCAACATTGTTCCCAAGACAAGGTTTTTCATCTTTTATACGTATCTCTAAAGATAATTATATGTTATGTTGAAAAAACTGGTATACATCATAAATAATAAAAATATTATATTATACAACGGATTAAAAACCAATGGTTGCATGATAGAAATCATAACATACATAGTACAGCTACTAATTTTAATTGCCTGAAAACATTATAAAGTGAGTAATAATACTGTTTGTACTATTTATTATATTTATATTATTTGTGTAATTACTTCTTGAGCCCTTTCAAATGAGCCCAAACACAATGGTGTTTCGTAGTAGCATAACTGAGATCTTTTACTCCACCTTCTTTGCCCACCATCATGAAGGTAATATAATCACATTGAACTAGGTCTTTATAAACCCTTTCATATGAGTTCAAACACGATCGTTCTACCTAGTGCTGCCACTGAGATCCTATATCCACCTTCGGATCGCACCATCAAAAAGGTGAGATCATAACAGTCATCTAGTTCTTTATGAGCCCTTTTAAATGAGCTCAAACACGATCGTTCTATCTAGAGCCGCCACTGAGAACCTA
Source organism: Parnassius mnemosyne (assembly GCA_963668995.1). NCBI lineage: Eukaryota > Metazoa > Arthropoda > Insecta > Lepidoptera > Papilionidae > Parnassius > Parnassius mnemosyne. The sequence continues at coordinate 33,920,305 of CAVLGL010000159.1, forward strand.
TATCCACCTTCGGATCGCACCATCAAACGCGGTCTTTCTATCTAGTGTCGTCACTGAGATCCTATACGCACCTTCTGATTGCACCAACATAAAGGTGATATCATTACATTCATCTATGTCTCCATTTACCTATTTGAAAATGAGTCCAAACACGATGGTTCTACGTAGTAGCATCACTGAGATCCTTTACCCACCTTCTGAGTCCACCATAAGGAAGCTGACATCATTACAATCACTTTGGTCTCCATCCTCTGTCAAACCAACTTCTCTATATTTATATGACGGCTCCGTGGCGCAGTGGCTTAGCGATGATCTAAACAGCATACAAATAATGTTATAAAAAATTATAAAATATATATTATAAAAGCTACTAAGAAAGTATGTATTTATCAATAATGGAAACGAACTGAAGCCAGCGGATTACGGTGCGCCCGGAAAAATACGTGGGTTGCCGTCAGTTAAAAATTGTAACTTAAGATTTCACATTCACGATCAGTTTTTGGATGTACGTCAGTTTAACGGAGCAGTTAAACTGACAGCACGCCCGAATAAAATCCTTGTGTTGCCGTCAGTTAAAAATTTTAACTTAAGATTTCACATTCACGGTCAGTTTTTTGAGTGTACGTCAGTTCACTTGAGCAGTTTAACTGACCGTGAGTGGCTACTATAAGACCCTTGAAATACCGTTTTGGCTGGTTAGCAAATTGTTACCATTTTAGGACCCATAAAACAAAATTTAAAATATAATTTTAGGAATAGTAGACAATAGTTTTAGCCTATATTATTATCTTCAGTTTGACTAATGATCACTGTGCCTAAATGTGCCTTCATATCCATTATTTTTTTATTGTAACCTATAAAACCGATATTTAGTTACCGTATTCAGTATTTTGTCCTTATATTATTTGGTTATTTTGACGGGGCGGCAATTTTTTTAATAAAAAATATATACAAGTTTACCGTAAATCTTATTTTGCAGTATCAATTCACCAAAACTGAACTCAAATCACAGTATTAGTGTCTATATTAAATGTAATAAGTTATGTGTTATGTTCTAACATAAAATGTCGTCATTATTCTATAAAGTAGGTATGTAAATACAATCTAGTCATCGAAAATAAAGTACTTTTTATTTTAAATTCAATTGCAATTCTGTTCAAAACCTAATATATATGTAGAACGTTTGTCTTTAAAAGTTTTCTGTAAGACAATGCCTGTAGTGTAATAGTTTCTTTGCACACCAAATAACAGCTGTAATATAGCTATTATACAGCCCATTTTAAGCTTGTACAGCTACTGTACAGAGCTACTAACGCATAAAGCTGTATAATTTGTTTTATAAGAACTGTATAAGAGCTTATACAGCCTTTATACATCCATTACAATCACTTTGGTCTCCATCCTCTGTCAAACCAACTTCTCTATATTTATATGACGGCTCCGTGGCGCAGTGTCTTAGCGATGATCTAAACAGCATACAAATAATGTTATAAAAAATTATAAAATATATATTATAAAAGCTACTAAGAAAGTATGTACTTACCAATAATGGAAACGAACTGAAGCCAGCGGATTACGGTGCGCCCGGAAAAATACGTGGGTTGCCGTCAGTTAAAAATTTTAACTTAAGATTTCACATTCACGATCAGTTTTTGGATGTACGTCAGTTAACGGAGCAGTTTAACTGACAGCACGCCCGAATAAAATCCTTGTGTTGCCGTCAGTTAAAAATTTTAACTTAAGATTTCACATTCACGGTCAGTTTTTGGATGTACGTCAGTTCAACTGAGCAGTTTAACTGACCGTGAGTGGCTACCATAAGACCCTTGAAATACCGTTTTAGCTGGTTAGCAAATTGTCACCATTTTAGGACCCATAAAACAAAATTTAAAATATAATTTTAGGAATAGTAGACAATAGTTTTAGCCTATATTATTATCTTCAGTTTGACTAATGATCACTGTGCCTAAATGTGCCTTCATATCCATTATTTTTTTTTATTGTAACCTATAAAACCGATATTTAGTTACCGTATTCAGTATTTTGTCCTTATATTATTTGGTTATTTTGACGGAGCGGCAATTTTTTTAATAAAAAATATATACAAGTTTACCGTAAATCTTATTTTGCAGTATCAATTCACCAAAACTGAACTCAAATCACAGTATTAGTGTCTATATTAAATGTAATAAGTTATGTGTTATGTTCTAACATAAAATGTCGTCATTATTCTATAAAGTAGGTATGTAAATACAATCTAGTCATCGAAAATAAAGTACTTTTTATTTTAAATTCAATTGCAATTCTGTTCAAAACCCAATATATATGTAGAACGTTTGTCTTTAAAAGTTTTCTGTAAGACAATGCCTGTAGTGTAATATGTAGTTTCTTTGCACACCAAATAACAGCTGTAATATAGCTATTATACAGCCCATTTTAAGCTTGTACAGCTACTGTACAGAGTTACTAACGCATAAAGCTGTATAATTTGTTTTATAAGAACTGTATAAGAGCTTATACAGCCTTTATACATCCATTACAATCACTTTGGTCTCCATCCTCTGTCAAACCAACTTCTCTATATTTATATGACGGCTCCGTGGCGCAGTGGCTTAGCGATGATCTAAACAGCATACAAATAATGTTATAAAAAATTATAAAATATATATTATAAAAGCTACTAAGAAAGTATGTACTTACCAATAATGGAAACGAACTGAAGCCAGCGGATTACGGTGCGCCCGGAAAAATACGTGGGTTGCCGTCAGTTAAAAATTTTAACTTAAGATTTCACATTCACGATCAGTTTTTGGATGTACGTCAGTTAACGGAGCAGTTTAACTGACAGCACGCCCGAATAAAATCCTTGTGTTGCCGTCAGTTAAAAATTTTAACTTAAGATTTCACATTCACGGTCAGTTTTTGGATGTACGTCAGTTCAACTGAGCAGTTTAACTGACCGTGAGTGGCTACCATAAGACCCTTGAAATACCGTTTTAGCTGGTTAGCAAATTGTCACCATTTTAGGACCCATAAAACAAAATTTAAAATATAATTTTAGGAATAGTAGACAATAGTTTTAGCCTATATTATTATCTTCAGTTTGACTAATGATCACTGTGCCTAAATGTGCCTTCATATCCATTATTTTTTTTTATTGTAACCTATAAAACCGATATTTAGTTACCGTATTCAGTATTTTGTCCTTATATTATTTGGTTATTTTGACGGAGCGGCAATTTTTTTAATAAAAAATATATACAAGTTTACCGTAAATCTTATTTTGCAGTATCAATTCACCAAAACTGAACTCAAATCACAGTATTAGTGTCTATATTAAATGTAATAAGTTATGTGTTATGTTCTAACATAAAATGTCGTCATTATTCTATAAAGTAGGTATGTAAATACAATCTAGTCATCGAAAATAAAGTACTTTTTATTTTAAATTCAATTGCAATTCTGTTCAAAACCCAATATATATGTAGAACGTTTGTCTTTAAAAGTTTTCTGTAAGACAATGCCTGTAGTGTAATATGTAGTTTCTTTGCACACCAAATAACAGCTGTAATATAGCTATTATACAGCCCATTTTAAGCTTGTACAGCTACTGTACAGAGCTACTAACGCATAAAGCTGTATAATTTGTTTTATAAGAACTGTATAAGAGCTTATACAGCCTTTATACATCCTTACAGTTTATAGCATAAAAACGAACTTCAATACAACTCGTATACAGCTTGCATGCTGCTTAGGATAACAATTAGAGATGAAACGGATAGCTGTTTTGCCGGATACCGGATACCGGATATTCGGCCAGTCTTATCGACGGGTAGCCGGATATCCGGCCGCCGGATATCCTGCCAAAAATTGCTGTTTGGTGCATCGCAAGAAGCGAACTTGCGTAGGTGGCGTTAGTGGTGGCGATCGTGTGCACGCGGGACTCAGGCAACTTCGGGTCTTTCCGTTCATAAGCGAAGTTAGCAATAGTTTCATTGACTTATTGTATTGATTGCAAACGCGATCATTTGAGGTTAAATTAAAAAGTCGTTTCATGTCAAGATTCAAAATAAACACTACTTAGGAGTGGTGAAGCTGAAAGAGCTCACAAGGAAATTCTATTGGAACACTTAAAAATGTCATTCTTAATGATTTTTATGTAGTCAGTGCGAATTGCACGCGATTGTAACATTTATATTTGTTTATAAAGACAGGAACCGTTTGTTACCTTTCAATGCAGGGAAATTACAAATAAGTAATTATTCACCATAATTTGCACTTAGTGCATGTAGTACGTGTACAAATTTTCTGAGTTTTAAAATGAAAATTATGTGATTACTTAGTTAAGTGACATAAATAAAGTACTTAACTAAATTTGATATTTTGTATTTATTTAAATCCGGTATCCGGCCGGATAGCCGTTTGTTATCCGGTATCCGGCCGAATAGTAATTTAGGCCGGATAGGCCGAATACCGGATAGTTACCGGATATCCGTTTCATCTCTAATAACAATGGCTCCGCTCCGGCTTTATCATATTTCTTATAATCTTGACTAAAACATGATGTTCTTTATATTTTTTCAAACATACGGTAAAGCCATGCTGCAGTGTATTTAATGTATTTGCTGCATACACACATATGCACGTATAGGCCAACGCGACCGGAGAAGGTCTAAATTGAAGATGATAATACGAACACTCAAACAAACGGGCATTAACTAACTTTTTCAGTTGTTGATTGTGGTGCCGTATCTTTGCGACGCGTAGAAAGCATAGTATAAACATAATATTAATGAGTATTTTTCACGCAGGTACAAAACCAAATCTATATTATAATTCTTAAGGAAAACATTTCGAGTGTATTCAAAATGGGAAGGGGTCTATGCGCACTGTGTGATGTAAGTAGGTTTATTTTGCTTTTTTTTTTGTTTATACGTGGTTGAGCCACGCTACAGCTCTCCACACTCACAGTACCAGCGTGAAACAATAGAACGATGTAAAGAACCGGAGACCCTTTTTACTGATAACAGACATTCTATTTTAGTTCTCAGTGGTGACAACGCAACTGGATTTTGATTCTTCATCGAGGATAGATGTTGATGTATGTGGTACCACAGCATCGATTCACCATCAGGTGGACTGTTTGCTCGCTTTTCACCCTTAGTGACCTTAGTGTAACTAAAAAAAAAACTAGTTCTTGTTTTATTAAAGTCTAATCGATAGCTGGTTGTTAATAAAGTATGTAAGTTAATATCGGTAGTAAAAGTCAAATCATGTCTGTTATTGTGGCTTATTTAAGTTAGTGCCCTATATCTTCTTGTTTACACTCCGATCACTCTACTTTATATTCATATGTTCGAGCAATCCATTTTTACATTACGTATAATACAAGATCGCAGCCGTTGATATACAAAATATATCAATGATCACAGCAGTAACATTTTCATCTCTCTAGTATAACTATGGAAATAACAAAGTTTCATTCTATTGTTATCTCTTTGTTTTTAACCAAGTTCAAAAAACGAGCAGGTTATATATTTGACGCATATATTTCTTTTGTTTATTGGCTTGACCAAGATTTTTCGACTGGTTAGGGGTGGTCCCATATAAATTTTATAGAAAAAGCCATCCCTAAGGGGTTAAAAATAGTGAAAGTAATTTTTAATGTCACTATTTAAGCGACATTCCATTTGTTACCTTTAAATTGTGACAACCTTTAAACTTTTAGACTAATCAAAAGGGTAAAATATTTAAACTTAATAAAAAGTAAAAGACAACTTCAAAAACTAAACTAAAAATCTACATAACAGTTTCAGAAGTACTTTACTCGTAATTCTTCGATACACTATACTTAGCACCGACTTCAAACATTATTGTGTAGAAATTTGTTTTTCAAAGTGAAAACTTCTTTTGAATCGTCGTCATTTAAAACTCGTTGAAACGAAAAAGCGACACTAAATATAGACAAATATATACATCAATAGGATTTAGCCTGCAAGATTATTTAGAATACAATATACAGGGTTATTTTTCAAGGACTAGCCAAATTTAATAATAATAAACAATTTAAGGTTAAATTTAATAAATTCAACCTTAAATTGTTTACTCCTATCAAATCCACATAAAATACGTCGCTTAACATGGTCCACATATATACTATATGTCTATATTTCCGATCATACAAAACATACAGTTTTAATAAGAGTAAACACACGTCAGATATTATCACTAATAATGAGTACCTTGAGATATTAAGAGATACGATCTTAATGAAATCAATTATTTCACACTAGTGAAATAACCAGAAAATTACCAAGAGTTAATCTCAAAGAAGAATAATGGCATTTGGGTATTTGGGTATTTGGGCAGAGATATATTGGTATTTAGGCAAATATATCAAAATCAAATGTTTTGCCAAATACCAGACTAATGTGAGAGTAGTGTATTCTGCTAATTATCGGAAGAGGTTCTAATTGCCGATAAATAGGAGAAAATCATTCGAAACTACCGAACCCAAATAAAACGAACTGGTTGTGGGGAGCAATATTACCACTTTAAGGGTATTTCAGTTATGCACTCAACAATACGCCTGCTATGCTGGTGAGTATCAGCAATGCTTTCTAGTAGTGTATGCAAGTCCGCGCTTTCTTAAATGCCCAGACGTAGAATAAAATGAAAAAAAAAACGATTTACAAAGTCGTCAAAGGCTCTTAATATTTCACTATTTACGCAAATATACGAACTTAGTAGTCTTCATGACACGGTCTTTGAGCGTTTATATTTTTTATCAATTAATCAATTTCAATCGCTCCTTTTGTACACAATAAGTTTTTATTTACTTTGTACAAAATAAAACCAACAATAGCGGCAAATATCCTTGTAAATACTCTCAAATAGAACTTCTCGAACAATGAAAAGAACAACAAAACAAAGAATTTTGCGTTATCAAAAATAACTTCAAATTAAATATAAATAAGATAAGTATTATTCGCAGTATTGGTGCACCTACACTCTTAAATAGATATGTACGTATGCTTATAATTGTATGTTTAATTATCATCATCACCATAATTTTTACCTCATCAAAAATACATTGTTAAACATCGGGCTTCCCAAAGTGGATAAAGGTGGCTTGAGAACGTACTTGTCTGCCATAACTACGGTCTCAAACCATCTTTATTCATCTCCTGTGACTGCGTCGATGGTTTAGTGATCATAAAGGCGACTGCTAGTCATGTATACCGAGTTGAAGCAACATCAGTTATTAGGTCTTTCTGTAAAGAAAGTATTACTAACAGCCCGTATTTTGGCGGTGTTTCACCCCCGTGCCTTGGAAGCACGTAAAGTCAACGGTCTTGCGAGATATCTGTTGCTCTCTGGTCGTGTCGGATTATCGTCTCATGAGAATGAAAGTGAAACCACGAAACGGAAGGAAAATAGTGTGCAGCTGTGTTGCGCATCCACTTCTGCACTATAATCCTGCTCAGATTCTCTGATTGTAATCGAACCAACTAAAGACAGACGCACACAGATAATTTCTAGAATTAAAGAGAACTTATAATTGCACAAATATTCACCAATGTATCTTTTTATTGGATGAATGCGGACAAAGGATAACAAATCTTCTAAAGAACAATACATATAAATAACAGTGACCATGGAAGACAGAAAATACAACAAACATCCACTTTCCATTATCGGACAACACGATAAACAGCGGGGGTCCATCCTTTCGTTGTGGATTTAGGACGTATCATTCAGAAAAAACATTTCGCTTCTTCAATTATAATATAGTAAAAAATTTGAATAATTCACACACAGTTCTTCAGCACTTCGTTCTTTGCTTTAATTTGGTGTCGACGACCAAGTTTTACTTTGAGTTGCAGTGTGAAGTTCATTATAGTAAATACGTTTTCAAAAGAAATATGAATATCTAGACTTTTGTTCTATCAGGTGTCATTATAATTAAGCCCTAGCTTATATTTTATTAAAAAAAAATATATCGAGGATGTAATGTTAAAATTATGTTCAAGCTCGTTTTAATATCGACTGTCGAGTAAAAGTCAATATCCCGAATTCTGTATTCAATTTATATTTTATTTAACGAGAAAATTAAAGTGGAAATCATAATATACATTGAATGCAACTTGTTTTTACGGATTTTATCGCGTTTATTAAAATATTTTATATTGCCAACGCTTCGAATACTTTACAAAGCCCACGTTCACGGGGATACTTAGGTGTTCGACTTCCCAATGTCATATGTTAACCAGTTAACTATGACTACCTTCAGTATGAAATGATTTATTTATCACATACACACTACTCGAGCTAACCCGTGTTTTAAAGCCAGTCAAATGCTTAATAAAGTCGCGTTAAAATATTTTATTTAAGAGAATTAAGTAACTACAGATCATTTATAACCATTTGATTCAAGTAATTTAACTAGCACACTATTATGTTTTTCAATTTGCTTTCAATTTCAATTTACCGCCAACGCATCTGCAATTCCTCAGGTGTTGCAGTTGTTCATGGGCGGCGGTAGCCACTTACCATCACGTGAGCCGCATACTCGTTTACCCCCTCTCATATAAAAAATAATAATTGTAATAAGGCTAACGTTTAACTTATCCCCAAAATCTCGTGTAGTCAACTATGAAGACAGAACAACGCCATCAAGCTCCTTTGGTCCTACGGTGCGAGGTTCATCTTCAAGCTTTATATTATCTGACCTGAAGTTTTCAAACTATATTTGGACTGTACGCAATTAAACTTTAAATGGTCCAAAGAATAATTACAAATTTATATCTGCTTGCGTCGCATCACGACCAAGTTGGATCTCTTAAACTAAGAGTGCTATAAATGAAGTTTTTTATGATCCAACATTAAAATTATTATAACATTCAATGGTAAAAACTCCTGTATTATTATTAAAAAAAAATAACAAAACGCAGAACTAATAGTTTCTGATTAATAGCATAATTGTCTAAATCGCACAAAGAAATTAGGCGTCAACGAAATTATAATGAACATTTTAATTATAACAGAAAAACGACAACTTTCTCACCAATCTATTATTAATAACCCAGTTTATCTGTACCTAGTTAGTTGAAGGGAATTCTAAGGTTCTCCTTGGGTGCGTCCTTCATGCGACGTTTCGCTAAATCAACCTACTTTGTATTTTCGTCCCGCCGTCTGCCACGCCCACGCCTAGTAATACAAAGTATGAATATCAAAAACGAAACCGCCTTGCCTATCAAAGGCTAACCACAAAACCATTATAATAATATTTGTTTACAGTGCCTCGCAGTATCACAAATTCACGAAAGAAAATAAACACAACTTTTTTTATCTATGTATGCATGCATATTAAATACTTACTTAGATAAAAAAAACATGTGTACATACGTCTCAATGTTTATTAAACAACTTATTTTTGTGCTTAAATAACGTTTTTTTTATAATCGTTTATGTAATACGTAATTATCTAAAAAAATGATTTTTAAGGACCGATACGGGTTTAATAGTGGATGGGGGCGCGAAAGGCATAGGCGTAGTTTAATTAGGGCATCACAAAACCTTAATCTGGAATTGGTATTATACGCGACCTGGCTGGTATGATAGGCTAGGATTATAAAGACATAAAATATTTCAAAACATCTCATATAATAATAAGCTTACAGACTAATAAGCATGTAATTAAGAGCTCGATGACATTCATCATCATCATCATTACAGACCAAACAAGTACAAGTGCACTGGTGAACATAGGCCTTCTCATGGAATGGAAATATAAAATGCTGAAAAAGTATTTTACTTTCTAGTACCTACCAATTTATTTTAATTATTAAAATGGCGGCTATTATAAAAAAAAACGTGTGTGTGTTACTTATGTACGCACGTAGTTCTTTAGGGTAACAAAACAAAAAGCTTGAGAGACAATTACCCACTGAAGTTGTCGCTTTTATGTGTCAATGTGCGCGCGTATCGTAACAACTTCATGGTGTCGTTTTTAGGTGTCGGTGTGCGCGCGCATCGTAAAAATTCACTCTCATCATTTTTCCCAAACGCCCCAACAGAAGTATAACTTCAAAAATTATGTACCCATCACTTTTTTTTTACTTTTTCTATCTCCACCAACACCTATAAAATTATTGTTAATTACATTGCAGGTACTATTTTACCACGTCCTTAGTCGTGAAAGAAAACATAGGGGGCAAACTTTCACGTCTCAGAAGTTAAGAAAACACCTACATGCGAAGTCCGCCAACACATTAGGGCGGCGCGGCTAACTTTACCCGGCTCCAAAAACGTAATATATTGGTTACTTACTTTACTTTATATTATTTCTTTTATTTTGCAACATTTCTTTCTAAAAATTTCTGTCAAGCCTGTCAGTGACACTGTATTAAACATACAATTTGCACAATTGGCGAGGTCGTAGTAGACAGTTACGACGTTTTCTAATGAAGAATGAGATGGAATTATTTTGTCATGGACGCCTTAAATTTACATCACACCAACAGCCATAAAAAAGAGTATATTATAATCATTGCGTTTAAAAAAACGCTGGATAAAATAACTATAGTCCGTTTGGACTTAACACATTTCAAGAGTGTATACTATAACTGCATTTCGTGGACGATAATACTTAACACAGTGTGGATAGACTTTTCAGACAGAGCAGAGGCGATACCCCCACACTGGTAATACGGCTCGTCATCCCTAGTATATATTTTAATTCGATATTTTTGGACAGATTTTAGCACCAGTTAGTCGCCAAGGCCACGTTCATCGTTCAGCAGGGAGTACCGAGTGCAGGTTAAGGTATGCATTTATAAAACTCATCCGAATATTTTCCCGCCTTGTCGTGACGTGGGAGCTGAATGCATGTCGGCGTTCGGTGATAAAGAGATGGGGACGCGTGGGGGGAAAATGGTTGTTGGTATGGTTAGACGCCACTCGCTCTGTCCCCCACGGTTCTGATTCTGTGGAGAGGTGGCTTGTGCTAGGGGCCTCGATTGTGCGAGTATGCGAAAGTGTTTCCGTGGTCATACCGATACCAGCGAAGGAATATCATAGGGTTCTAATCAATGAAAATCCGACTTAATTTGTCCTCACCCCGCGATTCGAATATGAGTAGACATTTCTCCATGAAAAAAAAAACGGAGAAAATTGGGGCATTTGGAGAAAAGGTTGATATATTTTCCTTATATTTTTTACGTATAGGTTCATTTTACAAAAGGGATGGTAATGCTGCGTAATGATGGGTAATCAGAGTGTATGGGATTGCCGCGTCTCGCCGCTCTCCATTTTTGTGCTCTGTGCGGGTAATCTATATCTATACTTTAGAATATGTGTATTTATAACACAAAAAGAAACAAGGCTATCTTATATCAAGTTCAAACACCCTAAGTCCACATAGTTCCGACTGGTTTGGTACAACGACATTTGTTTAATTCGCAACTTACAACTATCATATGGGAATAGAAAGTAGTGAAACATACAACTTAAACAACAACCAGTGAAGTGTTTTGTGGTGGTTTATATGGAGAAAAAGTATATATAAGTTATGCCTTTCACAAAGATCAAAAACTGTATATTATATATACATACGCATACCCACCCAGCCAGCCAGACATAAAATAGAATAGATTACAATACAATAGAATAGTTTTTATTCGATATAGATTATTACATAATACTTATTGAAAGTCATTTTTTTAATTTACTTCTGTCCTGGGAAGAACCAGCAAGAAACCCAGCGGGACTTTTTTTAAACGTATTTCACTTTACAATATTTTTTGTTGTTTGTGTATTTTATATGAATTTAAGTAATTGTAATGATTTAATTTAAATGAAATGATTTATTTTTTTGTGTAATTGATATAAAATTCACATTTTAATTTCGATGTGTATTTATGGCGTGTGATATGGACTAGTTCCGAAATAAATGATTATTAATTTTTATTTTTTAATGATTTTGTTTGTACACATTTTACATGAATTTTAATATGACATAGTGGCGATCACCTCATTCCCAGGGGTTTTTTCATTTATGTATTCTTTGATATAATATCAACCCTTTTTAGATATTTTTTTTAATTTGCCCCATAAATAAATGACTCTGTGAAGTCTAGGAATTGGTATTACAAGCCTATGTTTGTTCCTAGTGTTTAAAGTATGAACATTTTTGTTCTTATTAAAGCTATTTATGTTTATATGTACATACATTACATTTTCATAAATATGTTCCAATGTGAACGTTATGTAGGTAGTAGATATATTGATCTTCCCGCATACACGTAAATTTTACAGGAAAAGACAGAAGATATTAAGATAAAATGGCTCTAACCTTTACCCATTCTATTTTTGTCCCAGGAGTATGGCATATTCGTATATTCGCATTTGGTAGCATCATTTATCTTTTTGGTACATTGATATGTAATATTGTAGGTACACCTACAAGTACAGAACGGCATAACTCAGTAGTGCTTTTCCTGAATGATTGACCACAACGAGGTTGCGGATTCGATTCCTGCATGGAACATGTACTTTTTATATACAAGTTAGGGTGATAAACAAACATACAGCTTACCTAATGATGTAAATGGATGCTATGACTTATAGGTACTTACTTATATACTCGATAATGAATCAAAATGCAGATGTGTACGGTCATAATACGGTCTTTTTATAGAATAAAGCTGACAGGCAAGCACAGTCAACCTGATCGTAAGTGGTTGCTGTGGCCCATAGACATATATATCTATCCTCGATTAAGAATCAAAATATAGATACGCTGTCACCCCTGATGACTATAATAGAATGCCTCGTTTCCAGTAAAAAGGGTCTCCGGTTCTCTACACTCACCATACGAAACAGAGCAGCATTAAGCTGCTATTTTACGCTGGTATTCTGTGAGAGTGTGGTTCTACCACGTTCGAGCGAACTAATTCGTAATGAAACATTAATAAAGCTTGGCATGGCTCTACCACGTAATTAGCAGGTAGCAGCTAGCAGGTAACACATACTCGTACCCTGAGGTTTAAGAAATATTGCCTTAATTATTACTTATAAAATGGGTCTCAAGTTCTCGTCGTTACCAAACGAACAAAACAATATTTTCTCCCCGATCAAGCTGGCTTATTCGTGCTGCAGCCATAAGGCGTAGCTATACGAAGCTAATAAATAATTGTTCCTAAAGTAAAAACATTTACCTTTATATACTTTTATAGTGGTCTCATTTTTTCAAATGAATAATAATAACCTTTTTAAATAAAAAATCTTACTAACGGCAATTAATATCTACGTTGATACTATTTAAAAAAATGACAGCAGTAGACCCATAGGTAACTGAAGCTATTTCCAAATATTATATAGACGAGATCAAGTGTTTGTACGTGGTAGAGCCATGCTGCAGTTATATTAGTAGTATAGTTGTAGCACAAATGGGTCGGCTTGACCGAGGAAGGACCACGCTCTCACAGAATACCAGCGTCAAATAGCAGCTTAACACTGCTGTGTTTCGTATGGTGAGTGTAGAGAACCAGAGACCTTTGTTACTGGAGACGAGGCATTCCAGGCACTGTGTGCTCGTTTGTCACCCTATACTATAAAAAAACGTGTGGGTGATTAAGGTACGCTTCATTATTACAATGAAAGCACTAAAAGATGATGAAAGTGGTAAATGCAAACAATATGTACGTACATTTTTTTCAATCATTACAGCCTATCAGAAGCCCACTACTAGGCCTCCCCTGATTTCCCCTTTCTGGGATATTCACCATAGTTGCCACCCTTAACAAGCTGGTTGATAACCGCAGCGTTTTATTATTGCAATTGTTACCAGGAAGATATTTATTAACGACACCCACGGATTATATTATGTGGTAGTAGATTCTCTTGCAGCATATGCCGATACCGATGATGGGAAGCAGTATTACGGATGTGAAGGCATCGGCTTAGCCTAGGCGTAGTAGTAGCTTTATAACAGAGTACAATGAAATAGAATATTTTTATGAAATATAGGCATACTGTTGACGAAAAGTAAATTTTTTTATCTACCACTAGTACGAAAAATACCTCTGTTCTGAGAGCCAGCAAGAAACCCAGTGGGATTATTTTGAAACTTGAAATTTTACAATAATAATATAAAAAATTGTATGGTACAAAAATTTATATTATGTAAGTATATTATATTGTATATTAAATTATTAATAATTATCAAGTACAATTATTTAAATGAATTATAATAAAACCAGAATGGAACCGATCACCTCATTCTTAGGGTTTATTTTCATTCATCTTTTCCTAAATCCCCCTTTTATGTACTTAGTTTTTGATTAATGAAATTTTAAACTTGTTAATTGACAAACATTAAATATTTATTTAAATTTTATTTTAAATATGAAGCAGAACTCCATTTATCTTCCGTTGGGAAGGCACCACTCACCTAATTCTACCACCAAGCAGCAAGTAGTGCATCCACTTATATTTGATTTTATTCTTGGATTTGAAAACTATAAAGTACACTTGTAACTTGATTTTTTAGCTGCATAGCAATAGGTTTCAAGTGGCTTTATCACCAGGTAAACTAGGTACTAGATCGTTTGTTATTTCAATTTATAAAAAAACGGGTTATTCTCAACATACTAACTATAATCAAATCCTTCGTAGATGTGTAAATTGACGTGTTCTTTAATAGGTCTGTTTATATGCCACAGAAGAATCAAAAGGCTGATGAAGAAAAATAAAGCACACTCTTTGTGTACGCTTCTTTGTGTACGCTTCGTTATCTACATTTGCAGAGCAATTGAAATCAATATTCTCCGACCGATCTGCAAACCGACGCGACGCTCGTTTAATAAATACAGTTATCTATAGATAATAAACGAAACTAGGCCTCGCCCCGCAAATAATTCCAGTTTACTGAATGGCACCCTCTCTTGAAACGGCTACCTTTGTTTGGAATTAATTCCTTAGCATTGAATTATTGTACTGTTGTCTTAAATATACATTATTAAAAGAATAAACTTTAGTTTATTTCACATATATTACAGTGTGTTTATTGAATCCATTTATTAAATATTAATCATCATCCAGCCTTTCATGATACCCTTCAAGGAATGCCACAGAAGACGGAGCCTAAGCCACCTGTATCTATCGACTTCATTTACATGAGTTGCCAGGTAGTTACTCTATCTATTGTGTGGCCGTCCTATACTTCGCTCACCGGCATAAGGCTACCCCTTGAGAATCTTATTTTCCCTCCGAAACAAGCGAGCCCTTTATAAGGTCTGTATACGACCAGTCATGTTTTACGCGGGCCCTATATTTGCTCACGCTGACCCCAAAATAAATCATTAATGAACTCCAAATAGTTCAAAAACTCTTCTGTCGTCGAGCTACGAACGCACCCTGGTACGTCCGTAACGCCGACCTCCATCGGGACTTAGAGCTCCCTACAATTCAACAATTTCTAAAAACACTCTCTGAGAACTTCTTCAAAGCCTCAGAGTCTCACTACAATCTTTTCATTCGTGAGGCAGCTACTTATGCAGCCTCACTCCCCTCTCGCTATCGAGTCCGCAGGCCGAGAAACTCTCTCTTGGACCCGCCAAATAAAATTTCAACCGACCTGAACTGCCTCCTGGCGGCTCAGGCCGACTCTTTTAAATTTGCCTTATTAAGCTCCCCCTCAGAGGCTCATAGCCGCCTGCGCCCCCTTTTCCGAAAGAGGGTCGCTTCCGATTCGGCAGAAAGGCCATAAAGCCAATGCCAGTCTCAAAGCAGGTGTTTAGTGGGTACACTTAGGGTGGTTAGATTAGGTTAGTCACAGTGAGTCCCACATAACCACGACAGTCGGCTGTCATGGTATGCATAAAGCATTCACCACCTCCTCGTGTTAACGAGGTAGCCCTTTTCAAAAGCTTCTAGGCGCAAAAAAAAATCTTTTTTCCCCATCGGTGGTCGGTTCTTTGAGCTATTTGGCCGGCCTATTTCCAATTCAGCTGACTGATCCGGGCTATATAACTCACGGTATATAACTCTGCTTATACTGCGGATATCTTCAACAATATATAATACCTATGAAATCTAAAACTAACGAGTAACAACATATTTGCATACGTTAGTCTTGACCTAAATATAAAACAATGCTTTCGCGACAAACACGTTATAAGTACAATAATAGTGAAATTTAAATCTAGGTCTTCACCAACATATTCACGCGGCAAAAGGTTTAATATATTTCTTAGTTTAATAAGTTTTTAGCATCTCTGTGTTTTAATAAATATAAATATAGTTATTGTATTTGAAGGATGAAGTATTCTTCCTCTTTTACAATGTCACTTTTTTGAACTGCGATATTGAGAATAGCTAAAGAAGCTGAAAAACTTGATTATCTTTTGTTTTCTTTAAAAAAAAAGTAGAACGCTTGCGATTTTTTGAAACGTGTTGGCGAAACTTTGTATGTACGATTTGCGGGTGACATTGCAATTAATATTTATATAGCTTACCCATATCGGGTATGCAATAATTAAGAAACAAAAACTTTATATAAATTAATGTATGGTATTAAAATATTAATTTAAATTATTAAAAAACATTATGTATTTAACCACTTCTTGAGGTGTACTCGTATTTTAAATTTTCAAATACTCTAAAAACGATTGATTTGGAGTTAGTATTCTTTATTTAGTCTCCTTCGCTGGTTTTCTTTACAGAGACTATTAGAATTACAGACACATGACTTTTCTACAGATTCATCAAATGTATTCATGCAGTAATTTTGGCTTTGTATCGTTTTTCATCGTCGGAATGAAGTCGTTGACTTAGATATACTTTAGTATTTTTTTAGTCTGTCTGCCAACTCGATATTCTGTCAATTTTAAATCGAAAAACTCAATACATTAATTTTATTACTCACTATAGACTGAGAATATGTACCCACTATCCTAAGTTTCTGATTACAAACTATGACAGGCACCTAGAGAATATAGCCATAAATCATCTTAAGGCGTTTCTCTGACCAAATAACCTTGATGCATGCAGTGCACTGCCGCACTCTGCGTACACCCATTTATCATAGAATTCACACAATTTTTGGAATAAATTTTAATTAAAAAAGCGAAATTAAAAAATTAAATAAAACGTGAATAATATAGATTTTTAAATTATCTATCCATTAGTGTAATCCTCAAATGATTAGAGCGTTGCCTTTAGCAACAGATGTATGTAATCAATAATTTTAGTCATTTTATAAAAGTAGATTTTAAATGTATTTATAACACATAAAAACAAATAAGAACGTGAAATGTGATGATAGGATATCGAACATTAATAATGTGCTTTTATATGTAGTTTATTTCTCATAACTAATGAGATAATAGTCTCTGAATAACGAAGAAAAACGCACTATCGCAAGGTTTTGGTCGGGGTATCGCCTTAAAAAGTTATAATTGTCAATGTATAATTAATCAATGTATAAGCTTCAGCTTGTTGTGTATAACGGCGTCGTAAGAACTACCCCTTATCATCTCGTGAGTGTCGTAAGGGTGACAGAGGGAAAAGGAGATGGGCTCTGAATGCTGGTATATTTTATAAATTTTAGATAAAATAAATTGAATATCTAATAAAATTATACAAACAGTTTGTTTTTTCCTATCTCACGTATATGCAGTAAGCGGTATTAAAATAAAATATGCAAAACGTGTTTTGAACAAATTAGACGCGCCCCTAACAATACATCTGGCCTCAAGTGACAACATCTGAATTACTTTAAATAAATGATAACAACTACAGTTCCACCAAAGATGGATAACAATAGAGCTCATCCACTCCTTAAGCGACAGTTCTATTCTCAGCGGAACTGTCATTGACCCAGTTCTGCAAGGCGTCGAGTTGCAACTAGCTTCTATTCAACTAAATTAATTTTAATATAGGTAAATGCCCTAATCAAAACTTGGTGCCAAGCTCGGCGCCGCACCGCAATAGTGCCTCTGCCACGAATTCGATTTGCTGCAGTTGAGCCTCTTTTTGTTAACTTTTTAAATTAGGTTTTTATGTTAACTTCATTTCAGCCTCAGTTGAAAAGTGTATTAATAAGAGCAGAGAAATTGAAATAAATACTTTTTACTAAATTTTATTTTTAAAACTGTTACATTGATATACCGTTGCAGCCTATTAAAAGTTTTCTGAACATAGGGCTCCCCCAAAGCAATCTATGGGGGACGCCTATGTTCAGCAGAGCACTCTATTCCTCATCATAGAAATCTATGCCTGATATATACCCCTATATTTGCCATAGTTGGCACATTTGGCAGGTGGGTTGGCAACCGCAGTTTTTTATTTTGTTTGTTTCGCTATATACTCGTATATATAATGTACTAAGATACCGGATGAATTAGGTTTTACTCTTAGGTTGTCACCTAATACACTCTTAAGTTGTCACTTGTAAGGGTTCAAAGATGTTCTTTATTTACAAGCAAAGTTTACATATCATACCTACACCTTCCTGCTGATGCCGTGAGAGGTGACAGAGGAAAATTGAATCTGTCTGAATCTGAATGTTTGAGCATAACATAAATATTTCACACAGATTAAAATTAGTTAAGTGCAAGCTATTTTAACATGTCATATTAGCATCCACTTTCTTATTTTTCTATTTTAAATCCTATTTTTCATTCGCTAATAAATTTAAACATAAATATAGGAACTAGGAATTTTTCCTGTAACCCTCTACGTTTACAGAAATATATTTAACATTGACAAACATTCAGATAAGGCACAATTACTTGTAGGCCATAAGAAGGATACAACAATGCGGGATTTGAACCCGCAGACACGCAGCTTCGCAGCCAACGCTGAGCCATCGCGCTTCAAACCATTCAAAATTATAAGTTTGTTAGTAACTATTTAGCAGGCCGCAGTAGCTCTTGAGGTCAGCGCTCGTCATAAAGTTGACAGTATGTGAACAACCCGAGTTTGATCTCCGCTGAAACCAATGAATTTGTTGACTACAGTTTTAAGCTTCGATTGTGCTCAGCGGTGAAGGAAAACAGTAAAAAACAGTGTTCGAAAAATTAAAGAGTAAAAATATTTCAAAGTGAAGTCCGCCAATTCGCATTAAGGTAGCATGGTGAACACTACCTTACCCTAAATCTCTTCAGAAATGAATGAAGCCGGTGTCTAATACTCGACACACATGGTCAGTTAAATGGATCAGTTGAACTGACGTACATTCAAAAACTGATAGTGACTGTGAAATCTTAAGTTGAAATGTGTAAATAGTAAAGCTCTAAAAATAAAAATCTTTGAGTTGTAGAAAATATCACATAAATTTATTTTTATGAGTTGTGTATTGAAGCCTCCAAGTTTTGAACATTATATCGTTTTGTTATATTAAATAAGATAAAAATACGTATCTTATTTTCATCGTGAATCAACTGACTGGACATACATTTTAGTATATTTTTATTACCTAAGAGTAAAAAAACAATGAATTAAAGAATGTTGTCACTTACAGTCTGTACTAAACAGACCCTTTAACTTTTTAAACCAAAAAACAACATAGTGACTACTTGCCAGCAGAAATATTCTACCAACTCAGATATTTCCGAAGCAGAAGAGAGCTTCACATGCTAGATATAATATTTAAGGTAAGAAATACCATATCTATATTCTATATTAAGATATAAATATAAAAAATGTCGTATCACAATGTTCGAATATATACGATACGATACGATACGATTTTAATGAAATGTATACCTTACTCCAACTTAAGTGGTATGATAGTTTTTATCCCGAAAGTGACCGTCAATATTTTATGTTGCGAATTTTTATAGGACAATCGGAAAAGGCAGAATAATGTCTGCCTGGCCAGCTAGTAATAATAATACTATTTAATAATATTTATTGATCCCAAAAACACTTTACATAAAACTAAACCGTATAAAATAGTACTAGGTACTATAATAAAACTAAGAGAGCGATATCTGTACATTATATTATTTTGGAAATGTACACACAGAAGCCTGAGAACGGATTTGAATGAGAAAGAATTCCGCAATAGTGTTACTTTATGGCGCAACAATAATATATCTTCACGCTATCTATTTTAGGACTTGGGCAGTGCCTCTTATGATCTGGATTCAGATAATATAGAAACCTCTAGCAAATTTAGATTGTGCTTTCAACACAATGTTACATAGGAGTTAAGTCAACATAATTCCTTAGTTTTATCAGACTACGACGATGCGAAAGCTCGAGATGTGTTTTTTTTTCTTTAGATGTGTCTTCATAACTGCTGCTGATCTTTTAAGTACTCATAGGCCGAAAAACTCATAAACCAATCTAGACTTCATAATGTTCCTTAAAAATATAAGATGTACGCTGAAGATTTTTCCAAAATTGCGCTGACACAACTGAAGGAGCGCCATGCTGCCATTATATATGGTTGCAGCACGAATGGGTCGGCTCGACCAGGGAAGCACCATGCTCTCACAGAATACCAACGTAAAATAGCAGTTTAATGCTGCTGTGTTTCTTATGGTGTGTAGGGAACTGGAGATCCTTTTAATTACTAGGAACGATGCTTTCCATCTAAGACCTCATCAATGACAACGCATCTTTATTTGGATTCTTAATTGAGGTTAGATATAGATGTATATGGGCCACAGCATCCACTTACAGGTGGACTGTGTGCTTGTTTGTCACCCTTATTAAGTGGCGAAGCTTGCGAAGTCACTTATTGATTTCACGATGTCTGTCCGTCTGTCCGTCTGTTCGTCTGTCCCACGATTATCTCGAGAACGGTTTCGAATTTTCAAATTCTGTTTTCAGCAATCGATTACTAATCACCCAGGCATCTGAACCTCCTATTTTGAAAGTGATTGCTCAACGGCAACCGTTAGAAACCGCTACAAAGCTGATTGCTTCGCCACTTTGCTATGCTGTTAGCTTGCTAGGTTTATTCTAAAAAAAAAAACTCCTGGTGAAATTACTGTGGATTATTATTAAAAATTAAATATAGAAATAATTTTAAAGCTCGCTTTTTGTGTACTTCATCAATGGTATTCCTTTGGAATCCCAAAACAATGTGGCCATGATTTTACCGGCTGATGGAGTGACTTTAAACTTCTTGGGGGTCTGATCACTTTTTATGACATTGCATACATGTTTACTCTCAGAGTCATAGTGGTGAACCCGTCTCATCTCAACTATCCTATCGAAAACACTTGTTGGCTCGTCACCACACAGCTCAAAAGCTCCCTACAACAATCAATCCGCGGCTGCTTTTGAAGCGTAGTGAGCATTCACGGCACCCATCTTGCACTGACTTTTGTGAGGTTGAGATAGTCATGCGAAATGGTACCAACGGATAAGTTAGTTATTTCTGCTAACATCTTAATTCTTACTCGTGCATCTTCTAATACAAGTTTTTCAATAATTTTCATAATTTCTTCTGTAACCGCTGTGATTGGCCCACATTTGGGGTCATCTTCGATGCTTTCCCTGCCTCTTTTGAATTCACTTGACCACTTCTGTACGGTTGACATTAAAGCAAGTCTTGGTAAACGGCCACCATTCCTTCATGGATGGTGTTTTTTTTTTTTGAGTTTTTTCTTGTTTAGTGATTAATTAATCACCGCACGGCGTTCGATTTTTGTTCAACGTTGTCGAGTCAATCATTTCCGTCGTCTATGACTGGTGGTTACATAAAAAGTAATCAATTATTAAGACGAAATTTCATATTTATAGCCTCAGGTAGTATCGTTAGCTAATGATTATTTTTATTACTTACATTATTAGCAAATCACCCTAATACCGAGAATACATTGAACCTCATATCTCGAGAGCTCTCATATACCACCGTAACACTTAAGATTCGTATTTATAATTCGACAACAAGGCATTCCATCTTAGTCCTAATAGACGACAAGGCATTTGCATTTTGATTCTAAATTGAAGATAAATGTATGTATGTATGTGCCCGATTTCTATTATAACGGAATATTTTTCAATCGTCAGTTTTTATTTCGCACTATTGAAGTATTTTATTTGTTTAGATTGTTTTTTTTTACCTTATGAATAACTTTTATCTGATAATTGAAAAATAAACCTTAAGTTGTTCAAAAACTATACGATAAAAAAGAAATTATTTGTGTCTATATGATTCGTTTTTTTTATTGTTCTTTCTAAATGCAACTGGCTAAATACATGATGGAAAAAGGATCTCATTTTATCGTATCCATCTTAATAAAAAGTTACTTCGTCAACCGTCTACCCGAACGAACAAAGGAAAATAATCTAAAAATAGATCAAACTGAAAACAAGTTAAGAAGTTGCATACAACTTTGCTATCTAATGTTTTAGATTTGATTTAAGTGAAGCAAATAATAATATTATGGCGAAGAAGATAAAATCTGTAATGAATTGTTTTGGTATCTTTATGTCAGAACCAATATCTGATTGTCTTGGTAAAAGACGTTAATAATGGAACTAGCATTATACATACATATGTTTAACAGATTATGAATGTAGCAAATGTTACCAACTATAAACAAAGTCTATTAATAAAAAGTTCATACGCTAGTCTTAAATTGCTTAGCATACTAGAAATTATAGTGCGTGCCGACGACGATAATGAAAAATACACCATGAAATTGTTATTTAGAATATTAACTGTTTAAATAGAGACTTGCATTTCTAAAAAGTGTACAAAGGATCGATTATCCATTAACACGTGAAGATCACCAATTCGCACTAGAGTATCAAGTGACTGCAAGAACTTTCTTCTTCTCAATAACTCTCTCAAAGATAAGAGGAACCTTGTGCCGTATATAGTATCAGCCTCCTTTTCATTTCATTAACTCTATATGAATGAATAGAATAGAATGATTTTTTATTAGAATAGAAAGATTGGGTAGTCGTGAAAATCGGTATAATAGTCCGTTGCAAAGGTGCATGAGTAGACTTTATAATACGCAAAAACAAAGCAAAGGATTATTTTGTTTTCCAAACGATTAGCGCAGCTAGAACGGCGGAATTTTTAATACTGCGATGTCATTTAAATTTCCTAGAAGCGAAGCGCCGGGCCAAAACTAGTACAATAGTTATAACTATGATAATTTTTTTTTTATTATCAAACCTTTTCGTTTAAACTGTAATAAAAACAGGTATCGAAGTTTCCACTTCGCAACGTTTCATCGCGAAAATTGAAATCAAATTTTCTTTCATCTCTCGAAGCCATTTAAATTTACGCTTAATTGACTTTGCTGTTAACATGCTCAAAGCCATTTTTAAATAATTAATTAAATTTTGCAATATGACGCGTGTATTTCAATACTGACTGTTAATACAAAACATATTCCCTCGTTTGCATTTTGCTATTCATGTTTTAAATTAATAGCGTACGTTTTCGCTCGCCAAGTCAGGTCAAGTATGACGTAAATAAGTTTTTTTACTGTTACTTAAAATTTTCAATTCTTTTGTTTATCTAACCTCAAAGCGATAAATATGATTTTGAAAGGGTAAATTAAAAGCAAATAATGTCACATAGAAACTGATATTTGCCTTTATAAATCTATTTTGGCCCTTTACCTATGACTTAACTGTATGGATAACTGTCTGGAATATTGGACATTATGCGAAGCATTATGTAACCATAACACCCTACAATTACCTATGCTATTCCATTGCATCGGTAACGGTGGCCGCAATCAAGTTATATCGTAGATATTGCGTTAATAATGATTTTCATGTAGATTACCACGACAATTGACTAAATTTCATGATAAATAGCTATCTTAATGTAATTTAAACTATATATTTTGAAAGCACTATAAATAAATTTGAGATATGAAAATTTTTTTGACAATATAAACGTGATTAAGAGAAAAGGGTTAATATTGACATAATTTTGTTATCGCCTACTATAGGTACATAGATAGTCCATTATCTCTGCAAATATATGTAAGTACGCAATAAAAAAAGCTATAATAATTACACAAAATTCTTTTATATGACGCGTAAAATGTTGATAATGTTTTTTCCATTAATAGACTACAAGGCTACAAATAAAAAAATATTAAAGTTAGAAAAACTTAAGCAACTAGCTGTTTTGATCCTGATAATTATTTTATTTTATCCTGGTGATCCTGATTAGGATACTAGAATAAAGTTATTAAATTATTGTATTGTCATTGGTCCTTGATACGAGGGCAAATTTTCAAGTCAATCGGCCGATAACGAGTTGGTGAAAATTACATTAAAATATTTCGTTACATACAGGGTTATTTTGCAATAACCGGCTTAATTTGTAGAGAAGGTTCAGAATAATATAGACTAATAGAAATATTGAGCTGAACTAGCATCAGAACGCGATTCTAAAAATCAATTTCCGTTTTATGATTATAAAAATACTAGTATATCCCCAGGTTGTACGGATAATTTAGAACTAAAGCGAAATTGATTTCGGTTATGTTCTTTGAATCAACCTGTCACGGCAATTACATATATGAAAAAGTTAATGGAGAACATGGTAGCTACAAATGAAAATATCGTAAAAAATGCTTTTTACGTATTTATGTACAAAGGGATTTCGGTAGATGAAAGATTTTTTGACATTTGGGTTACCATTTTTTTATAGTCTAGGTGTAGTGTAATAGGGTGACAATCGAGCACACAGTCCACCTGATGGTAAATGGATGCTGTGGCCCATAGACATCTACATATATCATCGTTTAAGAATCAAAATGCTGATGTATTGTCAACCCTGAGGACTAAGATGAAATGCGTTTCCAGTAAAAGGGGTTACCGGTTCTCTACACTCACCATACGAAACACAGCAACATGAAGCTGCTATTTAGTGAGAGCGTGGACCTACTCCGGTCGAGCGGACGCATTCATGCTACAACCATAATATAGCTACAGCGAGGCTCTACCACGTTAGACGTTTCGTAGACTGAAAAATAAAATACATAATATCTGTTAATTTTGAAATTGCTATAAACCAGTGAGTTTTTAAGAAATTACTTGTAAGATTATGGCAACTGAGAGACAACGAAATAAACGTTTCAATAATTTGCAGACCTGAGTAAAATAGATTACAGGTGATGCATAGCAGTGAGTTAGACGGCGATTTTCAATTCATCTAAAGCTTACAATCATCTTTTTAGGAGATACCTGTCTTGTGTCAATCACTTTTGTCAATCACAAAATATCAAATGATAAATCTATAAATAATAATCAAAAAAATGAAATAAACGAAAACAAATCCAGAAAGTAAATTAAAACTAACTAATAATACATTTTATTTTATCTATTATCTACGTAATTATTGTACCTCCTCTACAGTTAGAATTTTTCGATAATGTAAATATTTCCATTTACTTATATGTAGTGTCTTTAGGGCGGCCCTTAGGCGACCAGATGGAGTGACGTCCTGGTAAGATATGTAGGAAGTTGATGGATGCGGGTGGCTCAGGGCCGTGCGTCCTTTGAGGAAGGTCTGTGTTTAGCAGTGGACTTTTGAAGGTCTGTAGTGATGCTGATGATGATCAAGCGCAATTTTTATTTTATTTTTAGTTTTATACATGATATATCACATTAAAAAGTAACTCTGCTTAATTACAAGGACAGTGTTTCACAATCTCCGATGGGGAATAATAGACAAAGGCAAGTTCATCATTCTGCTGCTTTCTATCTATATATATCATATTTAATTTCTTAATCAGATTCACAGCAATAACTGTTTTAATAACGTCTGTTTGAAGTATCAAGTTATGGGTGCTCTAACTATTTATATTCAGCCTTTTGAAATACGAAATTCGGCATACATGTTGTACTGCCGCCACTCATTGTCCTGCACACCGTAGGACACCGACATTCAGGGGCGTGATTTTGTCATGCAAACCGCAGAGCACGCCACCCTACACGTTCATTACACGGTCTGTGCACTGAGAGTCTAATGATGATATGATAAAAATAGGTAATCTTTTTTATACAATAAAGGCGACAAAAGAGCACACAGTCCACCTGATGCTAAGTGGTTGCTGTGGCCCATAGACATCTACATATATACTTGATTAAAAATCAAAACGTAGATGTGATACCGTCTTCCCCTTAGCACTAAGACAACATACTTAGTTACCAGTTAAAAGGTGCTCCAGTTCTCTGCATTCACTATACGGAACACGTCAGCATTAAGCTGCGATGTTGATGCTGATTTATGGAAGAACCATTATCTGGTCCTAGTATTCTGATATTCTGTAAGAACCATCTGGTCCTTCCTCGGTCGTGGACCTATTCGTGCTACAATAATAATACAGCTGCTCAAGGCTTAAGGCTTAAGGCTCTACCACGTTAAAAGTATTTTTTTTTTCAAATATAGCACACCTACATAAAAAGCTTTGTGCTATATATCATAATATGTAACATTATATAACATCACATTTTACGGACTCAATATTTTCTACTTTGAAAAATTAGTTTTAAGCTGTTGACACTGCAGTTTTAAAAACTAGGTAGTTACTACTATTTATATAAATAAATAAATAGGATTTAATTAAATCATACATGTTATTAGAAATTACTTAATTTTAAAATTAGTTCTTGATCTTTTTTTTAAACATCATACCATGTTTAATTAAACTTTCAAATCTCAATGTAACTTTAAATTAAATTAAAGTTATTATTGTGGTTATATAATGATATTTTAAAAACGAGATTGGAGCTGTATCGCTAACGCCAGAACGTTTCTTATTATTAAATAACTTTATCGACCTACGCAGCGACAGCCGTAGGTGGCCGTAGGCAACGCCCCGACTACCTTGCTAAAGTTTCAATGAAATTTGAGGAAATAGCAAAATTCAGTACCATTAAATATTTCACTCTGCTCTATAGAGTATAATTTTTATTATTTTTTTTATATTATATATTTCAAAATTCCTGTAAGTATTGGATGCGTGAAATTCTTTGATATTTCCTCAAATTTTATTGAAACTTTAGCAATAATAAAACAAGACAAAATTAATTTCTTTTATATTATGTATCATTTTGCATCTCAGTTTCATTAATATTTTAGTAAAGATATGTTATCATAAGCATCGTATAGGAAACCTTTTAAGGTGTATCAAATTAACATCTTTCAATATAATGTTCACAATCATCATCATCCTGCGGCAGTCCACTGCTGGACATAGATCTCTCCCAAAGTGCGCCACTTAGCCTGATCTTTGGCTTCATCTCTTTCAGATATCATACATGTGTAGATCATTGCTGATATAAATATATTTATTATTAAAAAATATACTCGTAGTTCTATCTAGTTGAAAATTGAAATTTACACAGGACTGGTATGTACGACTACTTACGTGATGGATGTAATGTAAGTAAGGATAAGTTACGTGAACTCTATATTGTCCCTTTTGCTATGGTACTGTGATACATTCGGAAATACGGTAGAGAACAGCAATTTCGGAGCATATTTTTGAAAGCAAGTTTGACTGTTAGGAGAATAACAGTCAATCTTGCCTGTTAGGCTGCAAGAAGTTAGGAGAATAGGTTGTTAACGATCTATCGCCGTCGCTCTTTGCCCGAACCTTTGTCTTTACTCTGTGCCCTAACGACTGAGCTAGACAACCGAGAGAGACCTGCACCTTGGACTAATAATACCTATGAAAAATTAACGAAATAATCGTCCGACATTCTCTTGTTTCTTCCTCCAAAATTAGACCGATTTTGTTTTATTTTTTGAAACAATATATTTATAGTAGTGGTTAATGTCAGTATGTTTTTATTTTATTTTTATATTTTTTAAAGTTTGCTGGATGTCGGCAGTATAACTAGGCAGTTTTAGTAATTTAACCCTTTCGCTGTCCCGTGCACTACATATAGGTCATTGCTATTGTCTTACTATTGTGTCTGAAAACCGGACAGTGAAAGTGTCAAAATATTTCTATGTTTTAAAATAATTAATTTAGGGATAAATCAAAACTTAGGAACATGTCAGTGATAGATATTAATTTCTATCGTAAAATAAATATTTACTCTAGTATATTTATCCAAAGAGAAAACATAGGAAAACAGGAATATGGTTCTATGGCTTAAACGCAAGCCGGATATCCTCTTAAGCAATTCCCACTAGTAGGTCGTAAAGCGCGTTTTTAATTGTAGTTTTAGTACTCATCACGCGGACTATGCCGGGAAAACGGCAGCGTAGCGGCGTCACACAGTCTGCACTCAGTCACCCACTTTATCTTTATATCTATTACTTTGCCCTATAAGTATTAGAGACAGTTATACGTGGAATAATAATTATATTATGTTGTTATATTAATATATGTTCTATTTTGCCGTGTGGTGGCGGCTTAATAAAATCCATTACCCATTTTCTAACGGCGAATATTGGAAATGCCAATGGAATTTTTTATACGTGGTAGAGCAATGCTGCAGCTATATTAGTAGTATAGTTGTAACACGAATATACGTGGTAGAGCCATGCTGCAGCTATATTAGTAGATATAGCTGCAGCATGGAATATCTGACAGCCTGTAATTACACTTGCTCGCTATACCCCTCACACCTGAATACAGCAGTGCAAGCATTGTTATTTGATGGCAGAAGAGCTACCTATCCAGACAGACTCCAAGGCACTATATAGGAGTTCTACTACTTAGTGAACGTACATATCGTCACTTACCTATTTCGAATCCATTTTCTTTAACTAATATACAGAACAGCAGGTATGTTTTGCTAGTTTAATTAGATTTCTTTAAAAACGTAGTCCTTAAGTTGACCTTTTTATCATGATTAACGAAACATGTGGCTGAAATGCGTTAAAATCTAGAAAATTCTCAGTTACAAATAACAATATATTTTGTATTTTTTTTTTAAATTTGCACGGAATGTGCGTAAAGCAAAAAGGTGTACGCCATGCTCAGTCATAATTTTACGTAAACATAAATTCCTAAGTCGTACTGAATTTATTTATATGACGCGCACAAAGCCACATTGAGGGCGTGATGAAATTTGCAATGGCGTCCGTGCGTGCCTTATCTCCCGGCTTACTCGTTACTATTTTCCATACAAAGCTCACCCCTTAAAGTGACGTGATAACGAAAAATTTGAGCTCAATTTTAACGTGACATAAAAACTCAATAACACACCTAAATGCTCTTAACTTTTGTAACTTTTTTTCTTTTATAGAATAAGGGTGACCAACGAGCACACAGTCCACCTGATGGTAAGTGGTAGTTGCAGCCCATAGACATTTACATCTATCCTGGATTACATATCAAAATGCAGATGCGTTGTCACCCGTGAGAACTAAGATTACGCTGTTATTCTGTGGTGGTCCTTCCCCGGTCGAGCCGATCATGCACATACAGCAAAATCCGTAAAAACTAGTTTTATTTAAATGTAGTGTTCGCGTAAACATAAGAAATCATTACCTTCACTAACTTAATATGCAAATGTTTTTGTTCTGAATACATTTGGACAGAAGTTGATGTTTATTATATATTTAAAGCGGCTTTTAAACGGGTCATATTTTCACTGCAAAATGTGGCTACAATATTTTTAAACATAACCCGGCCATCGTTGCAATGTTCTGCATGTATATTATGTTCAGAATGTGTATACGGCAACATACGAGTATCTGCAACAGTATGGCCTATAATGCTAGCCTCGTACTTAGGCTACAGTTAGGGCAACAATGGCTAAATAGCCGTGTTGCAGTGTTTTTTATTATTTTAAATAACGAAATGAAAAATAAATGGAGAAGCACGTGGAATCGACCTTGATAGGCGTGATACTTTAAATAACAAAAGGTAATATTAGTTAAAGATTTTTTTTATAGGAGAAGGGGCAAACGAGCATGTGGCTCATCTGATGGTAAGTGACTTCCACCGCCCATGAACAACTGCAACACCAGGGGAATTGCAGATACGTTGCCAGCTTTTTTATTATGCCGTAATAAACAATTATTGGAAAACTTTACAGGAGTTTATAGATGTAATTATTTAATACCCGCGACTTCGATATATTGACAAAGTTTTCGTATGTGCGAAGGAAAAAACATCAAAAAGACAAGATTTCTTTGTAAACAATGTTATTCGTTGCTCCGTTTGTAGCTAAAATGTACAAATTATCTGTGTTTGTAACGCGAGAGCAAGTGACGTATAGTTCACCGTGTGAAACCCCCGTATAAAAATCGTTGTTTCTTAAAACTTTAATAACTTTATATTAAACTAGCTGTTCCTCGTGACTTCGCCCGCGTGGAATTTATTACGATTGGATTTTATGGGTTTTAATTTTTTAATTCCTTTTCTAAAATAAAAGTAGCCTTATTCCTTATAACATTAGTTATCTGCCAGTGAAAGTCCCGTCATAATCGGTCCAACCGTTTCGGAGATGAGCCAGAACAAACAGACAGACAGACAAAATTTTTAAAATTGTGTTTTTGTTATAAGTACCGTATATACTTTCATATGCATACAAACAGACACTTCAATTTTATTTGATTATTTTGTATAGAATTGTAAAGATGAAGATATCGCAATATTTTTTTTTTTTAGATAAGGGCCAAGTGTCCAAGAAATAAAACTTAGAAAGCCTAATTGTAATCTATCCAATAGTTTTTTTCGTGATGCGCACACAACTGCAAAACTCTATCATTTTATTTATATAGATTACACAGAAAAAGTGACTTCCAATTACTTTTAATCATATTAGTTAACAATTCTTTACTTTAAAAAATTTAAAAATAATTCGACAAATTTTTGGCCATTTCAATTTATAGTTAATCAATCACATAAGAATAAATAAGTAATCATAGAGACCAGAAAGGACGAATATAGCAACTTTCGTCGTCATCACTAGCAAACTTCATATCGTTTCAGACAGACATACACATGTGTTATGTCGATAAATGAAAAGAGAGAACTGAATTTGCAAAAATATTGCTATATATTGCAATGTATCTGCTGGCATTGCTGGCAACACTATTACAACCACATATTGCAGTGAAAATGTGGCTCGCTTAGAGCACCTTAATAGAGAATAGAGCGTGACATAAGGAAGAATAAAAGAGGCACTTATTCTCAAGTGATACTAACCAAATCTAAATCTGCACTTTGCTGTTTATAGACGGGTCTCGACCCGCTGATAGATAAATCAAACCCAACCAACCCAAAAAAGCTGAAATGAATAAAAATACTGGTAATGAGGAGCAGCAATGCCAGGATGAACCTGCCTATTCAGTATGGTGTGGTATAATCTTCTGAATAAGTTAAATTAATGTCTTGCATTTGTTACTTTAATAAATAGTATAATATATTAAGTTATGTAAGTATTGTAAGTAATAAACAGTATATGAAGATGTACATTAACTGAAACAAATTTTGAAATTCATTAAATAAATATTCATATAATATATTGTTGGTAATGATGGTAAAAAATAAAAGGATATACGAACAAATGAAACTATATAGGTTTTTTTTTAAAGAATACCAGCAATGCAGCAGAAGATATAGTTACCAGGTTTAAAAAAGGAATGCTACTGTGTTTTGGACACCTAGAGAGAATGAATTAGAAAAGAGACAAAGCAAATTTATGCAGATGAAGTGAATAGAAGATTGACTCACTAAATTGGCGATATACTGAAGATGGGTCATATTAAGAGTGTCCTTAACTAACGCTCATGTCATGCGTAGATATATGAACTTGATAGAAGCAAGAGAAGTAGGTATGTCAGGATCACACTAAATGGATTTCCATAGTATCTGCAGAGCGTGGTACGTGGTACGTGGTAGAGCCATGCTGCAGCTGTATTATTGTTGTAGTACGAATGGGTCGGCTCGACCGGTGAACTACCACGCTCTCACAGAATACCAGCGTAAAATAGCAGCTTAACACTGTTGTGTTTTGTATGGTGAGTGTAGAGAACGGGAGACCCTTTTTACTGGAAAAGAGGCATTCCATCTTAGTCCGCATGGGTGACTACGCATCTGCATTTTGATTCGCAAACGATGTTAGATGTAGATGTCTATGGGCCACAGCAACCACTTACCACCAGGTGGACTGTGTGCTCGTTTGTCACCTTATCCTATAAAAAAATATGAGAAATAAGAAAAAAAATTATTTCGAAGATATGTGAAGTTCACCAACACGCATTGGGGCAGCGCGGCGGACAATTCCTTGCCCTAAAACCCTCTCAGAAATTAGATGAGGTCTGTGTCCAGCAGTGGGACGTATATAGGCTGTAAAAAAGCCATGACGCTGACTCTTACGTAGCAATATAGTACAATTACCAATAAGGTAGTATTATGCTGTGACCAACGAAGGTCATTGCGGAATTTACAACTACAAAAGCCGATTAGTTATAATTCTAAGAGCGTTACAAGATTACACGGGTTTATGATTTTAGGCATAATCATGCACTGCTCTTTTTATCATATTATTTTTTACATTGAATTTCATATTATTTAATAACATAATAATAAACTCATACTGCGGTTAGTGACGTTTTCTTTGCTCAGGAGTTAAGTACGGAAGTAGAAGATTAAGACTAAGAACTCACAGAGCGATATTTACTCACGCCCGCATCGGCGTGGGGTTGCGATTTTATTTTAAAACTCACAGATTAATGAACAAGTCATCGCGCGCCAGAGCTTACTTATCATTAATCTATGTTAAAACTCATGAGAATACAGTTTTCTGGGATTCCTTTGCCTGCCGTGGAGGCGGTAACACCCGCAAACTTGACGGGAGATTATCCCAAGTCGGGTGGGTGCAAGGTGAGTTTTTTTTGCGATTATCAATTGCCAGTAAAGGACACGCCGCCATGCGTCCGCGTCTCCCGCGGTTTACGACGTGCGCGATTCTGCTAATTGTGCCTATCTGTGCAGCCGTAGCCGCAAATAACGGCCGGCACTGCGGATATACATCGTGTCGTGATAATTTGCTATAGTCACATTTTAAAGAGAGTGTTTTTAAACTGTGCTATAGTCATATACCTATATTTCCTATATTAAACACGTGAAGCCGTCTCACTACCACTATGGGCGCGGGTAAATATTGCTTCCATGAAATTCTAGCAAGCCTGGTAAGGAACGTCGCATAACCCCAAACCCGACTGGTGCAGCCCAAAAAAGAGGTAACATTTGTTACTTGTATATGTGAAAATATATATATATATATATATATGTGATATATATATATATATATATATATATATATATATATATATATATATATATATATATATACATTACTTATCTTTGTCTGTAAATAATAAAGTAATTTGCGAACTTAGACAAATATATCTCAATCTGTTTTACATAATTGCATGGGTAAGAGAATTACATACATACATATAATCACGCCTTTTTCCCGTAGGGGTAGGCAGAGACCACTTCTTTCCACTTGCTACGATCCTCCCATACTTGTTTCGCTTAGCCGTGGGATACTCATCCCAATTTACCTGTCCGGTAGTTGTGGTATAGTATACGGGTATGCGACTCCGGCTTCCCTAGCTGTTACTGTCCTATCCTTTGCCCTCCTGGACGGTAATATCCTACATTTCCTATTTCCTACCCTAACTTACCTTACTCTTCCTTTTCACACCACCTATCCTTCCTCTTTTCCTAATCCAACCCTCCCCGCCAATCCAACGTCTGCCGCGCGGATGGATACATGGCTAGGGGCAAGCCTAGTCGTTAGCGTGCCACACTGCCCTGGGACCGGGCGACCCCAGAATTAGGCTAGCCTTACCCTGGCATGCGGGGCTCTGTTGGGGGGGACAAACCTTTCCTCGCTATTCGTAGGAACGCAATGGACAATAATAACAGAATTATGCTATCATTATATAAAAATACCTTATAGAATACACTACCCTATATTATTTAGTCGGTTTCGTAAGAAACGAGCGTGACGATCCTTACTACAACGTGACATGCCCATTTCTGTAACATGTTTCATCTTTACGAGCTAATGAAGAAGAAGAGGAATATAAATATAGCGGTCATGACAAAACTTGCGGTCATGACAAAACTTGCGAGCTAAAAACTAATAAGTCATTAATAACTATATTTCAAATAACTATTTATAATTTGCATGTAGTTTATACGTGGTACTACTAATATAGCTGCAGCATGGCTCCTGCAGCTATATTAGTAGTATAGCAGTTGTAGCACGAATGGGTCGGATCGACCGGGGAAGGAACACGCTCTCGCAGAATACCAGCGTAAAATAACAGCTTAATACTGCTGTGATTCGTATGGTGAGTGTAGAGAACCGGAGACCCTTTTTACTGGAAAAGAGGCATTCCATCTTAGTCCTCACGGGTGACATCGCATCTGCATTTTGAGTCTTTATTGAGGATAGATGTAGATGTCTATGGGTCACAGTAACCACTTACCATCAGGTGGATTGTGTGTTCGTTTGTCACCCTTTCAAATAAAAAAAAATATATAAATATAGCGGTCATGAAATTACAAAATTTGCGAGCTAAAAACTAATAACTATATTTCAAATAACTATTTATAATTTGCATGTATGAAATATATATTTTAGGTCACAGTAATCGGGTTCTCTTAATATATTAATATTAATTTCCTTGTTGTCTATGATACACGAGAACAGCTCTTGTTTTACTTTTTGTACCCTCAAAAAGTGTTGTAAGTAACTAGTCGCTGATAAAGAAGTTTTTCTTTTGATAATGGCTACATTATCCTTGTTAAAAGACGATCCCCTTAGCTCCTAGTTAAGAGTTCCGGTCGTAGCTTAATATGTCAAAGGATTTATTATCGCTGAGCCCGGATTAAAATCGACTTCTATTTGCTTTTAAGAGTTATAAGAGGGCTACTTGATATCATAGATTTCTAAAAGCAAATACGTTAATCAGAGTCTAAGGTAACGAAAAACATCGATGTCAATTAAACTAATGTCTTCATTTTTAATATATATTTAATAGCATTACAATGAAGAGAGCTGACAAGAATTTTGATTGGAAACTTATTACTGTTGGCGGATTGTTGTTCCTCTTTTACTGTTTAATTAATAGATTTAAGTGGATTTTTAAAACGTTCAACTAAACAACTATTAAGGAAAGAAAGAAATAAGTGTTAAATGTCAATATAAACCTCAAGTTATTTTATTCGCGTAGGCGCTTTAAAAACGGCGGCCTAAGCCAGTCGGTGGATGACGATAGTATCTTAAATACTATCGTCATCCACCGACTGGCTTAGGCCGCCGTCAAAACCTCCCAAAACTCCGCAATGTGATGTATCGGAATATTTGAACAAATTATTATCAAAGATGCTAGAGATACTATACGAGTAATAAATGTTTGAATTACGAATGGTATATTTTTTTAAACATAAAACATAATGTCATACTTTTGGCGGTCCCGTGTTAATTGTTTTTTAACACAAGTTAAAGTTTGGCATTCGTAACAGAAATGGAATTGACGCAAAAAAATTAGGGCAATGTTTTTTTAAGATTTTAAAAGTTCACTCTTTGCGCAAGATTACACTGCTCGTCGTCAAAATGCTTTTGGGAGAGAAACACCTCTCTGACTCAAATGAGCACCGTAAGGCAATTGGTACGCAGATTTGGTCGAAACCGTTTTTCCCCCATTATGAAATTCATGAAGGTCGACCCTCAACTGGGATCACTGAGGAAAATGTGGCTACTGTCAGGCGACTAATTGAGGAAAATCGGCACATCACCTGTAAGGAGATTTAAGGACATTTGGGTATCGGTACGAGACAAATGCAATAAAATTACATCATTTTTTTTATAGGATAGGGTGACAAACGAGCACACAGTCCACCTGATGGTAAGTGGTTGCTGCGGTTCATAGACTCCTACATTTATCCTCAACAAAAAATCAAAATGCAGACGCGTCGTCACCCGTGAGGACTAAGATGGAATGCCTCTTTTTCAGTAAAATGGGTCTCCGGTTCTCTACACTCATTATACGAATCACAGCGGCGTTAAGCTGCTATTTTACGCTGGTATTCTGTGAGAGCAAGGTCCTTCCTCGGTTGAGCCGACCCATTCGTGCTACAACTATACTATTAATATAGCTGCAGCATGGCTCTACCACGTGTAAAACAATTAAAAATTAGAAAAATTTGTTGCAGCTGGATTCTTCATGAACACGCCCCAAAAAAAGGTTTTTAAAGTATGATCATGGACGTTCTGACGATCGCTGTGTTTGACAGGACAGGTTTGTTTGTTTGTGTGTGAGACAGGAGATGAAATGGATATATTTTTACACTCTGAAGGAAGCAATAGTCTTCTGTATGGGTGTTTGAAGGCAACAGCAAATCCACAAAATTGAGGCCGGCAAGAAATGTGGGCAAAGAAATGGTTGCGTTTTTTCTCTCAGTCCAGTCCTGTCTGCCCGATCCTACTTGATAAGCAAAAGATATTCAGTTTTCAAAAAGTTTGGGAAAAACCACCAACAAGTCGCATCCTATTGCACTATGACAATGTTTCTGCACACACCGCGAACAAGACAAAATCATTTTTGGATTCTGCAAATGTGTTGCTCGTGACCCATCTTACTATCCAGAACTCATACCATGCGATTTGTTTAGTTTCACACAACTAAAATTAAAACAAAAAAGCTGATGATCTTCAAATGCTTGAACAGATTTTCTTGAACCATAGCTAAGAACACACTAAATTAAGGCACCTTTCGAGCAAAAAAATTGTCCGTTCAAGAGCTATGATGTCATAGACCGACACACAGATAGGTACACAGATACACAAATAAACAGATACACACTACAAACATATAACACCCCTCTGTTATCATCTGGGATATAAAAAAATCAAAGATTCGATGAGAGGTTTGATTTAAGGAGCCAGAAGAGGCCGTGATAGCTTTCAACCTTAATTTATCAAAAATGGTTTGAACGAATGAAAGAGTGCTATAAAAATAAAGTGTTATATAAAAATTTGTATTGGAGAATACTTTGAAAAGCACTAAATATATTAATTTACATATAAATTGTTTTATTTATGAGTTAAGCAAAACTTTCAATACGACCCACGTAATATCCTATTACCTGGCGCTGGCAAAAGTACTAGGTAGGTAAAGTACTAGGCAAATGACTACCGTGCGAGTCCACTTCAAAGAAAAAAAAGGAGCTAAAAGTGAAAATTAAACTCAAAGAAAGACTGCCATAGATCCGTTGTCTACCCTGAGGACTAAAAGCAAATGTCTCCCAGCCTGCAATTATACTACCTACTACCCAAAGCAAAGTATAGGAGACAAACAAGACCACTCACACACACACACACACACACACACACATAGGCGCACGCAACCACGCACGCACGCACGCACGCACTATTTCATTTATTTTCTTGCTTTTGTAAAATTGTTTCAATTATATCATTATTTTTCTGTAAGTAAGCAAAATACTTTATAACCTGCCAGAAGTATTTATCACCTTGTTGGCGGCGTTATTCGCAAAAAACCGTACACGTTTAATTTACATACCACTTCACCGGTAAGAAAATACGCTTATTAAAATAATAAATCAACGTCTTGGCAAAAGTAGCTCATTGTTATGGATATAACTAATGTGAATGTATGAAAACGAAATTGTTAATTAATTAATAAAAATAATATATTGGTAAATCCAATTGTACCTTATCCAATCCAATAATACCTTAAGCGTATTAAAAAAATTACGTGTAACATGATTATACTAAATACTTTATAATTATTACTATACTTCCAATTTCCCGATCATTTTATGTTAAATTTCAATTTAAAAAAAAAAGCTTAGAAAATCCAAAAATGCACGACTCATAATGCTCATATGATCGTGAAAAAATTAAAATAAATGTAAATTGTAGTTTTATTCGTCAAAGAGTTCCAGTAGCAGTCACCGAAGTACACTTTCAAGTCACTCTATCAAGTCCAGAGGTAAGGTCTCATCATAACTAACAAAACGAGGCCAAACTCGGCACATATGGTTCTCCTCGTCGACTGGTTCCAGTAGCAGTCATCAAAGTACACTTTCAAGTCACTCTATCAAGTCCGGAGGTAAGGTTTCATCATAACTAACAAAACGGGACTAAACTCGGCATATCTAGTTCTCCTCGTCGAGTGGTTCCAGTAGCAGTCATCAAAGTACACTTTCAAGATTTATGTCATAATAGCTGTACACGCTGTAAGATTTATGTTATAGTAGCAGTACCCGCGACTTCGTCCGCGTTGCTTCATATATTAACAATGTTTTCGATATATAAGTCATATTAATAAATATATAAATGGTGAAAAATTACTGAGAAAACTATAGGAATCTACGGGGGGCAATTGATCAAGGTACAATTGAACATCATTAGGTCGCTCGCGCAAATAATGCGCGGCTGGCACTAACTTCATCATGAGGCAGAGGTAGAAGAGACTTCTCAAACACTTGGCCCACTTCTCCGCGGCAAGAAAACACACATCACTGAATATGTAGTGCTTATAAAAATCATTGTTTCTTAAAACTTTAATAACTTTATATTAAATTAATGGCAATAATATCTTTTTAGATAAGGGCCAAGTGAAGTTTTAGGTGATGCGCGCACAACTGCAAATCTCTATAATTTTATTTATATAGATACCCGCTACGATGCTGAAAACCTTTGATTCTAGAATTCATAAAAGTGTGAGCTATTCCACTCTAAGATACTGCAATAAATAAATCTTTAGTTTATTAAAACTGAGTCAAAAAAATAATCATAAATACCAACGTTTAAAAGTAATTTAATTGTACTGAAAACGCACTGTAGTTTTTTTTATTATGTACTGTTTTGTCGCATATATGTACGTGCAATTACGAGAGACTAGCTTCTTTGTACCTTGACAGACATCTATCTTGTACATCCCCACGATGTTCGTCTTTGACGACTTTAATATGCGCTTCAACACAAGGCGGTTTTTTATAGGATAAGGGTGACAAACGAGCACACAGTCCACCTGATGGTAAGTGGTTACTGTGGCCCATAGACATCTACATTTATCCTCGATTACGAATCAAAATGCAGATGCGTTGTCACCCGTGAGGACTAAGATGGAATGCCTCGTTTCTAGTAAAAAGGGTCTCCGGTTCTCTACACTCACCATACGAAACACAGCAGCATTAAGCTGCTATTTTACGCTGGTATTGTGTGAGAGCGTGGTCCTTCCCCGGTCGAGCCGACCCATTCGTGCTTCAACTATACCAGTAATACAGCTGCAGCATGACTCTACCACGTAAAACGGTTTTTCGAATGTGTATTGAAATATGTGCGCCTTCTTTATCTCCATCTCTTTCTCTAAGTATTCCTCTACAGCAACATCAAAAAGCTCGCAAAAGAAACTGGCCTCACGTATCTGACTATAGCTGTGATCTGTGTGCGAGCTTTCGACGTAATACAGCTAAAATCAGACACTCATCTTGAGTATGTTGCGCCAGCTCCTATGCCGATAACATTCTGACACAAGGTAGTCGACTCTCTTAACAATTTTCGATAGTCAATTACCGATATTTTTTATTGATTTATTTTTAATTAAAAAAGCTTAAATGTAACACCTTAAAGCTAAGGGTACGTAGGGCGGACTCAATGCCATGCGGCATTTTCTGTCAGTCAAGCCTGCTATACATATGTTTTCTGCATTTCATATCAGTTGTACATACAGTTGTAACACATATTATCAAAATACATTATACAATAAACTTAACGAGATGAAAATTACTAATAAATTTAAAGCCATATTTCTGGTAAATTGATTCGATATTTGGAGAGTGATTTCGCTTCCAACAATGCAAAATTGCGAAACAGCCGCAAATGCCGGGCGTCGTCGACCACAGACAGACCCACACAACGTATAAATCAACCGATCTTACATTACACGTTGCGTTACATGTGGGTATTTTCATATTGCGTTATTACGATTAATATCTGAAATAAAGTATATTGTCAGACTGATAGATACAATTACATTATAATTGATAGAATCAGGCGTTACTTTGTGGAAATCCATTATAATGTGGTTGTTATAAACTAATTTGCTTAATTCCGCGTAAAGAAAGAAAATGATATGTTCCCTTAAAACTGGGCAGGACATGTCATATTCTTTCTTTACGCGGAATTAAGCAAATTAGTTTATAACAACCCCATTACAATTACATTACTTTTATTGTCTCTTTTAAACACGTACGCATCATAAAATAAAAAACTAAAAATACTGGCTTTTTACATAAATTTATAAAAATATGCATGTATGTGAACAGCTACAACAAAAGGAACTTTTATTAAGAAGCATTGTTTATAAATTAATTAGTAAAAATATTTTCTCTTCATTATAAGCCCGTGGATATGAAGGGAGATGAGTAACAAGAGATGCACGTAGTTGATGGATGCAGACGGCTCAGGATCTTGCTTTGTGACATTCCTTAGAGGAGGCCTGTTAGGTAGTGGACTTTGATGTTGAGGATTACGATGAAGAAAGTAACAGCCCACTAAAAGGGCATAGGCTTCACCCATATAGGGAGTTAGCGTGGATTAAATTCTAATGCATATTTATCCACTCTGGATTAAATAATAATCAAATTTGAGTTGAATTTATTTTAGAATATAATTTGTCAGTAAAAGATATTTCAAAGACATTTCAACGAAATCGAATTGATGTCTGATAAGTAATTCAAACCTAAATCTGCTCACAGGTTGCGCGAAAATTCGGCAGTAAAGTTAGGTAGTATATTATACAAACTTGTTATATTATGTTCTCCTTTTTCATGCTCATTCGGAGTGTTCAAAAGTTCAACGCAATATGTTATTTTAATGCATATTTTATGTTACTTTTAACAGTTTTTATTATGTAATAGCATAAATCTTTATAAATTAATAAAGAAATAAAGCGTGTGTGTGTACTTATGTACGCACGTAGGAAGTTATACTTATTTAGCGTAACAAAACAAAAATAACTAAAAATTATATATGACCCTAGAAACACTTGTGAGAATTGACGGCTCCGTGGCGCAGTGGCTTAGCATAGAGTTGCAGCATAGGGTTCGATTCCCGCACGGAATGGGGAACAATGTAATGATGAATGATGATACGTATGTTACCGTCTGACACAAGAACGGGTACGATCGGTATCGCTACCTCTAAATAATCAACACGTTTCAAAATACCTAAATCTAAGATATTTTATTCTAACTCAACTGTATTTTTCAAAGCTAGAGGTACTATTCTCAGATTAAAAAAAACTTAAAAAGTGAGCATCATTGTTTATTTTTAAAGTTACTCTATATTTATTAAAAGTCCCCAGTTCACTTGGATACTGTGAATATGTTCTTTCAGTTGTTTTACTAAGTCGTTATGTTGTAAGTTGTTACAATCACCAATACACAGTTTTATATTAAACGACGTTATAAAATCAAGACCCAACAGAACTGGTTGTTTTACATCTTTTTTTATAAAAACACTGTTATAAAAATCTGTTTTTATAATTTCAGTACGATTTTCATACGTCACCGGTAATAAATAATAGTCCAAAGGAGATATTTTCGAGCCGTTATAACAATTTAAAATAACGATACAATGGTTTAATAAATAATCATTGTGAAAATAGGATTGATATACATTCTACTGTAGAACAGATACAGCACTGCTAATGTCTATCTATAATATAAAAATGAATCGCTGAATGTGTTGCTAAGCGGCAGCTGCATTGATTTCGCTAATTCTTTTTTTATAATATTCCTTGAAGTACGAAGATGGTTCTTACGGAGAGAAAAATTTAAAAAATTGCCTGAAAATGTCTAAAAACAACACTTTTCTATATTCCCATACAA
This sequence comes from Parnassius mnemosyne, assembly GCA_963668995.1. NCBI lineage: Eukaryota > Metazoa > Arthropoda > Insecta > Lepidoptera > Papilionidae > Parnassius > Parnassius mnemosyne. Next base: position 33,962,169 of record CAVLGL010000159.1, read on the forward strand.
AAGATTCGTAATAATACTTAAAAGTCAATTTGAACTTTAATACCATACCATAAAGTTTAAGTGTTAGTGGAGGGGTTCCGGGAAGGCAAAACAATTGAGTGACGTTAGTATCGTATAAATATTAATGTCAATATTTGTCAATATTTATACAAACTAGCAGATAAATGATGTTATAAGGAGTAACTTGGGCTGATTTTATTTTAGAGTTCCGCAAAAAATAACTCCACGCAGGCGAAATCGCGGGGAACAGCTAGTAATGATATAAAATATAATATTGAATGAATTGAACTTTTTAATTTCAGAAATTCAAAAAGGATAAATCAAAAGTAGTTTTGACAAATATTCTTGGTCAAACCACCTTTAACCGATGTAATTTGGTCGAAATCACTACGACCCAATATTTTTGCAGTTAAAAATGGTTTTGACCAACGTCTTTAGCCAAAACTACTTTTGATTGCAAAAATCAGTTCAAAGTGGTATTGACCAACATCCTTAGTCAAAACTACTTGTTTGCGCCAAACGCTAGAATTCAAAATTATTATAAAGGAGGCGCGTTAGTACGCTTTGTCGATGTACTTAGCCGGCGGGCACGCGTCAAGCAGGCCCCCCCCCACCCGCGCTGAACGCGGGGGAGATCCTGTATGTGTCGCCAAGCGGCCGCCGAGCATTGCTAGCTGTAATTCGAATCGAACCGCGTGGTGCCGAATTTGTTAACGAATTTGTGCAGCGACGAATAATCGTGTTGTCTAGAACATTAGATTCCCGGTTGTCTAATTATTGACAAGTTAGTGTTTAATTGTACCGTTGCGTTAAGCGCCTTAAAAAGTCGCGGTCGTTTTTCGAAACAATTGTCGAGTAGTGAAAGAAAGTGAACTTTGACCCACCAGTCATGCCGCGTGTTACTCTTTATAGTTAACGATATTTAGTTGCGTCTTGACGTTAGTTAAATGTATTAATGTCAATATTTGTCAATATTTATACACACTGGCAGATAGCTAATGTTATAAGGAGTAACTTGGGCTGTTTTTATTTTAGGGTTCCGCGAAAAATAGCTCCACGCGGGCGAAGTCGCGGGGAACAACTAGTTTCACATAAAATTCGCTTTGACGCTGTTAACACGACCGCTCTCATCGGTGCACCCTATATTATAAAAATCGTATAAAATACCCTTTACTAATCTTGTGAAATACCCTTTACAAACCACTCTTACAAACACGTTGTAAATACCCTTCTTTATTACAATTTTGACAAAAATAATTCGCATATCGACATTTATTTTTAGTATGGTTCTTATATCCACAAACCAAGCAAGAAATGTTTTTTTCTGTAGCTTGACAAACAGAATTTTTTGGGCTCGTAAAGCGAAAGTGGGGCTCGAAAACGGTTTGCGCTGCCATTAATGATATGGCTAGTCCCTAATCTTGCAATGACCTTTGAATTGCAACTCGAGCACATCATACGCTTTGTGCTAATTCCAACACTTTGTTGAATGTCAAGCTATCCATGTTTTCACTAAAAAAGTTTTGTCTTTTTGTGGCATTTGCCAATCCTAGCACAAACTTGTCTCGTAACAAGTCCTATTTTAAAATCACAAAACTGTGCGAGATGACGAACCCGGGCACACCATTAAGTTAAGTCTTCGCCTGGTCTTTGTTCCGCTTTATAAAAAAACATATCTTTCAGCAAACATTCATTTCTTTGAGGAAAACTGGTTGTCAATCTTTTCAATAAGAGTCTTATAAGCTAAGTATTCTAGTTTTAACGGAAAAAATTAAATCGCGTACTAGGCGATATGTATCTTCTGCTAATGATGTGAGCAATAAAACTCTTCTCATAACTAATGCTTTGTCAGTGCCGTCATGATAATCATTTGCCATACGAAACTGGACAAATCGACTCATAAAAATATCCCACTCTTGCATGTGGTAATCAAATGTGAGGTTGTTGCTGAACAACACATTTCCTTTATTTGACATTATTTATTTGCAGCTATTTAACTTTATTGCACTCAGTAATGCGTAAATAAGGTCCTCGTCGCCAAATATTGTGTATTTATAGGGAATACCACCACTAAAACACAAATAAAATTTATACCTTTTATTGAATGACAACACAACAGTCACATCCTAGTTTTTCCATAAGCCTACAATATGGCTTCATACTCTACAATAATATAAATAAAACATGTATTGTAGATTGATATATATTTGAATTACTACCTTAAATATAGTTATCAGTTATCACGAAAATTTGAGAGACAATTACCAACTGAAGTCGTGTATCGGTGTGCCTGCGCATCGTACAAATTCATTCTCATCATTTTTCGCAAATGCGCCAAAAGAAGTATAACTTCACAAATATCTCACCTTTCTTGTTCTAATATATAAATAACTTCAGACAAAGGAGTAAATAAACACACTTAAAAAAGGTAAATGTGTTAAGTAGCTACCTATTTACAATCACATAACAAAACACATGAGCTTATAGAAGATCTTATACAATGTTATTTGCAAATAAAGACGATTCAAGTAATTGAACGTTAAGTAGTTTTGGCAGTTAAATTTCAAAAACACTGTGTTACTTTACAAAATATACTTTTTATCATGCCCAAATCATGTTGTTTAATTTATCATAATATATTATCTAACCATTGCATCGCAGTGCGAACCCGGAAAACTCTCTAGGAAAAATATCTGTACGTAACTATTCTCGGGTAAGAACGCAGACTCAAAAGTTTCCGGGCCCGTAGACATTAAATGTTATTTGGAACGGTAACAACTGAAACAAATTTTAATGGATTTTAACATGTTTAATTTACTTATTTTTATAGTGCCCAATGCCACGGGAGGGGTATGAAACGTCGAGAATATACAAATAAGTTTAACGCAATAAAATCCGTAAATTTTACATTGTGTTTTTATTATATAAGAATTAATCAATCATCAAAGTTTCAAATTGTCATGTACAGGGTTATTTTGCAATAACCGGCCAAATTTGCAGAGAAGGTTCAGAATAAGTAATATAGGCAAATGGTGAACAAAAATTAATTAAAAATAATCTCAAACATTCTGTCCTTTTTATCTTTTAAACTCAACATGCGCATTATGTTATGCGCACGCACACATTTGTAAGGGTCGATCGGTAGGCAAAAAGATTATTGCCCAGAAATCACATTCAATTTTGGATAATTTCAAATAAAAGTAGAAACGAGTAAATAATCGTATTTTCAAAAACCGTATTAACAGTATATAATTCTTTGAAAATAACCCTGTATATAGCGTTATTTAAAGAAACGTCTATATAAAAGTTTCATGATCGTTACTCTATTTTCAAGACGTTCCCTTAGAGAGGTATTAAAGTTATCTACGTCAAAACGATTGAACATACTCATACGTTTTCCGTACACTTCAAGTCAATGTACTCAGTGAACTCAATTATCTGTTGAACGAAAGACGTTAGAGAATCTGATATTAGTTAGTAGTTAGATAGTTTAAAATTACAAATAGATAATTTTAAGTTAACATGTTATTTATTTTTTTATTATAAATAATAATATGGCATATTAAAACTTCATATAATATAAATTCAGACGAACAAAGAAAGAATACTAAGTAAGTTTTTGACACGCACTCACACACATAACTTCTTGTTTCTTTGCATATATTAAGTGCACCTAAAACCATGTTGTAGGTTGAAAATAAATTTACACACTTTTTTTTTATCTTAGAAATCTCATGTTACAAGTCTCATGTCCTCAAACCAACAAATAAAGATGGACAGAACACTGCGTGAAGATACACAGTGGCCTGTCCAGCTTTATATATATATATATATATATATATATATATATATATATATATATAGTTATTTTACGCTGGTATCCTTTGTTGTTCTTCAGCTTAGGATCCACTGCTGTATGTTTTTTATAGGATAGGGTAACAAACGAGCACACAGTCCACCTGATGGTAAATGGTTGCTGTGACCCATAGACATCTACGTCTATCCTCGATAAAGAAACAAAATGCAGGTGTGTTGTCACCCGTGAGGTCTAAGATGGAATGCCTCTTTTCCAGTAAAATGGGTCGCCGGTTCTCTACACTCACCATGCGAAACACAGCCGTGTTATTTTACGCTGGTATTCTGTGAGAGTGTGGTCCTTTCCCCGTCCAAGTCGACCCATTCGTGCTACAACTATACTACTAATATAACTGCAGCATGGCTCTACCACGTATGATAAAACCACGTATATAGAAGGGTTACTCTAATAATAGGTAGAATTTTCTATAACCGCTACGCTTAGTTTGCGGTAATCACTGCATCAGTCGTTTCACACCATTGATGCTACTTCTCGTAGCTAGCCAGCCTATTTTAATATCTGGCATAATATTATAAGATTAAGTCGCTGTGAAGTGGCGACTTAAAAGTATCCACTACCCCATATCATCCTGCACGGCTAGCATGGGCTGGGGACAAAAAATTTATCCCCCGATTATATCCCCTGACAAGAGATAAAATTATCTTGTCCCTATGTTCAAGCACGGCAACGGGGAGAAGTATATCCCCGTTTGACATAACGACTAGACATATATCCCATCCGCAGCATGGAGTCAAATGAAATGAAAAATTATGCTTTTTGACAGTTGAAAGGGAAAATTATATCCTAGTTCATTGGACGTGGGTTTAAGTTTATATTCATATAAAAAATCTATCTAAGTCTATCTCCCATTTTATCTACTGTGGATATTATATCCACCGGTGTTCCCATGCTCGAAAGGTGAATAAAACTAAGCTAGGGGATAAAAATTTTCTCCTTTTCCCGCGGGATAAAATTGTCTCCTGCCCATGCTAGCGCTGCTGTGGGTGTAAGCGGCGACAGAGAGAAATAAAACAGGATATGGGCAGCTGCATCTTCCTAATTACAACTCTACAACAACAATATAACGCTATTAGGCAATCTTTGGGGAGGCCTATGTTCAGCAGTGGACATTTGACAGGTTGTAATGATGATAATCATGATATATTATTAGTTATACTGTTATTTAACTTAGGCCACGAGAATAAAGGTGTATTTTCCATCGCCTCTTATGCCACAGTATAAAATAGGATGATGGATTCCCTTACGCCACGAACACACTGTAAACACAGGGTCACGAAACGCATTAGATGAAGCAACGTCATTCTTATTCCATACTATTGTCAAGAAAACCAATTTTAGGCATTGCACAAACGAGCCATTGACCACAACCACTAGTAGCCGACGACAAGCAGTTCACATCCTTTTGAATTGAATACTCTTTTAGAGTAAGAGTGGTTTGAAACTCAATGAAACGAAAAAGTGACACTAAAAAGAGACTAACATATACATCTAATAGGGTATAGCCTGCAAGAGAATGAGTTAGAATACGGTACACAGTGTTTCCTATTATCTATTACATACTTTAGTTACCATATGCCACTCGTGTCATTTGTTGAAATTAAAAACTTAGAGTCTGTATATATATAGCATACAGGTGGTGGGTGAAATTTAAAATTTTGTACAACCGACTTTATAATATAAAAAATAATTTATTGTTGATTTTTTACTAACCGCTCGACCGATTTCGATAAAATGTAAATGCGACTACCTTTTGGGTAAATATAAATGGGACAAACGAGCACACAGTCAACCTGATGGTAAGTGGTTGATGTGGCCTATAGACATGTACATCTATACTCGTAAGTACCTGGGAAGATTGATCCTTTAAAACAAAAAAGAATTTTCCAAATCGGTTCAGGTGTCTTCGAGTAATCAGTGAACATACTCGTACATAAAAAAAGATTCCGACGAATTGAGATCCTCCTCCTTTATTGAAGAAGGTTAAACATGTAAAATAATTTTTAAACTTGATAACAATATTATAATAAATAAACCCTACAATTATCCTACTCGCGATGCTCTGCATTTGTCCCACTATCTCGCAAGTTTAGTTTCCTGAAGGTTTCGCTTATAGCGCGTGTGAACTTCGCACCATTTTTTTTTTCATACGTTTTGTATAGACCGGTGGCAGCCACTAGCTACTAAAGAGGTTTTTTTCGAACCAGTGGTAATTAAACAAAAGAGTGACTTTCAATAAGTATTACTTATAATCTATATTGAATAAAAAAGTTTCTGTTTCTGTTTCAGTATTTTTAACTCTGACGATCACCGTGGCTGTAGGCAGTGGATCGCTTACACCGAGTCTTATATATAAAATTTCGTAATGTAAAATAGAAACTTATTTAAGTTCCTTGCTTCTAGATATTTGCAAATTTAAAATCAGCTTTTATACAGAATGCCTTAGGTACGGATTACATGTAATCCGATGAAGCGGTGTCGAATAACATCCAACCTCAATTCTCACACATCTTTACGTCACCGATATGAGTGTACGTATGAACTAAATTTACTAGCCTAGGATAATCAATTAAGCATAAAAAATATAATTTTGAACAATTTACACGTATGGCTACGGCGTAGGAGATCTCCTATTTCGTCATGTGGGTGTCATAAGAAGCGGCGAAGGGACATGCCACAAAATCTTATTCTTAAGGCTCCCGTTTCTAATAGATGACCAGGGACGGCCAGCAGCGTCAAAGGTATAGTGCGACAATTGTCAACTTGCCTGCCAAACGCTACGATAAGTGCAAAAAAGCTAAAGGCTAAAGGTAGAAACCTACAACGGAAAAGCCCCTTGTCCAGCCGTAGGTTGTTACGGGTTGAACTAGGACCAACATTTAAATAAATAGACACTTCAATAGCATAATGAGTAAGCGTTGAACTTCGACAATGCGAGGCGCGGATTCGATTTCCGCGTGTAACCCACAGAGATTAGTTAGTACTCGCAGAGTACCAGCTCAAAATAGCAGCTTTATGCTGCTGTACTTCTTATGGTAAGTGCAGATATCCGGAGACCCTTTTTACTGGAAACGAGGTACTAGTTCTTAGTCCTTAGGTGTGACAACGTAGCTGCATTTTGATTCAGAATCGGTAAATGTAGATGATGTCCATGGGCCACAACATCCACTTACCATCAGGGGACTGGGTTTGGCAACCCCAGTTTTTACTATATTGTGTTGTTATTGAGTAAATTCTAGTGCCCATTTCCCGTTTCACTTTCCTTTGTTGTCTCTTACGACACCCACGGGATGAAATGGGACAGTAGATTCTCCCACGCGTCCATTACACGTCAACGTTTCTTAACGCGTTATCAATAAAATAATTGACATTGCTGAAAAAACATTTAATTGAAGTATTTACAAATTATATTTTAAAAACATTTTCTTTAAATATTTTGGTGCTGTCGTGTCACTTATTGGTATCAGGAAAGCTCCAGCGCCTATCGAGGTGAAATTTCGCCCGCGTTATAAATCTATGCTGTGAACGGTTCACAAATGAAGATGCGCCTCTATTTTTTTTTAATAATACACAGTGACTAAATTGACGTCAGTAAGATCCTACTTGGCGACTAATTATTGTACCTAAAATTGATTATTTAATAAATTGTATATTAGAATATACTGTGTTGTAAATATTAGTTTTATAACTGTATTAAACAATATTCATGAAAATTAAGATACAAGGGAGTAATCAGCATATTTGTCAGATAGCAGTCGTTGTTACCATGTTATCTTGAATTTGCATTTATATTGGCCCAACCGTCCTGCCGTCTTGCTTGGAGAAGTATATACTATATATATTTATGTTATATATTATATAATATCGTTTTAGTCAGACATAAAAGATTTGTATTAACATTTGTCACGAAAGGAAGATAAAACTGAGATACTTACATAAAAGTTACATTTACATAAAATCTTTATATATATATATCAGGTTACACCCACATTTTATATTATTATATAATGATAGAAGATAATTTTATCATCCTCTAATATACGTATTACACTATTAACATAATATTAGTACAGCATGACTATGATCACTATGATTATGTCTTTAAAGTAGATGTTTACCACCGTGACGTCTTAAAGTTACAGCCTATATACTTCACACAGCTGGGCATAGGCCTCCTCTCATTTCTGAGAGGGTTTTAGAGAAAGGAAGTGTACGCCGCGCTGCCCCAATGCGTGTTGGCGAACTTCACATGTCTTCGAAATATTTTTTTCTCATCTGTCAGACATGCAGGCTTCTTCACGATGTTTTTCTACACCGCCGAGCACGTGGTAAATCAGCACTTAAAATTGTTAATAACAATTTCGGCGGGCTTCGAGCCCGGGTTGCTCGTGTACTGTAAAATTTACAGCGAGCGCTTAGATGATGAGCCGTGGTAGCTCAGGGAGCTGCCACGACTCATTGTCACCGTGATATCTATCGATTATAATTTATAATCAGACTTTATTGAATTGTCACGCATAACAGCCGACAAAATAAGATTGAACGAAGATTTAAATGAAATGTAAGTGGTTCTACATATAAAACTACTGAACTGACAATTTGTAATCACTTCAAACTTGAACCTAGTAATACATAAAATATCATCATGCATTGTGATATGAGGTATAAGGAAAATATGTAAACATCTTGTCCATAAACAAATGAACGAGACTCTATTAACTGAATGATACAAAAATCCATCTAAGTACATCGAACTCAATCCCACAAGCTACATTGCCAGAACGAGAGCTTATGAAGATATTATTTTAAGGAACGTTCAATGCTAAGCCATTATTATCTTGAGTTTTATCTTTCGCTCTAAAACAAATTACCGTTTAATATAAAACCAAAAGTATTGTCAAATTTATATTAATTTTATAACATTTTAAATACAAATTTACAAAATACGTCTGAATGGTAAATACGTTTATATTATGCGGGCTATAAATGAACCTAAAAATTATTATTTTAAAACTTTTAGACATATTTTCTATTGCATGTCACGATCCACGATCGTAACTGGTGCTGATGAACTAATTTCAAACCACATGAATAATGATTTTGTTTTAAGTCGACCTTTCTTAGAAAAATGTAGTTCAATGTGTTATCTAATTTACAATTGTTTGTTTGTCTGATGCAATTAGATATTCATCGTCATTATTACAACCCTTCTCAAGTCGACTGCTGAACATAGGCCTCCCCAAAGGAATACCACAAAGCACGATCCTGAGCCACGACTTATCCATCGACTTCCTGCAAGTGTTAACAGGTCGTCACTCCATCTAGTGTTTACATATTATAAGTTATATCTACATATTATAAGTTAAACGTAAATCTGTCTTCGAAAAAGAAGACATATGTACCTAGATGTCTATGGGCCACAGCAACCACTTACCATCAGGTGGACTGTGTGCTCGTTTGTCACCCTTATTCTATATATATAATATTATTAGGTTCAATCCATCCTTTACAGCCTGTAGTGACTAATCTACGGCTGAACATGGGCCTCTCCTCGGTTTGCCTCATAGGGTGATTTGGCCATAGTTGCCACGTTTGGCAGGCAGATTGGCAACCGCAGTTGCTGCACATCTTCTGTTTCAGTTTCCCTCTATCGTCTCTTACGACACCCACCGGACAATATGGGGTAAGAAATATTCTTTCACCGCCACTATACGGTAATTAAACGAAATTAGTTAACGTAGCCTATCCTTAACGTTAAAGAGACACCAACTGAATTTTTTTAAGTTAAATGAATAGATTGTGCATTTTTAGGTTTTGTAAATTAATGTATTTATTAAATTGAATATCCATTGAGCTCCATTATAAATAATTAAAATCAAACCATATTTATATAAATTAATTAATTAATTAAAAATATACTAGTTTATACATATAACGGGCATATTGTGTACTCGAAAGAGATTTAACAAGAGTGACGTAGTACCTAAGCAAAGAACATAATAATATATGTATTGTTACTTCGTAACTAAGAAGCCCGTGCTCTTGTGACCTTACGCGCTTTTATGCGCGTTTTCAACATTTACAAACATATTAAAGTTGTCAAAAAATTACTTTGCGTACTTTGATAACATTATCGCGCGGATGTACGCAAAGTAATTTTTTGTCAACTTTAATATAATGGACTTTCGGAAAGTAACGCCTGATTCTATTAATTATTTATAAACATTGTTTACAAACTTTGAATTTAGTTTCCATTGTGATATCTGCGATGGCTACAAAGAGAAATCATGTTGTTTTTTTTTTAATAAACTGAAGTGGCCAACGAATTTGCAGTGTACCTACACCTAATGCAAAGTGGCTATAGCAGGCCACGTAAACCTGCAGCCAACTTCATATAAAGAAGGCTGCTTATGCGTTGTCACCTCTCAGGAGTCAGGACTAAAATGGGATGCCTTAGAGTCTGTAAAGCCTTTGATGTTGAATACTTTCATACATATAGTTCTTGATGAATTAGAACTCAAATCATCCGATCTTTGATATAATCAAAATTATCTTGTTTCATAATCTTCCATTATTCATCCATCCATTACAGCCTATAAAAGACCACCGTTGAACATAGGCCTTCCTCATAGAGTGCCTCATGGGGGATTTTACCATAGTTGCCACGCTTGCGAGTGGGCAACCGCAAATTTGTATTATTTTGAGTTGTTATCGAGAAGATGCTGCCCATCGCATGTTTCATTTCGCCTCTTAGGGCACCCTCGGGAACACAAGGGATAGTGGATATTCTTACACCGCCACTACACGGCTACAAGACTTACTTAAATAAAGTTACGTTTAAAGTAACACAGTTTTGCCATCTGAATAGTTTATGACCGAGATTTCATTACAAAAGTAGCTGGTAACTTGCGTTTCAGCCGGAGAAAAAATAATTGTCACGCTTCATGTGTTTATTTAATTTTCTTTTTATCTGTGACAGGGTTATATATTCATCTTCAATTTCATAAATCGATAGAAATTAAATTCGTCAATGTAAAAACACACACACGATGATAGATTAGACATCTACCGAAATAAGTGGGTTTTTTTTTGCATTTAGAAGAAAATGCATGTAAGTAACTTAATCCGTAAAAGTAATCACATCATATTTGCAAATAAGGCATAAGTGTGTTTGTTTCATTGGGTGAATTTATATTAAGTAAATCGACCTTCATATTCAAGGCACGTTTCTACTTACGGCAACTATTTTACGATACCGATTTATTATTTCTTTCTTGGGCAAAAGTAAATAGAAATTTCCATTATTTTGATGGGATCCATAGAATAACTAAAACAACCGAGATATATATACACAGGGTTATTTTGCAATAACCATCCAAAGGAGACAATCGTTTTTGGGCCCACTAGAAACTTTAACGTAACTTAATTTTTTACACATAGAAAGATACCAATTTATTATAGTAAGCGGCCTAAAGATTTTATGAAAATGTAACCGGTATCATAAAATCTAAAAAATAAAGTTCTTTTGAAATTCGTGAATTGGCTAATATACCTAATATGAAAAAAATGCATATAAAGAAGAACGAACTACTAAAAAAATTTTCATAAACCTTAAAGTACCTATAAATGTTGAATGTACCTACAACTTTATTTTATACTATGAATTATTGACCAGTGCACTATTTTAACTTAAACAGTGGTAGAGCCACGCGGCAGATTTTGCTGTCGCACGGATGGGCCGACTCGAACCGGGGTGGTACCACGACCGCACAGAATACCAGCGTGAAGTAGAGATTTACCTTTGCGTTTCGCTTGATGAATTCAGGTGGCCGGAGGCCTTTTTAACTGGAAATGAGACGGGTGAAAACGCATCTGCATTTTGATTCGCAAACGAGGATAGTTGTAGATGTCTATGGGCCGCAGCAACGACTTACCATCAGGTGGACTGTGTGCTCGTTTGTCACCCTTATGGTATAAAAAAACCTATAATACCAGTGAAAACTACTAGACAATCGCTTCTAGCTTGTTTTTAAGTTATTGTGATATTCATATTTTAATTGTTAATTCCCCAGTATTCCTTTTAGATACGATGAAACTAATATTACTATTGTAAACTATTGCTTATAAGGAATAACTAATATACTAAAATAGTCGTTATTATTGTGTTTCATTAACTTCAATCATTCATTCTCAATACAAAAAGAAATTGACTTTTTTGCTGAGATCGATCAAAATACACAAAATACATTCTGTACTTTATCCTGTAAATCCAAAATGCATGGTAAGGTATTATTTGACTGATTTTACTGCGCACGCACACATTCGTAAACGTTGTAGTTTGTAAAACGTTGTTTCCTATAAATCACATTCAATTTGGGATAATTTCAAATAAAAGTAGAAGCCTTATTTACTCGCATTTTCAAAAACCGTATTAACAGTATATAATTCTTTGAAAATAACCATGTATATAGCGTTATTTAAAGAAACGTCTATAGAAAAGTGTCATGATCGTGACTCTATTATCAAGACGCTCCCTTTTGCTGGATTATTTGTATATCTGAACTGAAGTTTATTCTTTGAAAAATAACCCTGTATATATCATTTATGTTAGTTATACACACATACACACACACGTATATATATATATATATATATATATATATATATATATATATATATATATATATATATATATATATATATAGTCAAAAGATTCAACAAATTCGTACTATTCTTTAAAAACAGTCAAATTAAGAGTATATATAGTAAATAATTTTCATTCTATACAAATAAATAAAACTGAAGTGTCTGTTTATAATGCCAAAAGCTTTTTAAACGGCTGGACCGGTTTTGACAGGATTGGCAGATAGCTGATGTTATAAGGAGTAACTGTAAATGATTGATTTCCACATATTATTAGCTTCTGAAGTTGGTGCTATGACATAATGTAATATACGAATAAAAGCCCCGACTTTAAAAGCTATGTGGTGGAACTTTTCTCATTATTTTTAGTGTACGCATTAGTTTTTAGTTAAAGTAAGTTTTTTAATAATTTGAGTGGACTAAGGAATATCAAAAGCACAAAGAAACAACAACAAGAATGTCGTCTTTCATGTACATTAAAACTTAATCCTCTATTTTTCACTATCAGAGTTGGAATTATTTATATGGTCACTCTCAAAGTATAGGGTTATTATAAGATATTTATAATATTTAATAAAAAAGAATCATTTAAATCGATTCGCAATTATTCACGAAGAAATAACGTAACATAGAAAAAGAGAAAAATAATATACCGTCTAATTGATAACCTCAACCTTTTCTTGAAGTTGACAAAAAAAGCAAGCATTAAATAAAATATTTAAGACAAAAAGTTAAAAACTGCCACTTACCACATTTGGTTTCATGCCCAAAAAGCTTGGCGTCGCATCTCCCGCCAATTCTAAGCGAGCACCGAAATCACAGAACGAATTATAGGATCAGAGAGGCGTCCGCGATCGATATATGAGTTCACTGCACAGCTTTATAGATATGGACGCTGCAACCAGCACGGCGTGCTTGCAACGCTCTTACCACACGTATAATTCTCAAGTTATTAATTTACAAGCAAGTCCGCTCATGAGAAAAGCAACTTGAGACGACCGCAACGCTCGAAACCTTAATACTTCCCTTCGCTTCAAATATTAGGTGACAGAACCGACGGAACCGATCAAATACCTTAGCACAATTTATCAGCACAGTTTCTACTGGTGTACTTGGTTTATACAGTTGCAAAGTTCACAACGTTCCATTTAGCGTTTAAAAACTGCTTACTTTGATTCTGTAACGAATATTTGGGAGTAAAGCTCGCTAAAAACTTAGTAACACGTCAACGGAGAACCAATATAAAAATAATGTGAACAATGTGGGGTTAGAAACAGGAGCCGTGTAATAATAAGTAAAGTCGCGTGGGGATGGGTACGAAGGGTGCATTGTGCACCGGCGAATTTCGGAAGGGCCCGTCCCGAAAGCCCTTGTTTATTCCCCTATACTTGCACAAGATGCGAACCAGTTTTGATTTCTGTGAAATACCGTTAAGTTTGATATTTTTACTAAACTACCAATATGAATATTTCCCAACTGCTAATGAAGTCATGTTGATGATAATAATACTCAGGATTATTAATTAAAATATACGCGTTTCTTTGAAATTTTATAACTTATTTCTTGTTATTTATAATTTGCATGATCAAATCTAACATAACCTAATTTGGTAGCAAGATATTATATTGGGATATTTGTTATATTAGATTTAAGTTATGAGAGTTTTAGCTTGTGCGATCTGTGCTTAACTTTTCATAAGTATATCATATAATATTTTTTGGGAATTGTAATTTTTTTTAGAAGCGTTTGTTATTTTACATGTGGTAGAGCCATGCTGCAGCTATATTAGTAGTATATAGTTGTAGCACGAATGGGTCAGCTCGACCAGGGAAGGACCACGCTCTCACAGAATATCAGCGTAAAATAGCAGCTTAAAACTGATGTGTTTCGTATGGTGAGTTTAGAGAACCGGAGACCCTTTTTACTGGAAAATGGGCATTCCGTCTTAGTCCTCACGGGTGACAACGCATCTGCATTTTGATTCTTTATTGAGGATGGATGGTAAGTGGTTGCTGTGGCCCACAGACATCTATGGGCCACAGCAACCACTTACCATCAGGTGGACTGTGTGCTCGTTTGTCACCCTACCCTATAAAAAAATTATTGTGGTATCGTATCACAAATGATACATTGCCAGGTCTATACCTTAGATTTTTTACAAATAATCTAAGGTCTATACAAATTGACTAAGCATTTGGCATTTAATCTTTTTTAAACAAAAGAATAAATTATTTATCATATTTAAATGTGAAAAGTAACATAAATAAATTTGTATTTATATTTTTTTACAAAATATTATTTCTTAGTATAGTATTATTTTTCAGTAACCATGAAACCATTACGTTCTGGAAATAAGAACGGCCTTACATTGAATTTTGTGCAAAAACCACTTAGCCTGTACTTTTTACAGTGCATGCTCCTTAGTCTATTTGATGTTAGTGGTTGGAAATGAGCAACTTGATCATACCGATTTGCATTTTGGACGACATTTGGACGCTTTCCAACTACCGGATGGTATGTGGTCTTGTTCGAACTATCGGTAGTTTTGCTAGTATTTCACATAGCACTCGGTTCTGTGAATTCGAGTTCGTAATAGTTCTTAACCTAGAAACACTTATCGCTTCGTAAATATTACTTACTCTAAAACTGTTTTGATGGAATATGCAAGTAAAGGTACGTCACAATAGGAATGGCACTTGGTCATAATGCGTCCAATTTTTAGCTCATATTTATGGTTTGTTGTTGGTAGCGCGTTGTGAAAGCACTCGAGATGAGTCTCCCAGTAGGAATTATTAAACAATCGCCTAATTTGATAAGAGTAGTACATGAAACAAAAGAAAGTAATACAGAAAAAAATCTACATCGACGTAATTGTAGTTGTCGTATTGCAACTTAATGAGGTGACAGAATTGACCAAGTACAAGCATGGACTTTCGGCGATAACTCTTAACATTTTTGCAAACACGTTGGAACATCCTGTTGATTCATTTCGTTAACATATTTTGACAAAATATTTAGATTTTGTAGTAAATGTGGCTACTATGGCTATCCTATAATTTCAATAACTGTAATTACCATATACTAAGAAATAAACGATATTCTATTCTATTATATTCTAACGAATGTGGTGGTGAAATACGATCGAAGTTCATAGGTCGGTAACAGTATTGATTAAGTTGCTGCAATTATGATTTATCCTGACTTGGGAACAAAAACAAAAAATTTACAAACTCTTTTGTTTACCTACTGCTGCTGCCCTAGTTTCGGGCAATTGTTAGAGTTAAATACAAATAAATGCTGCGCTATGCAAAAACTTTTGGTAAATCTATAAAGATGCCGCAGTCCTGAGCGATGCATAATTGTAAAAAATAGCTAATGTGTTTTTTTTTCATAGAATAAGGGTGACAAACGAGCACACAGTCCACCTGATAGTAAGTGGATGCTGTGGCCCAAAGATATTTACATTTATACTCAATGTATACAATACTACAAATAAATATATTCAACGTGGTAGAGCCATGCTGCAGTTATATTAATAGTATAGTTGTAGCACGAATGGGTCGGCTCGACCGGGGAAGGACCACGCTCTCACAGAATACCAGCGTAAAATAGCAGCTTAATGCTGCTGTGTTTCGTATGGTGAGTGTAGAGAACCGGAGACCCATTTTACTGGAAAAGAGGCATTCCATCTTAGTCCTCACGGGTGACAACGCATCTGCATTTAGATTCTTTATTGAGGATAAATGTACATGTCTAAGGGCCGCAGCAACCGCTTACCATCAGGTGGACTATGTGCTCGTGTGTCACCCTATCCTATAAAAAAATTAAAAAAAAATTGAAGTGTCTGTTTGTTATATCAAAATAACTGATTTTTACTAAATGCATAAGAAAGTTTTTACACTACTTATAACAAAACACCATTTTTAAAAATGTTGTCTATCTGATTTCAAAGAAAATAAATTATTACAAATCATTCAGTATCACGCGTAAAAACAAACAAAGTAAAAAAAAATATGATTTTACGTCTCAGGAATTTTCATAAGTGTGATGTGGTAAGTGATGTGGTAAAAACAACAAGTGATAAAAATACCAATGTCAACTATTGGTTCCATCTTTTATAGATTGCTACGTTAACAACAAACAAAATGCTTCAGTAAACATAGTTTGCGGGTTCTAGCTAAAAATATCAGCGTTACGATGTCAGGAGCGTATTAATCGAAAATGGCGCCCAGGGCACTCTTGAAAGTTTAGTTAAAGCACCCTTGGTAAATTATTTCAATTTAAAAATCAGATACACTAAATATATTAAACAGTCATAAATCTTACAAAACATATAGGTATATTTTCTTCTTCTAGCGGATGTACGCAAAGTAGTTTTTTGTCAAATTTAATATAATGGACTTCCGCAAAGTAACGCCTGATTCTATTAATTATATATTTTCTATTTTATAGCGAAAGTAAATCCGTAAAACTGTTACAATTCACATGCCTGGCCTTCTGTAACACAAAAATATCGATGATGTTTTCGAAATCTCTTTTTCCGCTTCTTCTTGCTCTACATTAAGCAAAACTAGGTCGCGTAACCTTTCTTGGCCTATTGTAGCCCTCAAAGACGAAAGTATTAATTTTAATTTACTGAAAGATAGCTCGCAATTTGCGATGGATACTGTAGCATAATTTGAATGGAAATGCGCAGATTCGGAAATACGCTTTCAATCTCGTACTGAACAATTAATAAATTCAAGTAGCTACATATATTATGAAGAATTCTGACCTCATTTCTTGTTTCAGTGATTTGATCGCTATCGTCTGCCATATTTTGGAGAAGGGTCAACATATCTTCAGGATATTTGGATCAGACAATGATCCGAAGACCCTAAGGTGTCGACGGAGACTTGACTCGGCGAAATAATTAAATGTGTCAGACTATAGGCCAAGGCAACGCCATACACAGCCCTCTGATCCCCGCATGATCGGTTAAGAGTGAACTATATCCATTCAGCGTGGTGGTGGGCGTTATAATTGCCAAGGATCAAGATTTCTGCAGAGGGGACCTATTGTAGCACGAAGCTTGTAGCCTATTAAAACTTATAAAGGCACCCGTACACGCGAGGATGGTCATCGCTGTCTACCCATAGCCAAGGGATGGACAGGCCCGTACATTCAAGACTCTCGAGGCGTTAAGAACAAATATCTTCTGTGACGTATACACAAAGCCAAGTTGGCGCAAACTTGACGCTAAACCCCACTCGGAAACAAAACTTAATCTCATTCCAAGTGCACGGCTAGCACGCAATCCTCATTGTCTCTTGCTCCTTCGCGAAGCGGAGGAATAGCAAACGGGATTGTTTGATATGAATTGATTTATTGTGGTTTATTTTGACTTTTAAATTTAAAAATTGCCAATTTTGCGCGCCCCCCTTTGAAAACCGCCCGGGGCAATTGCCCTACTTGCCCGACCCTATATACGCGTCTGTACGGCGTCACTGTGCAGCAAATCGAGCAACATTCATCGCTACTGCAATCTCTTGTTTTACGACTTTATTTATAAATTTATTATTTTTATTTATAAACTAACGTCTCATGGAAAGTTATTTAGCAACGTCAAATAGGAATACTGTATAAGGCTATCAATGGATCCAGATTCTACCAAACAATCCCACAATCAACGAGGTAGTGCCATGCTGTAGCTATACTATGGTTGTACTTGTAACACGAATAGGTCGGCTCGACTGGGGAAGGATCACTCTCTACCAAAATACCATCGTAAAATAGCAGCTCATTGCTCCTAAGTTTCGTATGGTGAGTGTAGAAAACCGAAGATCCTTTTTACTGGATACAAGGCATTCAATCTTAGTCCTCAGGGACAACGCATCTGCTTTTTGATTATTAATGGAGGACAAATGTTGTCTATGTGCCACAATATTCACTTAATATCAGGCTGTGTGCTCGTTGGTCACCCTTAGGCGGCATTGAAAATTTCGGGAATCTAGGAAGTGACACAACATTACTATTTAAAAATGTATTTATTGCTTTTCGAAGTATTCTCCGCGAAATTTGACACATTTTTCCATACGATGGAACCAACCATTGAAGCAACCATTCCATTCGGAAGTTGGGGTCTCCAAAATTGCCGTTTTGTAGGCGTCCACAACTTCTTCAGGTGATGAAAATCTCTGTCCGCGCAATTTATTCTTTATTTTAGAGAAAGTATAGAAATCATTAGGGCTTAGGTCGGGGCTGTACGGCGGATGGTCTAATAATTCTATGTTTTCTTGCTCAAAAAACTCTTTTGTTCTGTGTGCGGTGTGAGAACTCGCATTGTCGTGATGGAGGATGATGCGGCGGTTGCAGTTCTCTTTACGGAGTTCAGAAACGACCTGTAGCTAACAAATGCTAGCATACCATTCTGCATTAACCGTTCTTTATCCCTCAAGAGGAATAGTCGTAACATGGCCGGTTTTGGAGACAAACGTGGCCACCATTTTTTTTGCAACACTCCGTGAACGAATAATTTTTGTTGGCTTTAACTCATTTTCGAACACCCAAACTCGTGACTGGTTTTTTGTTTCGGGTTCGTACGCGTATATCCAGGATTCGTCACCTGATACGATATTGTATACAGCATTTGAGGATCCTGCGTGGAATCTTTCGAGAGTTCTGACGCACCAAGTAACGCGAGCCGCTTTTTGCTCTTCACAGAGCGAATGCGGTATCCATCGTGAAAATAACTTTTTTACACCTAATTGTTCATGCATGATTATTTGTATTTGACTCATGCCAATGTTTAAAGTTGCCTGAATTTCGCGGTATGTCACATGTCGATCTTCCTCAATCAGCTTACGCACAGCATCAACGTTTTCTTGGGTGACTGCAGTTTTTGGACGACCTTGACGGGGATCATCACTGAGCTTGACACGTCCACGTTGAAATTCAGCAAACCAGCGATAAATTGTGGTTTTGGATGGGGCTTCATCACCAAATGCAGAAATCAACCGGTCAACACACTGTTTTTGTGTTAAACCACTTCGAAAGTCATAATAAATAATCGCTCTTGAATTTTCTCCAGTCGATTCCATTTTCTCAACGACTAAACAAGTTTGACAAAACCTTGTGACAAGACCGAGAATCTTTTTTTTTAAATAAATAAATGGTATTCGATTTTTAAAACCAAGGACTTTTCATTTAAAAAGATTTTAATATGACAGGAACAGTGGAAATATTCCATTCCCGATACTTTTTGTGCAGCCTATGTATTCTATAAAAAACCAATGATATTATATTATACCGTTAGCGTGACTGCTGATCACTAACCTGGGTTCGAATACAAGTTCGAGCCAAACCACTTATTGGGTTTTTTGTCAATTCTCAGTAGCAGTAGCAAGAGTCAAGAAGTTGGCTGTATTTTATACCCGCGCCTGCGGCGGCAATCACGTCCCATGAATAGATTCCACAACTACTTTATGTTTTTTCATTAGCCGACTTCAAAAAAAGGTTTTAAATTATTATAATTGCGTAGAAAAACTTAAAATATTTTGTTATTATAGGTTCAAATTGTTTGGAAATATCACAATAAGTATGCTGTTTTTAATTACCTGGTACTGCCGGATACCAAAATTTTTTTTTCTTATATAGGAGAGGGGGCAAACGAGCTTGCGGCTCACCTGATGGTAAGTGACTACCGCCGCCCATGAACAACCGCAACACCAGGGGAATTGCAGATGCGTTGCCAGCCTTTTAAAAAGGAGTAGGCTCTTTTAAATTATTATCTGGTGCCCGGCCGGATCCACCTGATACCGGCTCCAAACCGGCAACACATCTCATCTCAATTTAGACGACGTTTAGATTGTGATATTCCTTAGTCCACTCAAAAGAGTAAAAAAATAACTTTTAAAGAAATAAAAAGTAAAATCCTATGATAAACATAAACGCCTTCTTTGCTTTGAAATTCTATTTTTAAATGCCGCGTAGAATAATATAATTAAAAAATTATATTATTCTACGTCATTCATCATGCGTACAACAAAGAAGTGGAATAAGTTGCCAGCATCTGTCTTTCCATCCAATTACCATGTGGGTGTCTTCAAGGCAAGAGTAGGCTTTTGCTAAGTCAGTCCGTTTCACCATCTTAGACTACATCACCACTTACCATCAGGTGGGGTCGCAGATAAGCGCTGGCTTAGTAGAATATTAAAAAATATTATATTGTGTCGAACGAACTTTTTGAAGGAGTATTTATTAGGCGCTTTTCTGACGTTATTGTTATGAACTGTAGGAGCGCGAGGGTGGGCGTTTATCTACATAGTCCGCGCCTTGCGCCACTTCTGTATATAAATACAGTTTTAGATAATACCTTTTTTAAATCCAGCACGGAACAAGTTTTTTTTTAATAAAAGAGAAGTGAAGTGTTAAACGTGATAGAGCCATGCTGAAGCTATATTAGTAGTATAGTTGTAGCACGAATGGGTCGGCTCGACCGGGGAAGGACCACGCTCTCACAGAATACCAGCGTAAAATAGGAGCTTAACACTGCTGTGTTTCGTATGGTGAGTGTAGAGAACCGGAGACCCTTTTTACTGGAAAAGAGGCATTCCATCTTAGTCCTTACGGGTGATAACGCTTCTGCATATTGAATCGCAAACGAGGATAGATGTAGATGTCTATGGGCCACAGCAACCACTTACCATCAGGTGAACTGTGTGCTCGTTTGTCACCCTATCCTATAAAAAAGTGATAACAGAACTTACAGTCCAACTGATGGTAAGTGGATAATCTAGTTCACCACCATACAGAACACCTTTAGCCAACTTCAAACAAAGAAGACTACAGATGCATCGTCAGCTCTAAGGAATAACATGGAATACCGCGCAGCCTGTACTTACACTAACTCTCTATATACCTTTCAAACCGGAACACGGCAGTGCAAGCACTGCTATGCAGAAGGACTCCTAGGCAAAAAAGGAGTTCTACCACCAAGTAAGCATATTTATATGGCGTATACAAATTATCAGGTAAGGAAAAGTTGTAAAGCCACGCTGCAGCTATATGATGAATGCATTACGAATGACGTGCTCAGCAGAGCGGGACAGTATTTCATGCCGGCACACCGCTTGCAAATTTACAAGGCGCAGTGTCGGCCTCACATGGAATACTCTTCCCATCTCAGAGGTTATGCATCTGTAGACTTCTTTATTTGAAGTCTGTTGCAGATGTTCATGAGCTACTTATTATCAGGTGGACTGTATGTTTTTCTATCACTATTTTATGTAATTAATAATAAATACTTAGATGTAGGTTAGGTTAGGTTCCCCTATGAATGGGTTCCTGCCTTGTCGTGGCGGGGGGATTAGTAGCCGTGGTTTAGTCACCCACGGTGAATAAAAAGGAACCCACATGGCTGGCCCGAAGTGAAGGGCCGGCCCGAGGTGGCCACTCCAAGTGGGCTTGACGAGCCCACTTCGGATGTGTGTCGGTGAGCTGTGGTGAGAGGGGTGTCCGCTCCCTCTACCGCAATGACGATGTGCCACTCGCCCTATCCTCCGCGACTCAAACGAAGCCGCACCGTTGATGCGGTGGTGGTGGGGCCGCGGGGGAACAGAGTAGTCGGTATTGCGAGGCGCCGCTCTCCCTACCCTCCGCGGCCGAAACTTGGTTGGCGGCGGAGCCAGAGACCAGATCCGCCGCTGGGGTCGGGAAAGCGGGCGCTACTAAGCGCTCGATTTTCCTGGCCCCATGGCCTCCGCGTATCGGACTGGAGGGGGGGGTCCGATACGCAGGTGGAGTTGAAGGCCGTGGAGGGACGTAGTTGAACACGTCACTACCCCGTGCAGGCGAGTACGAGACGAGGCCCGGACAGACCGGGCCAGCACTAGTGTGGGGTTGCGGAAGAATTTGGAGGCACCGGGGTGGTTTAAGCCGGTAAGAGTCCGGTACGCCCCTCCGCCTTTCCCCACGCGGAGGTAGTCTATGAGGATTTCCCCCCGTAAAAAAAAGGTTAGGTTAACTTAGATGTCCCGTGTGGAGTTTCTAGAGCTCCCATCGGGCGCGTCCCCAGGTGGAGGATAGGGGAACGCCACCCAGATATGGGTGGTAGCGGGAAACCGCCGCGGACCAAAACTTGTCGGAGTTGGTTCCATTAGGACTAGAAACGCCCCGGGCTTAATGCCATAAGAGATGGGCCTTCACAGGTTTGTCGTTGCTCCGAGTATCGCTCTTTGATTAGAGCGAACAGGGGATGCAACACACGCGGCGATGTGCCAAGCGCACCGATTCCAGGCGATCTCTGTGCGGCGATGTGCCAAGCGCACCTATGCCGGACAATCCGTAACCCCACTAGAGCCCGGAGGCCCCGCAGGGCCACGAGGAAGACAACCTCTTCAAAAATAACCCTAATCCTAAGGTCTAAGGTGCCGATGGGATGAATGGCTGGGGGGAACCCAGTCCCAAGCCTATGGGAGGGGGCATTCAGGGACCACACCCTGTAAAAAAGGAAAACTATGGGGGGGGGGGGGCAATCCGCTGTATTGTGGTGATGCACCAGCGTGTCGGAAACACCAACAATATCGGCACGAGACAAGCGTGGGCATTTTAAGCGACCTAACACTACGAGCAGTCAGGCCGGTGAGAGCGACGCCGCTGGTGGGTCTGATAGTTCGGTCGTGTCGCTCACATCGGTAGGAGGTCGAAAACGGAAAGCGACGCCTCCGAGTACGTCGGTTGTGGCGGCTAAATTCAAGGCGGTCCCAGTTGCAGCCTCTGGAGGAGAGAGTGCGACTGGGGCTGAAACAGAAGAAGACCTGTTTGTTCCTTCTGTAACACCCACTAATACCAGGGCAAAGGCCCGCGAAATGCGTTCTCACGAAGACGTGGAACTCGGTCAGGAAATTGATTTTCACCTCCAGGTTCTAGAAAAAGTTGCCGATCGATCCCGTGATCTCAAAAGAGAATATGTTCGTGGCATAAGGTTGGCTGTGTGTCATCAAAGCTGCAGGAGAAGAACACGCGCGAAGGACCGTCTCAAATAATAACGTCGCCAGGCTGGTCTTTCGACTAAGATGGAAAGACTTACACAAGAAATTAACCTCCTCCCCAAACAGATGCAGGAACGGTCTATCTTGCCATCACAGTTAGTACCTGCTGCATCCAAACCTAGTAGAGGGAAAGAGGAGCTCATGGCAGACATAGAGGCTCTAATAGACAGAAAGCTGGCGATCTTCCATGCCAGATTAATTCCTGAAAGGGCATTAGCCAACTAACAGCTGACACCGCGGGAACAGCTGCCATCGTCAATGAGAGCAGGACGTCCGCAGTCGCAGCCACTGCCATCACCACCGCAGCCGAAAAAGAAAAAGAAGCAAAGGGTAAAGAAGAAAAAGGAGCCTTCCCATCTGTCGGTGGTAGATCTGCCTCCAGTGGCTGCCCTGCCACAGCCGCACAACTCGCCACCGACGATGGTAAGCTAAGGCCAAAGTAAAAATGGTCTACAGAAGTGGCGGATCTTACCCCTTCTCCAAGAGGGAGAAAAAAGAGAAGGAAAACTGAAATGCGTACGCCAGCATCGGAGGCTGTTACAGTAACGTTACCTAAGGACTCTGTACTCATATATGCCAAGGTAATGGTGGGGGCAAAGGCCAGGATCCAATTGGCAGAGTTGGGAATCGACTCCGTTCGCCAAAAGCGAGCTGTGACAGGGGGCTTACTACTCGAAATTGCGGGACATGATTGCAACTCAAAGGCGGACAAGTTGGCAGCGAAACTGCATGAGAATTTCTCTGATCTGAACGTCCGAATTAGTCGCCCAATTAAAATGCGCGACATTCGACTGAAAGACCTTGACGACGCTGTCAGCCCTGTGAGAAAGCAGCCGCGGTCGTCGAGTTGGGTGGTTGTTCGGTAGTCGACATCAAAGTTGGGGACGTCCGCCGAACCTCCACCAGCATGGGGACCGATAACGGCGGTCCGAAAACTAATGGCTGAAGGACGTGTACGCATTAGCTGGGGTTCAACTCGAGTAAAACTACTGGAGTCCAGGCCTATGCACTGTTACAGATGCCTCGAGAAGGGGTACGTCGGCAGTAATTACCCTAACAAGGCAGACAGGAGCACCCGCTGCTATGCCTGTGGCGAACCCGGTCATAGAGCAAACCAGTGCAACGCGTCGGTCCTTAAATGTCCAGTCTGTTCCGACCTTGGGCGTCCATCCAACCATAGGTTGGGAAAAAAGTGCGCTCAACCTGCGAAAAAGAGAGTAAGGTCTCCCTTACTTTACTCTCGTAAATACCCTCCAACTCCCTCCAGCGATACGGGCACTGCAGTACCTGTTGCTGCACCGAGCTCCGACTCGGCAATGGAGTTTGATGAGAATTAAAATTCCTCTCAAAGTCCTCCAGGGTAACCTGGACCACTGCCGCAATGCGCAACATCTGCTTATGCACACCATTGTGGAGGGGCGGGTTGCCCTTGCAGTAGTAGCGGAACCCCATGCCGTTCCCAACTATCCTCGCCAGTTTGGCGACGAATTGGGTTCCGTAGCCATCTACTGGGGGGTAGTGATAGTGCTCCACCCTGCGCTCTCCTATAAAGAGGGCAAGGCTTTGTCGCAGTGCAGTAGGGCACCCTGGCAATAGTGGGCTGCTATGTCTCTCCTAATAGGACCCTCGCTGACTACAAGGAGTACCTGAACCAGGTGGCGAATTGCATTTGATCGTCCTAGGATATTTTAACGCCCATAACAGGGCTTGGGGCAACTTTAGGGACGATCCAAAGGGAGAGATCGTAATGGATTGGGCGGCTGATCTGGACCTTCGACTACTAAATCGGGGGTCCGAGAGTACATGTGTGCAATGGCAGGGGGAGTCCATTGTAGACCTCACATGGGCGACTCCTCCTGCAATGCCAATACTGTCGGGATGGCGAGTTGCGACAGAGGTGGTAAGTTACCATTACCACTGGTAACATTGTCAGACCACCGCCACATCGTGTTCGATATCGCACTTCGCCACTTTAACAGTAATTCCAGTCGTCAAGAAGGCAGCCCACTGCGGCGTTGATGTCTCAGGCGGCGCGACCGAGACAAACTCGAAGCCGCCGCCTTCATCGCGGCCTGGCCAGAAATATCCGAAGAGGTTCCGCTCAATCCGGAAGTGGAAGCAAACTGGTTCCGGGCTACGATTGCGCAAATATGCGACGTCTCGATGCCCAGAACCGGTCGTCCCAAGCACAGGGCGGTGTACTGGTGGTCGGCAGAAATCGCACACCTTCGTGTGATCTGCTTGCGGAGTCGGCGCCAGTACAGAAGAGCCCGAAGAAGAAGGTGAGCTCCACTTGAGGAGACAGCCAGACTCTACGAGGCATACCAAGCAGCTACAAAGGTGTTACGAATTGCTATAACTAACGTCAGGTCTCGGTCGTGGAAAGAGCTCCTAGAGGGACTCAACGAAGATCCCTGGGAGCGACCGTACAGTATGGTGCTGGGAAATCTCTGGCCCTGGTTGCCACCCTTGACGGAGACTCTCGATCCAGACCTGCTGGGAAGAGTAATCAGCACGCTTTTCCCATCGGACCGGTCAAGTCCCTCAGGTCACCTGCCGTCGTCATTGGAGTGGCATGATGAGATGGAGGTGACCGTGGAGGAGCTGGACCGAGCCGTTAGCCGCTTGAGAGCGCGAAAAACCGCGTCGGGGCTTGACGGAATTTCTGGACGGGCTCTGGTGCCGAGTCTGGCTACATTGGGGGACAGGCTAAGACTGCTATTTACCAGCTGTCTGCGGAGCGCCACGGCATGGAAAGAAGTAAGGTTGGTCCTCTTGAAGAAGGAAGGCAGGGCCGCAGATTCTCCCTCTGCGTACCGTCCTAATCCTATATGCGTGTTGGACGAGATTGACAAATTGTTCGGAAAGATAGTTGCCACTCGGCTCAACAGACATCTGTCACGCGTCAGTCCCGATTTGGCTGATAGCCAATTTGGATTCCGACGGGAGCGTTCCACTGTAGATGCCATTATGCGCATCCGCTCCCTGTCGGAACAAGCACTATCCCAGGGTGGTGTGGCGTTGGCGATAAGTCTTGATATCGTCAACGCCTTTAACTCTCCACCCTGGGATGCAATAAGGAGGGCATTAGCACATCACCAGGTACCTACCTACCTGCAAGACGGAATCGAGGACTACTTGCGTGATAGATATATTCTGTACATGGGGCAAGATGGTAGGAAGATCCGGAGGGAGATCAAACGTGGGGTTCCACAGGGCTCAGTGCTGTGTTCACTACTGTGGAACCTCGCGTATGATGCGGTTCTGCGTGTCTTCCTGCTGGCGTAAATATCGTGTGCTATGCCGACGACACACTGGTGGTGGACAGCGGGGTCACTTTCGAGGGGATCAAGGTGCTCGCTGAGCTTGGAACCAAAGTCGTCGTCGCCAAAATCCACGAGTTGGATCTAGAAATAGCGCCTCATAAGACCGAAGCCTTATGGTTTCACAAACTACCTCGGAACCACCCGACTCGTGCGTCTACGTAGATGGGTCTGTAGTCAGAATGGGGCGGTACATGAAGTACCTAGGGCTCCACTTGGACAGTTGCTGGGGCTTCGAAGAGCACTTTGAGCGCCTAGTCCCCCGGATTGAGAGGGTGGCGGGTGCTATGTACAGGCTGCTGCCCAATCTAGGGTGACCGAGGGAGGAAATACGCCGCCTCTATGCGGGGGTAGTGCGGTCCGTAGCCTTATACGGGGCACCTGTGTGGGCGAAAAGGCTATCCATCCGACGCTGTAGATCTAAAATCTACAGTGTCCAGCGGAGGATGACTATACGGATCGTGCGAGGATACCGCATGATATCCTTTGAGACGGCAACAGTCCTGGCTCACTTTCCACCCCTAGATATACTGGCGGATATGGATGCGAGGGTGTACAAACGAATCCGCATCCTCCGTAAGAGAGGTGGCAGTGAGCCAGATGAGGCGCTCGAGTCCATAAAACGACAGGAGCGACAGAACGCTTTGGCGATACGGCGCACTCGACTCAACGAGGAGCACAATGCCCGCAAACGCATTATTGGCGCAATCCTGCCGGTGTTCGAAGCCTGGATGCAGCGACGAGTAGGAAGACTCACCTACAGACTTACACAGATAATTACCGGGTACGGGTGCTTCGGTGATTATCTGTGTAAGATTGGACGCGAAGCGACGGCGAACTGCTTCCACTGTGGTGGAGAGGACCAGGACTTCGCGTCCCATACGCTAGCGGTATGTCCAGCGTGGGAACGGGAGCGGACGATCAAGGCGAACCGGGTCGATCAGTACCTCTCTCTGCCAGCAGTCGTGTCAGTGATGCTGAGGGACTTGGCGTGGAGGGCCGTAGCCAACTTCTGTGAGTCCATGATGGTGCAGAAGGAGGCTGCTAAGCGGGATCGGAGGAGGACAGCTCCCACTCGGAAACGACGCTAACAAGGCGTTCGTCACGGCCTTCTCCCATTGAAGAAGATGATGTTCCCCTACCAGAAACGGGGCCTCTGAGGTTGCAGGCGTTTGGAGCAGGGTCTCGAATGCCTAGTAACGTAACCGCCGAGGAGGACGATGGCTTGGAAGTGGTCTCGAGATATCGTGATAGCACTGCGAGGGTGCTGGGGGCAGCAAGTACTGCCCTCGGGACGTGCTATTAGTGTAGCAATGCGATGGAGGGGCCCCGGTTGCGTTCCTAACGGAGATCCCGGGACCCCTCGTATACGCTGATGGTGACCACCGTAGGGTTTTAGCCGGTAGGAGTCCGGCATAACCTTCCAGTTGCCCCCGCAGCGGAAGGCATCCATGAGGATATCCCAACGAAAAAAAAATTACCTTAGATGTAGGCGTCTGAGTAACAACATCCACTTACTATCAGGTGAGCTGTGCTTATTTGCCGCCTTTGCATGCATTGTGTTGCTCATACTACCACGGTGGGAAGTTGAATAACTAAAGGCAGGGCCTGATACATTGGCACTGGTGATGTTGCCCCCTTTTATTAGTCTGTAGAATTCGGGTTCGACATTTTAACGTTTTTCCTCCATCAGCCAGAATCTCGTATATCAGTCAGCTGGGTGCAACACCATTTACAGCTTCAACCTATTCAGAAGTTGCCGCCATGGCGGAATTTGGCTAGTAGGATATCATTCGTTACAGACTATTATTAGATAAGTCCACTGCTGAACATAGACCTCTCCCAAAAATTGTCCATAGGGGATATTTTATATTTCATCAAATATCTAAAAATCCATGAAGAATTTTCTGATATAGTAAATGGAAGAATGATAGGTTATTTTAAGGTCTTTAATAAAAAATAAAAAACATTTCGTATTTTTTTTGTTTTAAATAAAAAAAATATTTTTTTAATCGCCGTATTAAATTAGTATGATAAAAAAACTTCATATCTTCATATAAAACTATTAATATTTATTAATATTGAAAAAAATCATATAAAATATAATTATTAATAATCAGTGTTGCCACCTCTTACATTAATTACACATCGACATCGATTGTTCATACTTAAAATGAAATTGTCAATGTCTTGCTGCAGTATGAGGTTCCCAAAGGGGCCTTCTTTGCAAGTGTGTTCGGAAAGTTGTTGTTCCGCCATCAAATTTAGCGGAAAATATCTCAAAGCTTTTCGTTATAACATGTCCCAGGCATGTTCGGTAGGATTTAAGTCGGGTGACTGTGCAGGCTATTCCAAAACTTGAATATAGTGGTCTCGGTGAGCGGCCGACACCAGCCGCGCCGTATGGGGGTATAATGCTCCTTATCGTGCATGAGTAGAAATTCCTGGCACATTTGGATTCTGTGTGGGACAATAACAGGCTCTACTACCGACTCGTGGTATTTTTGTGCAGTCATGCTGCCTTGGATCGAAACGGGCTAGGTCCGTCCGCAAGACGAATTCCTGCCCACACCATGATTGTCCCGATTTGGTATGAGAGGACCTCCTGAGGGTGCCGTAGGCTAACTCTCCCTGGAGTTCTCCAAACGCGTGTTCTTCGCGAACCCGGATGAAACCCAAACCAAGACTCATCGTTGAACAGAACCAAAGACCATTGTTCGTCACTCCATGTACACGTAGCGGTCTTGGAGCATGAAGACCAACTTCATGCAACCTTCTTCACACTGTTTGGTCGCTTACCAGCAGCTGGTGGTCTTCCTTGAGCCTTTGTAGTAGTTGCATCGCTGTGATATTGAGTTGTCTTCTGGCGGTCATTTGGAGAACCCCGTATGCCGTTCAGTCATATCCCCAGTGCTGCGATAACGTGACCACAACCTTGATATCATATTTTGGCCGGTATGTAGAGCCTCAGCAACGACGCGTATAATAATCGCTATTCTCATAAATATATAATAATATAAGAATAGCAAAATATTCTAACATGCTCACGGCTCGTAACATTTCATCTCGACTCAGATGACGACGTGACATGACTCTTAAAGCTCACACGGCATGTTAAATTAAAAACGAAAAACAATCTAATCCCTTTTCATTAATTAATATCAGTAGAACAATTTAAATTGTTAATGACGTAACCGATTACTACGCGATATTTTGCTTTTTTTATTTATATTTTTAAATTTTGAAAATAGAATAAAAGAGGTTTCAATCTGTATATATCGTAAATAATTTAGGATTAAGGTATCCCTAGATTCTGTTGTGTGTATGAAAATCAAAAACTGAACAAACTAGCAAGTGATTAGTTTCTTTTCAAAATAGTGTCCATTTACATCAATACATCGCTGCATCCGATGGAACCACTGAGAAAAGCACTTTGCCCACTCGTCCTTAGGGGTCTCTACTACGGCATTTTGAAACGCAGCCACTGCTTCCTCGGCGTTCATAAAACTTTTCCTCGAAGTTTTTCTTTTATTTTCGGAAATATATAAAAATCGCAAGGTACGAGTTCTGGGCGATAGGATGGGTGACTCAGTAATTCCAGGTCTGAAGTCGCCAAGTAGTCGATGTTTGGTTGGCGGAGTGCGACGAGGCGTTGGTGTGGTGAAGGAGGATCCTGCTGCGAGGTCGTTTCTCCCGAACTTTTTCCAAGACACGTGGCAAGCAATTGTTAATGTACCACAGTCTGCAGTAACTGTTTTTCGATTCTCTAAAACAATTGTTGCGTAATGACCTGTCCTTCCGAAGAACGAGGCCACCATCTTTTTCCCACGCTTCGACCTTTCTTCACTTTAGTTGACAACTCCTCGGAAGGAAACACCCAGAGAGCAGACTGTCTCTTAGTTTCAGGATCATAACAATAAATCCAACTTTCGCCACCCAACCAAAGTATGTTGAACACATCATTTGAGTCACCTCCGTTAAATCTTGGAACCATTTCAAGACACCAATCAACACGACGGAGTTTTTGGGCCTCTGTCAAATTATGAGGTATCCACCGGGCAGAAAGCTTCCTAACAGCTAAATGTTCATGGAGGATTTTGTGCACTTGACTCATACCGATGCTTAAGCTTGTCCAAATCTGCTGATAAGTCACTCTTTTGTCAGTCTCGATCATACGCCGCACAACACTGATATTATCTTCAGTCGTCGCCGTAGAAGGCCGCCCCCCACGCAGATCATCGGTGAGATTAGTGCGACCACGTTTAAACTCATTAAACCAGTTGTAAACAGTGGCACAAGATGGGGCTTCATCGTGAA
This sequence comes from Parnassius mnemosyne, assembly GCA_963668995.1. NCBI lineage: Eukaryota > Metazoa > Arthropoda > Insecta > Lepidoptera > Papilionidae > Parnassius > Parnassius mnemosyne. The sequence continues at coordinate 33,993,356 of CAVLGL010000159.1, forward strand.
AGGCCAATCGAAGTCTATCATAACGTTCTTGTTGACTTACTTGACATCGAAAGTCATAAAAAATAATTTTACAAAAATTTTCTCGCTTTAAATTCATGCTGACGTGGCACAGACAATTTTCAATTTGCCGCCAAATCGTAAACAAATGACAAATTAATAAAATACATAGACAATAATATTGGCAAAGAGTTCCATTTTCAAAATTTGAACTTATTTTTCATAATATCGTTTACAAGTGGCCAGTTCTAAAAACTTTCAATGTTGCCTTCAGTGCTGCCCTCGTATTATCCTTAAGTAATATTTTTCGTGAAGAAATGTCTAACGCATATTCTCCTCCCGAGGCCAAAAACAACAGCAACGGCGTGTGACTTACAAAGGCACACGGTATTCAATCTTCGCCGCATATCGGCAGGGTCACAAGAACACTCACGCATATACCTTTGTACACGGCTACAATCTCGAACTCGTAAAATATGTGTGTGTGAATAATTAAATAATATAAAATAATGGACCCCACAATTGGTCCCAGAATAACGATACTGCGAAATAATCTATTGCAGTTGATCACATTTCCACCGAGAAGTTAAACGGTAATACGACGAAGCCATGGCAAAGGATTTTATTTTATTTAAATAAAAAGGATAAGCGGAATTTTTAAAATTTAATTATTTTTAACTGATAATTATATGTATTATTATGTAATGGCATAGTATAGTATATATTACCTCTGCATTGGTCGGGAAGTAAGAGTATTGTCAATGACCCTGCTTTAATGATTCGCGTTTCAGTTAACAAGTACTTCATAAAACCACACACAATTTGCAAAATATTTTTATGGTCTAGTTTTCTGAATAAAGTTATTCTAAACGTTTGAATACTGATGCTGATAATGCATTTAATGGGAACCAAGTGGTTTTTGTTACATGTTATACGTTTTTGGATAAGGGTGTCAAGTGACCTTTCACGGTTCAGCTTATAGTAAGTCGATGATAGAATAGAATAGACTAGAATAGAATAGAATATTTTTTATTCAATATACATTACATGTGTAATTCTTATTGAGTCATTTTTTAGTTTACCACTGGTTCGAAAAAAACCCTCTGTCCTGGGAAGAACCAGATATGACCCATAGACATCAATTCTCGATTAAGAATCAAAATGCTGATTGATGCGTTGCCACACCTGAGGAAAAAGAGCATTATTCTGCTATTTAACGCTGGTTATCTGCGAGAGCGTGGCTATAGCCATGTCTAGCCGACCGGTTCGTGCTGCAGCCTTAAGCCACGCCTGAAGCGTGGCTCTAGCAAGTAATAAATAAAGAGAATCCATTACCCTATTTCATCCCGTTGGTGTACTATAAGATATGCGAAAAATATGTTATGGCTTTCAATAGCTGACGGTATAATTGTCTCTTTAACGCTTAGCCATCGAATATCCAGACCAGCAACGGGAAGAAGGGTCAAATTTGTGAATGTTTGGTATTGCGATCATCAATGCGACTACTAAGCCATAATATGGGGGATGGGCCTAAACAGCAGCGTTACGTGTGCGCGATGTGCGACGCATCAGTTGCTGCTGTGTCTGGTGCTTAGTCACAGAGGGTAGCGAGATGCGAAACAAGGTGTTCTGCTATACGATAGCCGGTATTAGGGCCCAATTGATGAGCTAGCTACTCGCGAGAGGCTGCACAGCCAACTGGCGAAAAATCCCAGGGTGGCTGCATCGTACTGGTTAGCGACCGAATGTGAGGACCCGATAGCGATCTCTATTGGGGTTTATTTAGTCTCCAGATTAAGCTTCCATAGGAGCATAACAATAGTTCTGGGTTATCAAAGCAATGGCACGGTCTACTGCCATTTTCCATCTTTATTCACTCTTTACTCATGAAAAGTTCTGCAAAAGTAGGGTTAAACAGCGGTTGCACGTCCTCTCATTAAAAGCGCATCTCAGTCCATCATTATTTTGGGACTGAGAAGCCGCACCTACTTTTCTTGATGAAGACAAAAATAGGATGCCGGTTGATCTAGGCCCTAGAATATCTTGGATTCCTCCTTAAGGACAAATTCCACTCACATGCCGGAATCTGTGTGTGCGTTCACAATAACTTCTCTACCAACGTCTCCGTCAACTTGAAGTCCCCACGTATTCGACTATATACGTGATGGTAGCCACGGGTATTGAAAAATACTTTACGCTTTATGAGAAAAGGGCCTTTATGCTTGTGGCTATCGATCACACAGCGGTGACCTGGAGGCAACTCGGTTATTTGAACAATTAAGTGAGGCTGCTGATGTGCCCCTTAATCGGTACCCTACTGAGCAGCTGGTCTTCTTGGAGGTCTTTAACGCTTGTCAACAAGAACAAGCTGTTTCCGTACTAGAAGACCGACTATGCTGGCAGAGAGGCGTGGAATTTTGCCGGTCCCTAGGCCTTTCACAGCTGGTAAAGCAAGTGACTAGGTTACCCTTGTAGATGGACACACAGCCAACTCCCTAGAGATTCTGCTAACTACAAAACGCTGTCTGGATTGATATTCAGCAGAAGGTATAACATACAGAGTACCTCGCCGTAGGGTAATTCTTACCACTCTCTGGTGAAATCTGTATCATCATAGTTCCCACCTAAATACGATTCCCGGTGGTTGACGAATACGGCGGTATAAGTCAGCAGTTTGGTGCATCAGCATCGGTGATGAGATGCAGCACTTTTTTGCATCCTATCCTTGGTGGGAGGTCTGCTTCTCTTGTGTGGATCTATCGAGCTGCACGTAGCTATATCTAAACGATGTGGTGCGTCAAGCGATAGAGTTTCATCCCCTTTTCTGATGTACCCATGAGATAGCTCGCCTGTGTAACGCCGAATGTGCCCAAGCTGAAAAGCGCGAGAATTTGGCGCATTTCTCGTGGATTGTCGGTCGAGACCGCAAAGCTATCTGGAGCTTTTTATCAGCTTTTAGAAGCGGGCTTTCAACATGGCCAGCGAGTCTTAAAAAACAACATTGCAGAGCTAGTTTCAACCGTATTAAACGTATTGTCGCAAAACTCTCCAGACCATAGTAGAGTGGAGTGGGTATATTGCCAGTGTAGTCCCTCGGTCTTTCCGAATCTCTCGGTCTTTCCGAGACGTTGTCGAAGGTTGGTCTTCTGAGTCGACAACTAATGTCGGAGTTCCTCAGGGTCCCGTTCCCTCCGCAGCTCTCTTCTTGCTATATAATATTAATGAGCTGCTTATGGCCAGTATCTATGGGTACGCAGATAACAGCTCAGGTGTGACGAGATATCATATAAAGGATGACAAACAAATCCAGTCCGAAAGAGAAGCTTTAACCATATGCGCTATGAGATTCACACATATTATTCGGAGTGGAATAATTTGTTAGCATCTGCCTCTCCATCCGATTATAATGTCAATGCCTTCAAGGGAACAGTGAATAGGCTTTCGTTTAGCTAAGTCAGTGAGTTTTATAATCTTCGGCTGTATCATCATTTACCATTAATGTGGGATAGAAGTAAAGTCCAAGCTTTTAATTCCTTATGCAATTATCGAAGCGGCGAATGAAATCGGTACAGACAACATATAACAAGATAACCGGTTCAGTGCGGGTGACACACCAGGCGTGTCTTTTTAAAAATCGTTATAACTCGCTCAAATCTCTTTTTTGGAAAATTTATCCAGAACAAAATATTCATTATTTTGCGAGTAGTTCATGCATGCAGCTTCGTTTCTGGATATTTCGAAAAGGGGTTGACAACCTTTTTTGTAACGTGTACATGGTACTATTTTTACTTTATGGGTTTTAAATCATGCTATGGAAAAATTGTCTAATAAGTAACAAATAATAGCACTCATTGCGATCGCTCACAAACTCAAGTTGTAAATAAATTTCTGGAAAACAAGTCTCCTGTTAGAAAAAACAATGCGTTTGTCTTATTGTTTAATTTTGCTTAAAATGGTTGAACTGCCGTTTTATTACTATCATATGGCCGAATAGACCTACGAAGTACCATGTGCTCTTGTGATATGGTATAAGGTTTATTTTTGCTTGAAACAGTTCTAAACCGTTCATGCATAAAAAAAGTTCGCTAATAAATAGTCTTTTATCAATCCGCCGCCGTATAGCGCCGGCGTTTTTTTCCTTTTGAAAACACTTGTTTTGCTATTCTTAGTAATTAGTTGTTATTCTTACGTTTTCAGATCGACTTTACTTTTACATTTGTATAACATTAAATAATATTTAACATTTGTAAATATCAATGAATGATATACCTTTTTTTTTAAATTTAGGTTCTTTATTGTTTGATATATACAAATGTTATTATTAGGTGAAAATTTAATTTAATAAAAACCAAGGTTTCCAGGCTGATTTAGCTGTACCTACTTATATAAATGATTTTTTATAACAACAAAAAATAGTACAAAAGGTTTGTAATCTCTTCATAAAAAAGTCACTTTCTCTCAATTTCAAAGAAAACGCGTAAAAAAACACGTAGTTACCCACTAATAACAAGTATCTTTCCATTTGTAACTTATGTTTGATGTCAAATAAACTTAATTAGGTCTAAACAAGTAAAAAAACCATAAAAAAGAACATTACTTTTACACATGGTGGATGGCACAATACAATGTCTGTGGCGCTTGAGACGCCCGGCGTGTCATGAAACATTTGTTAACACCGCCACAGCTAAAATTTGTCGAAAATTGGTGCCGCAACGAATCGGATAACTAACTGGTTTGGGGCTATTCAGACAATAACCTCCAAATGGGAAATTAATAAATTATAATTAATTGTTTTTCAACTTCATCTTAATCCAATTTTTTTTCTTGACTGGATACTCATAGGCGCCTCGCGGAAGCAATGACGGGCTAATTATACCAATATTTTTAAGACATATTTGAAATAATAATATAATTAATTAACAAACATTAAACAACCGTACGTTATAATATTTATTAATATTTACTTATTTTAAACTAATAATAAGTACGAAATAATAGTTCAGTAAAATCTAGTTTATCGCTGATATCGCTAGATGGCACTATGAACGCTGTTTTGATAACATTCTCTTTGGTTTGCCGCTGCGCTAAATTATCGATTTTACGTCCACTGCTCAGTATTTACACGAGCAAAAATATATTTTCTTTAACTAATACAAATAAATATTTAGGCGGTAAAGATATAAGATATCTAATAATAACTGTTATAAAAATAAGATTTCTTAATAAATTATATTGCATTTACATATAATAGCGCTAGTTAAGGCGTCGCGTCGATAAAAATATAATTCTAGTTGCGCTGTCCTGGCAACTCACAAATGTCTATGAATTTGACCTCGATGCTCGTGTCCGGAGCAGGAGAGTGTGGTGCAGGGCCAGGCCCTTAGTTTTTGATCTTCATCGAATTAATATTGTGTAAAATGGGCACATAATAGGTAAATAAATATTTATTAACAAAAAAGTATTAAGATATTGTAGATCTTTGCTCTAATTGACGTTTTTGTTAAAAATAAAAATAATATCCTGAATTGGCCGTGCTAGTTATTTATGCTAAGAATATCGTCGAATGTCGCGTACTGTAACATCTTCGACTACTTTAATATAAAAGCAGTGTTATTTTTGAATAATTGATGTGACATTTATTAGTAAGGAAGATACTTATTGGATTTATTTCAACATTTAATATTTTCATGTGAATACTGAATAATAGATATCTTCGAGCTACGTTAAATGTGGTAAGACGATGGTGTATCGATTATTTTGCGCTAACGAAATGTCATCCCGGTGCCGTAGTGTTAATATTAGAAGTCTACGTTTGTGTTCACGATACTATTGTCTAGGCATCTACGCGTTTTAAATTCAGCTTGCTGACAGCGAATTAGAATCGGTGACCGAAATAGTGAATAAAATATTTTATTTTTTTGTCTTGCCATATATAATGGTTATCTTTTTAATAAAGATTTAAGTAATTTTGAAATCCATAATTTTCAATGATAACAAAAATTTGTAACTCTTAGGCATCAATTTATGTAGGTGTTACCATGACGAGCCCAATTATAGTTGAAATTATTTATTTTTAATTTATGCATATTTCATATTTTCATTAATTCATTACAGTCCATCGCTGAACATAAGGCAACTCTTTTATATTTCTCATAGTTTTGCCATAATTGCCACGCTTGGCTGGCGGTTTGGCAACCTGATTTTTATATTCGGTTGTTATCAGAAAGATGCAGTAGCATCTTCTGTGACTGTGTTTGTGTCACCATCTCCTGTTTCAGTTTCCTTCTGCGCCTCTTACGACACAAACAAATTAAATGGGTTAATGAATATTCTAACGCCGCCATTACTTAGCGCACACAAGTATTATATAGTTTTATAAAACAATATTTTCATTTTCTACATTCAACCATTTTGTATATTGTTGCAGACGCTTTCAAGAAGAGATAGATCCGTGCTCAAAATTACGCTGTAAGTTGCAAATTGTAAGCAGGTAAAGTAAGTAAGATAACTCTACTAAAATGGCTAATCCAAATCGTGAAAGTGTTAGCACTCGTTTTTCGGATAATTATGATCTTAAAGAAGAATTAGGAAAAGGAGCATTTTCAATAGTAAGACGTGCTGTTCAGAAATCGACAGGGTTTGAATTTGCAGCTAAAATTATCAACACCAAAAAACTTTCGGCTAGAGATTTTCAGAAGTTGGAGCGCGAAGCCCGAATTTGCCGAAAATTACAGCATCCTAATATTGTAAGACTTCATGATTCTATTCAAGAAGAACATTTTCACTACCTCGTTTTTGATTTAGTAACTGGCGGAGAATTGTTTGAAGATATTGTAGCTCGGGAGTTTTATTCTGAAGCCGACGCATCTCACTGCATTCAGCAAATTTTAGAATCTGTACATCACTGCCATCACAATGGAGTAGTTCATAGAGATCTCAAACCGGAAAATTTATTGCTTGCAAGCAAAGCAAAGGGTGCTGCTGTTAAACTTGCTGATTTCGGTTTAGCCATTGAAGTACAAGGTGATCAACAAGCATGGTTTGGTTTTGCTGGTACCCCAGGTTACCTGTCACCTGAAGTACTAAAGAAAGAACCATATGGTAAACCTGTGGACATTTGGGCGTGTGGAGTCATTTTATATATATTGCTCGTTGGGTATCCACCATTTTGGGACGAAGATCAACACCGATTATATGGACAGATTAAAGCTGGAGCATACGATTACCCATCACCTGAATGGGATACAGTAACGCCTGAAGCGAAAAGTCTTATAAACCAAATGTTAACTGTGAATCCAAGCAAAAGAATCACAGCTTCTGAAGCTCTTAAGCATCCGTGGATATGTCACCGCGAACGTGTTGCTTCTGTTATGCATAGACAGGAGACAGTGGACTGTTTGAAGAAGTTTAATGCTCGTCGCAAATTGAAAGGAGCCATTTTGACAACTATGCTTGCCACTCGAAACTTCTCTGGAAAATCCATGGTCAACAAAAAAGGCGATGGATCACAAGTAAAGGAATCGACTGATAGTAGTACAACTTTGGAGGATGATGATTTAGATAAAGATAAGAAAGGCGTTGATAGAGCGTGTACAGTCATATCTAAGGACCATGAAGAAGAAGGGCTTACTAAAGCAGACTCATTTGGAAAAACTCGTGGTGATAGCAACGCATCATTACGTCGTGCGGAAGTGATAAAAGTTACTGAAGTGCTTATAGATGCCGTAAATAACGGTGATTATGATACTTATTCTAAACTCTGTGATCCTAATGTAACTGCGTTTGATCCCGATGCATTAGGGAATTTGGTGGAAGGGGTGGAATTCCACAAATTCTTTATTGATAATACTCCTACACACGTTAAGACAAATACGACAATTTTAAACCCGAGGGTGCATTTGCTTGGTGACGATGTAGCAGTTATAGCTTACGTCTGTTTAACGCAAAGTGTTGATGCCGAAGGACGACGTGAAACTCGCCAATCTCAGGAAACTCGCATATGGCACAAACGCCATAACAAGTGGATAGCTGTTCATTTTCATCGCTCCTAACTAGTCCCTTGCCATTTTAAGTTGCCATTAATGAAAAGTGCTGCAAAACAAGCGCTGTGTAATGGTGAAACCATTAAAACGATTGTCACTTTTCATGGCGATGAATAATTCGTTAAAACTACCAATGGCAACTATATAAGATTATAATTCAAACTTGATATCCATTTCCGCTATGAAAATTACACGAATTTTAATAGAATCTTTTGTAATCTTAAGTTACATTTAGATAAAGATCTACGTCATTGTAAACAATTCAAAAGCTACTATTTCTTAATCGTATAATAGTAAAAATCCAAACAAAAAGCATAAGGAATGTGGCTAAAATGTGATACCGTTGTAATATCCTGTGCTTGAAGCTAGTTTATTATTAATAGAATATAAAAAATCCTGATCTCCGCCACAATCGAATTAATGTTCCATCGAAGGTAGTTTCTTATTATTACCTTGGAAAAAATCTCAAGAAATCATCGGATCTGACATGAGTGAATCTACGTCATAAAAGCTATACTGAAATCTGCAGAATTTTTCAAGATTTAGAGTTATTAGCACATTTTCTCAATAAGTCTCTCTACATTTAAACTATGAATGTTTTGTCGTGCTTAAAAAGGGTGTTCTATTTGTTATCGAATACCTAGTTAGTAAGAATAAAGTAATTATTAATGCAGTTATTGGCACTACATACCCAAATACTAAAAGAACTAGTAGTATTCTAAATAAATTTAAAATATAGAATATATTAGTTCACATCAACTATTTAGTATTAGCTAGTGCGATTTGTTATAATGTTTTAAGTGAATTATATCAATTTTGTCAATTTTTAGATTTAAATCTTGTTATTTACATTATTCTGCTTTTGCTTAAATAAAAACAAACATTTTGTGTATAATAGTTGTAATTAGGTACTCGTATCTCCTTTTATATCATTGATTTTGCAATAATATGTTAAAATTATTGAAATTATATTCAAGTTTATAAGGCAGATTATATAATTCTTTCTTTATTCAAGTCTGAAAATAATTAAAATCGTAAGATTCATGACTAGAATTACTACGCAAAAGTGGTTTTATAATTTTGCACAGTCTCTTGTAAAAATGGAGGCAACTACATACCTATGTCTGCTAATATAACTTGGTATTTATTAGATGTATAATTAGATATAAAGGACATTTATCATGTTTTTACAAATTTTGTAACATATTTTAGCATAGTTAGCAAAACTTAATTTTAGTAATTCAGAAATGATGAGTTAGTTGTAAATTATTCAACTACTACAGAGTAAACATGATTACAATTTAATACATACGAGATAAATAATATCTATATTTTCAGTATTATTCAAAGTACATAGTTGTGCCATTATGATTGAAATTAGTGCCAATAACTGTTAAAAATAAAATGTATTCTAGTCCTTATTGTTACGCATATTTAGTATTAATCAGTGTTTTAATTTTTATTATACATATTTTGTGTACATAGATCTATTAATTTTCACATTGCATGTTTGCGTGTTTTTCAACTTCAATTTTGCTTACAAAAGAATGTCTATTTATTTAATTAATGTTAGAGGTACTAGCTATATTCATACTTTTACATATTACTTGGTCTAAAGTTAATGCATGTTAATATTTTTCAGAATATTTGAGGGCAAAATCTCAAAAATATACAAATGCTCTCAGTCCTTAATTCTTGGTATGATACAAGTCGTTTTTATTAAAGCCAGTATACCTATTAATATATTTATGATGGTTTTACATCACATAATATTATGTTCTAACTTTTTTCATATTTTAAAAATATGTATTAAGTACAGTTTTAGTGCAGGTTAATAACAATAAGAGGCTAACTGAATGGTTAAATTAAGAATGGTTACAGTTTTAAGGATATGATTTTTTGTTATGAATTTTTTAAAAAGTAATTTATTTATTATTGCAGATAAGATTTACTACTTTATTTCACATAACTATATCTGCATTATTTACTTAAGTAAAGATTTATAAAACATTGTTTATTCTCTCAAGTGAAATAAATTTATTGTTGTATCAGGTGCACAAGTATCGAGTTTCCACTTAATTATATTTGTCACCAATTTCGCAAAGAAATATCTTAGTTTTTTATAAATGGTCTTCCCGCATTGGTGTTCCAAATACATGCAATGACTTAAAAGGGATAGTTACTTAACTTCAAATAAACTTAACTATAAAAAAATTAGCAGCAAATTTATGCAGCTCTCCAAATAATATATAATAGCACATTTCCCTGTTTGCATGCACTTACCTCGCTGGCTTTTAAATTTAGGGGAGCTTTTTAACATAACTTTTAAATATTTGTCTATTGGCTGAACTTTATTGAAAATACAATAATTGTTCCAGATAAGTTTTAATTAATAAAATAGTACTTATAAATAATAAATGCTTGATTATGACACTTGAAGAAGTGTTATTATATAGTTATTATTTAACTTAATAACAGATTTCTTGTAATTTTTGTTTGTACAAATTGTTTTCTGTTGAGTAAATACATAAGTAGTATAGGTGCAGTGCAATATGGTATTCAAACTTATTTCTTATAACTAATAACACCATTTATTTAATTAACTCTTAGTAAATTTTATCATTTTATTAGTATTAAAGTTTTGACCATTCAGCTAGAAATTGTCTGTGCAAATATCCATAAAAACTAAATAATTTAAAATGCAGTTTAAGAATTGAATGACACATAATATAAAAATGTTTAGTGAGCTGTACTTAAATCTAGGAAAATATATTCATTTCAGTCTATTTATAGCTACTCTATTTTTATGGCTTTGTTTTTTTTTATATTACCCTATGAATATTTCATAATTTACTGCACCATATTAATTTTTACAATGTTTTCTAATAGGATGAAAGCTATTTTATAGCATAATTACAAGATGTGAAAGGTGTAATAAGGATTTGTCAATATATTTATATACAATTTAATTTCTCAAACCTCTGCATTGCCGATTATCATGTAACATTCTTAAAAATAAAGTTCTTTTGATCTGATTATTTTCATTTTATTAACATACACTTAAGTTCTTAAATTATTATATTTATTAAATATACATTCATATTACTTTCTTGTTTTGGTAAAAACTAAAAACTAAATTATTATGTAAAAAAAACAAAGAATCCAACTGCACTGATCTATTAAAAACTAATAAAATATAATTGTCAGAAAATTTTTCATTCAAGCACTATATTAAAATTGAAAGCATATAATATAAGAAATAATTAAATAAATATTACATATAATATACATACAGTCCCTGGCCATATTATTAGACGCACTATAAGATTATATGTAAAATCTTAATTCTCAGGTTATACTATACGGCGTTATTGTTTTTACTAGATGCAATGTAATTTTTTTTATTATTCATCTTATTATCTGTTTATAACACAAATAAAACATCATAATCATATAAAAATATGTATTTATAAACTCTTGAAAAAATTTTAAATGAATGCAAAAGAATGTTAATATTTTGTTGAGCCACTTTTAGCCGCTATGAGAGCTTCAATTCTGCGCGACATGCTATCAACTGTTAGACTGTACTGTCTCCTGCGTTTGAGGATGATGATTCCACACATGAATAATCTTTTCTAAGAGTTGAGTTTTGTTTGTGATGACATCTTTAGCCACTTCTCTCTTCATCAGCCCCCACACATTTTCAATAGGATTCATATCGGGACTATTACCCGATCAATCCAACAGAGGGATATTTTGCTCTTCCAAAAAAAACCCTAACAGACAGTGCTGTGTGACAGGGAGCTCCATCTTACATAAAACTGAATGGTTTCCCATTCGAAAACCATTCTCTGAGCTGCGGAATCAATCGATTTTGTAAGACTTCTTTGTTCTTGCCTCATGACCCTTGCTGCTGATGACTGACCAGATCATCACTTTAGTAGGGTGCTTAAGAGTCTGAACGGCACAGTCAGGATGAAATTTTTCTCCATGACGACGACGCACAAACAAAGCTTTATTCCGCAAAATTTCAAACGTGCTTTCATCGCAGAAGCAGACCTGTTAAGAATAGTAAAAATTAATAAACATCCTAAACATCTGTGCTGGTTTTTCTTTATTTCATAGAAAATGATATTAAATGTATCATTTATGATGAAATTATACTAACTTACCGATCTCCAGAAGTCCTCACCTTTATCACGCCACTGTTTGGCCCACTTCAGATGCTTTGTTGTCATTGCTGCTGTTAACTTGAGCTTCCTGGCGGGGCGGCAGGTCGTAAAATCTAAATCTTTTAATTTTGTTTGAATAGTGCGCTCAAAAACATCCCCATTAGCATCTTGGAGTTGCGATTTTATCAGTTTTGTGCTTGCAAATCTGTTTTCCAGGCAAACTTTTCTAACAACATCTTTCTGTCTTTGGAGTAAAAATAGGCTTTCTGCCGCATCATTTCTTTTGTTTCGGGCTCAATTCGTCTCCTGACTCAATTTTCTTGTTTATGCGTCGTACGCTAGCTTCAAAAACCTGCAATCTCCGTGATATTTCGTGGTTAGAATAACAATTTAGCATTTACGAGGGCCCTTACTTCAGCTTTTTTTACGAGATGAAAGATCGCCTTTTTTACCCATGATTAAAATGTTCCAATTGATTATTTAAACACTGTACACTAAGTAAACAAACAACTGCGTAGTATAAAACTGCTAAACAAATAAATACAGCGCATAAAGCCACAGAAACACGTCCACAACTAAAGCACGCGAGAACGCCATTGAAACGGATTTGTTCTTGTTTACGTTCGTGTGTCATTTGGTTATCATTTTAATGCAATACATTTAAAATAAATTCAAATAGGTAATATATAAAACATCTCCTGAATGAAAACACATTAAATGTATATTTAAATATAAAAGTATGCCATATAAACTCGTGCACAACATATAATTATTAAAAAACTACAGTGCGTCTAATAATTTGGCCAGGGACTGTAGGTTACCTGTTATTCTACAAAGATAAAGATTAATCTAACAACACTTCAAAATTCATTAAGCAGTTTAGGTTACAGAAGATCACAAAGAACAGATAAACACACATACCTACATAAAACTGTAAGTTTCTGTCCTTTTTTCCTTCTTCTTTGGAGCAGTCAGTAAAGAAGCATTAATATATATATATACAACAATAAAAATTGTAGGGAGCTTATATATATATATAAATTATGTGTCACGTTGTTGCATTTTGGTCCAACTTGAGAGATAGGCTAGTTTTTATCCCAATAAATGACACTCAAAACTTTTTATTGCTAGTATATATATATATATAAGCTCCCCACAATTTTTATTCTTATTGTAGATAGTGAATATGTTACAAACAAAAAATAATAACAATTCACGCTACTACTACCGCCCATCACAAGTCCATTGCTGAACATAAGCTTTCCCCATACATATAACAAGCAAGTCACAGAAATTTTAATTGTTTTTAAAAGTAGCTCATCTGAGTCAAGGTTTCTGAGTTATTAAGGTTTTTAGGTAGTAGACCCTTCTTTCCCCTAAGTCTCCACCTTGTTTAACACCACCCTCTGTTTCTGCAGCGAAGCAGCAATATACCCTTTGTTCTATACTGGTTGTTAATCTGACCAACTACTTATTGAAATTATACCAAATTATTTTAATCTACTTAAATATTACTTTATTTATAATTTTATGATATAAAATAAAATATCTGACTATATTAAAACAAGCCTATTTCTTAAATGGAGTAATAATATTTAGTTTTAATAACAAGTTCATATAATATGACATTTAAAATGTCTTTATTTCTCATTAAAAAAAATTACACTTACATTAGAAATTCTAAACCTTGCATAATATTACGTACAATAAAATAATTTTATGTGTACATTATTTGAAATACGAGTTGGAAGGTATTTATTATTCCTATATATCACACATCTTACATTATTGCCTGTCAGCAAGTATTTAAAAACTAACTGAAATGAGATAGTTATCAGAAGCCATATGATATTTTAGGCATTTTGACGGAGATTTTGAGAATGATTTGCCTACATCAGTTCCACCATACAAAAACAATATCTTGTTGCTGCCATTTATTTCCATCGCCCGAATTAAAGTTTCAGTTACATCCTGTTGGTCAATCACTTGAAGATAAAGATTTCTAAATAAATTTCAGGTTAAAACCATAGCTTCATTTTCCAAAGCTGCCAAATGTTTAGGTGAATATTTACCCATAATATTGTCAAATTAGGGTGATGGATTCTCTTACGCTTTCACCACAACATGATTTACCTACATACATTACAATTTATTTTTATTTGAGAATATATAACTATATCTTACTTTCAAACTATTTTCAGTGATTTAACTTTTGTGTAAACACCTTTACACCCATCATGTGCCACATTAAAATTTTTCATAACCATATTAACATCAACATTACTAATTTGACTATTAACTAATTCATTTTCAATACATTTCTTCAAATGTTCTTCATTTAATGGCTTATATCTTATAAAAATTTTTAATGCTTTAACATTACCAAACACTTGTTGCAGTCCTGTGAGAAATGATTTATTGCATGCTTTCACAAATTTACTATACATATTATCACAAGAGTAAACTAGAATAATAGTTATATTTTTCCCCAAACTCTCAGTCTTATCTATAATATCTCTAATAATAGGTTTTATATGTTTATCTTCTGCATTCAAATCATCTACGACTAAAATAGTTTCTTTACAAAAAATAAGGCCTAAATTTAATTCTGTTGAAAATTTATGAGCAAATGTTGGCATAGTATAATGATAAACATTGGAACAATTTAGCATTTCATCTAGTACTATAGATATTGACAGTGATTTGCCTACACCAGTTCCACCATACAAAAACAATATCTTGCTGCTGGCATTTACTTCCATCGCTCGAATTAAAGTTTCAATTGCATCCTGTTGACCAATCACTTTTGACGATAAAGATTTCTTAATCAATTTCACGTTAAAGCCGTAGCTACATTTAAAATTAACTGCTTTATAACTTAAAATTGAGATAATTACACTCCCAAAAAAGAAAAAAAATAATGTGTAGCGATTAGAAAAATAAAAGACGTTATTTTTCCGAAGCGGCCGAATGTTAAGGTGAATTTTTTTTACCTCTTTTTTAATATTACCTGTAGGTGTTAAATTCTTATTTTCAACCACTTTTTCAGGATGTTCATTATCACCAAGAACAGTTTCATTGTAAGATATCTCCATAGCAGTATATGAATTTGAGCTTGAATCGATGTCCATAGGTTCATAGTCCGTATCATTCATATTTGTTTATTTTTACAGATTATGTTTAATTTATTGAAATAAGTTTACTATAGACCAACTGTTAAAAACTCAGGTTTAAACTTTATAGACATCAAATTCAAATCTTGTCAAAATGCAACGGAAATCGGGGTCGCTGGACACAGCAGCTAGACCACAAATTATAAACATAGATTACTGTCATAGTCTTGACTGACGTATAGACCATAGATAAATATATATGGTATAGACCTACATAGTGTTCAAGGAAGAAGAAAATTCCTTATAGCAAAAATTCAGGACAGAAAAGGATACCAAATCTCATTACTCTGTAACCGATTTGCACAATGACAGATCGGCACAATTCGGCACGCAAGAAATAGCTATGATATTTTGTAATTTTTTAGAGTGTAATAGTGGTTATTTCTATAATGTTACTTTTTTGCAAAATGGTTACTTAAAGGGCTACTCCTAGCGAACGAACTTGAGCATTCGGTCCGCCGACTCTCGCTACAATATATCGCGTAAGTAATCTGCAAGACGCCACCTACTGTACAAACGTAGTATTATTTTTTTAACATCAATAAACTATTTTATAGAAATAGACACGGTGTACAATGATAAATGTATTTTCATTTTATTATTCGGTATATTGGTTGCATTATATGTGAATTATGTATTCTCATATATTATGTAATTAATAAAAATGAAACCTTTTTTTTTATAGGATAGGGTGACAAACGAGCACACAGTCCACCTGATGGTAAGTGGTTGCTGTGGTCCATAGACATCTACATTTATCCTCGTTTGCGAATCATAATGCAGACGCGTTGTCACCCGTGAGGACTAAGATGGAATGCCTCTTTTCCAGTTAAAAGGGTCTCCGATTCTCAACACTCATCATACGAAACACAGCAGTGTTAAACTGCTATTTTACGCTGGTATTCTGTGAGAGCGTGGTCCTTCCCCGGTCGAGCCGACCCATTCGCACTACAACTATACTACTTATATAGTTGCAGCATGGCTCTACCACGTAAAAAACCTCTTCATTTCGAACGCTCGGGAAGGTATCTAACATGAGAAAATGAAGCAAGGTGCTTTGGGGTAAATACGACATATTTTCTGATTAGTTGATACGATGCATATTTAATAATTATTTTAAAAATGTTTACAATCAACTCATGTCACTGTTATTTATTGAAATACATATCCTAATTATTTTGTTATTCATCTTAATAAAGTGTCTTTGCTTCTGGATAAGTTATAATTCCGATATAACGCGGGGTAAAACCGAAAATTTGGTAAAGTGTTCCTTTTTGACTTTCAACAGAAGGTTTAGATTTACTTTTAGTTCGTCTATACCGCTCTACAAAAAGCATTGATACATACTTTATGTTTCTAATTTAACTATATTTTGCTCACTTGAATTTTCACCATAATTTTCATTTAAGGCACCACCACGGTAGCGCACCTTGCGTTCCCGTAGTTAAACAGTTATTAGGCTAGTTAAAGAGGTTTCTTCAGACTTTTATAACAGGTAAGCGAGAATAAAAAAATATTTTTTAAACATTTCTTTATATAATTTAAACAGTGGTAGAGCCAGGTGGCAGCTCTTGCTGTCGACTGATGGGCCGGCTCGAACCGGGGTGGTACCACGATCTCACAGAATACCAGCGTGAAGTAGAGGTTTACCTCTGCGTTTCGCTTGGTGAGTGCAAGTGGCCGGAAGCCCTTTTTACTGGAAATGAGGCATTCCATCTTAGTCCTCACGGGTGAAAACGCATCTGCATTTGGATTTGTAATAGAGGATAGATGTAGATGTCTATGGGCCGCAGCAACCACTTACCATCAGGTGGACTGTGTGCTCGTTTTTCACCCATATCTTATAAAAAAAAGTCAAAGTATCCGAATTCGGGATTATTCAAACCTTTAAAAAGTCATAACTACGAAAATATTAACTTTATCGTAAAACGTCATAGGACATTGAGTTATATGTACTACGTACTAGAGAAGCCATTCCGAACATTGACTATGTTCAACTGAACTGTACTGCAATCCGTACAAACTAAATATTACGTAAATTGAAGATTTGTGAATTCCATAAAATAATTATTATTACATTTTATTTAGAAACATAACATGTTCGTTTAGATGAAATTAAGATATTTTATATTAAATTCTTATATTTATTTTATATTAATATCTTATTTTACATCAAATTAAAATCTTCGCGCATGCGCGACTACTACTCCCGCGCATGCGCGAAAACATAGAGTAGGACACAGTTTTTGTTTGAAATGGCTTCTCTAGTACGTAGTACATATAACTCAATGTCATAGAACCTTTTGTATTTATATTTTGCCAAGAAATTAAAATAATATTGTTTATACTTTATTCTTTATGCATTTCTAATGGGTCAAAAGTATCCGAAATTGGGATTTTTCAAGCCTTTAACAATTTATAGAAGATATTAACTTTATCATAAAAAGTCACGGAACTTTTTTTTTCGTTTTTTTTTTAACAAAGAATATGAAAAAATAGTCCCGTTTGAAAATATCAATTCAAGTTTAAACAATACCTACGGCACCGAGTCGCTTCATGGCAACATGCATTTATATTATCAGTACGACAATTTGAAGGATATCGCATGAAAAAATTGATGTGGAATAGTTTTCGGTACTCATTCACCTATTCCTTCTGGACTGTGACTAAATATTTGGCATTGCGGTAGGTACGCCTTGCCCACTACCGTTGGTTAAATTCGCGAACGTGTTAAACTTATCCAAAATGACAATTTATGCTGACGAAAGATTGACAGCCACTGGAAACTACAATGGAAAAGTAGTTCGATAGTCCATTAATTCGTAATTAACCCTGTGGGGTATTTCCGAAAAAAAAAACACAAAAGCAATAGCTGGCTAATCCTAACCTATAAAATAAAGCTTTAAAAACGATTACCTATCATAAAATCCAACAATTATTAAGATTACTTAGCAAATTCCTAAGATAATGAACGCGGAGTAATTCCGAAAAACCGAAAAGAGTTGAAAAAAGGTGTTTCCTTCGAAAAGTTAACTTTGCACGCGCAATATTGAGACTAGAGAGACAGACGAGGGAGACAAATAAACTGTCGTCTAGAATAAAGTTACCAGAGCAAAAAATATTGCCTAGTTAAGCCGTAATTTGTAAATATCGGATTTCCCCCATTTTCGTAATAACCCCAATGCACTTGAAAATAGTGAGTTTAAAAGATACCAACTCATTATAGGTAAATAGGATGTTTCGCAGATGTGTTTTTACCTACTAATTTTTGAACTGGGCATCTTGTAACTTAGCCTGCTTTACTTATGTTGGCTGACATTATCTTTACCCCAATGATTGATGAGGATGAAAAAAAAACACGTCTGTTTTTATTTTTATTCAATTTTATTTCTACATACGTTATTTATTTATACATAAGGGTTATAATAAAGATGATATAAAAATCAACAAGAAGTATAAGGGTTATAGGGGGTTTTTGGGTTGTAATTAAATGATGCCCGGGTAGGTATTAGTACCTACTTAGTAAAAGTAGGTAACTATTTAGATAAGTACCTTTTATCTAATCATAATACCTACATAGGTACCTATTGTGATTAGTTATACTGGGTACCTATATTAATACCTACTTAGATACTTTTTACCGAATTACTATACCTACTAAGATATTGTGGTTAGGTTATAGGATTATTTTTAACTCTATACTATACTGCTAATATTGAATTAGCTTTTTATTGTGTAAATTATAATATTTGTCGAAATGTTAATTATGGATTCGAACCTTACATGCTAATGGTGATTCATTTTTTTATTTGCATTTACTTTAAAGAAAATACACGCAAAAAGCTTCATCGCGCAGTAAAAAACACAACAAATATATAACTAATACAAAAATTATACCCAAAACAATCAAATAATACTAGCCATAACTAACCTAATAAGTAATAATATTATCGACTGATAAGATGACGTAAGTGAGCATGTGTGCTAGCCGACGCCGTGAGTAACGACACGGGTTTCACCTTCAAGAGCTTAGCGCTCACTAACTCCAGCTACCCCGTGGGTAGTGAATACGCCCAGTTTTTAAAATAATTTCTTAATAAAATCAAATTTTGGTCTTTTAAAAAAATTTTATCGAACAAAATCTTCAGAAATAAATTGCCTATGCATTAGTGTCAATCGCAAAATAAAATAATGCTTACTTTACGAGGAGACGCATGTCATCAATAATTATTTCACATTTATGTGGTTTCGTTGTAAGGAGATTATTCAAATATTTACTGTTTTAAAAAAATTGGATATGACTATTATGGAATCAAGATTATGTAGAAATTTAATGTGTTTTTTATAAGTTGATATATCTTTTTAATAACAAGTAGATAGCTCCTAAAAACCGCACAAATAATGACTAGCGGGACATTTTGCTTAACCATGCGCCTTAATCTGCGAGTGACTGTGGTGTTAATAAAAGAAATAATCCTGATAATTGCACTTCTCACAGGTAAATTCTCAAGACTTCGTCAATGTTATGAATACTGTGTAAAATATAGAATGTTTTCAATTATTTTGTAAATTTTGATATTTTGCAAAGAAAAAAGTCACGTTGTTGATAATTTGCATGAATTCGGTAAAAACATTTTAAACCAAAATATTTTACATGTACGCTAGGGATTGACTCAACTGATATAGTTGAAATTATAAATTAATGTCGATATTTATCTTGAATGTTTATAATAAATCGATAGACTTGCGCACACAACAAGAAAATAAATCCTCGGTTTGCGTTTTAAAATGTAATTTTATTTTGCCTTTTGTCAAACAGATTCCCTCCGGATTCTATAATTAGCAAATATGTTTAACGTTAATTGGACTGGTTGGTTGGAATCCAAAGAACTCAACAATTTGCAGCAAACAATTTCTTGAGAAGTGTAGAAGAAAAATTAGAATAAAACAATTTTATTAAAAGGAAACATTCCTTCATTATTTGTACCAGCAAGTATAATATTGTTACAGTACGACTTCAAAAATTTAACTTCAAAAACTTTAGGTAAAAATAGAGATAGATTTTTATACATTATAAAACTGCAGTATATTAAAAATAAAAAACTTTGAGATTATCCTATTAAAGCAATTATGAACCCAACTGAGTATCTATTCATCAACCAAAAAAATGTATAACCTTACTTAACCAACCGCACCTCACTCCATCTAGTGGAGGGACACCCTACACTTCGTCCGCCAGTATGAAGTCGCCACTCAAGACTTTTCTCCCCATCGGTTGTCGGTTCTTCGAGCTATATGACCAGCCCATTGCCACTTCAGCTTACTAATCTGTTGGGCTATGTCGGTCACTCTGGTTCTACTACGGATATCCTCATTTATAAGTTCATACGGAGTGAAACTTCGAGCATAACTCTCTCCATAGCTCGCTGGGCGACCTTGAGCTTCCTCATTCGGCCAGCAGTGAAGGACCACGTCTCAGTTCCATAGGTCATCACTGGCAACATGCACTATTTGTACAGTCTCGTTTTCACGTTTTGAGATATACCTGCGAGAAGATGTGCCGTAATTTCCCGAACGCTTCCCAGCAGAGTTAAATCCGTCTATTGACCTCTCATTCGAAGTTGGACTTACCTAGTTGGACTATTTGCCCCAGTAAACATACTCGTCAACAACTTCGAGCTTAGTGCTTCCAACAACTACCAGCATAGGTGTGACATAACGTTATACATAATCTTTGTTTTGTCCATGTTCATCTTAAGACCTATCCGGTGGGAGGCACTATTAAGGTCGTTTAACATAATGCTTCGGTCCTCCAGCAATTCTGCCCTTAGGACAATCGTCGGCAAATCGAAGGTGAATGATGTACTTGTAGGAATCAGTTAAATAAGATTACTTTATTTGAAGGCTAATATGTTTATGAGGCTGTATCATGCTTCATGTCTATATACTTTCACCTCTCCCTGAGAAGTATAAATTAGTAATAAAACTGTTATCATTTCAGCTGCATGAATTTTAAAAACATAATGATCTTAACAGAGCAAAGGGCAATCTCGGTATGTTAATAAAATGGTAAATTATTCATGGACTGACCGCGGCAAATGAAACATAATCTCGCAGATCTATTGATCCGCGCAGCTATTACTTAACCATAACTTCCTCTTCTCTACGACTAACGCTGTAGGCGTTAAACCACGCTAGTTAAGCCCTCGGCACAAGTCGCCGGCTATAAAGCATGAATCGGGCATCGAACGTCGTGAGTATCAAATATTGTGGAATTTATACTATCGCATCTCATACGTGTGTAAATATCTACACCTAACTACGCTAAAAGTTTTATCATTGTGTCTTGGGAATATAATCCGAACCTCCGCTCAACCCCTTGGGAAAAATAGCGTGATGCTATGAATATTGTACTAGTGCTACCGCGAGGCTGTGCGGTTGGTTAAGAAAGATTATACATTTATTTTGGTTGATAAATGGATACTTAGTTGAGTTTATAATGGCTTAAGGAGGATAATCTCAAGATTTTTTTTATCTTTAATGTACTACAGTTTTATAATATATCAAAATCGTCTAAAGTTTTGAAAGTTAAATTTTTGAAGTCTTATTATAACAACATTATATTTACTGATACAAATAATGTAGAAAAGACTCCTTTTAGTAAAAAAAATATTCTACTTTTTTTTTATATTTTTAAAGAAAATGTTTGCTGAAAATTATTGAGTTCTTCTTTGGATTCCAACCAAGCCATTCAATTAACCTTAACCATTTTTTCTAATTATAGAATCCGGACGGAATCTGTTTGACAAAAGGCAAAAAAAAATTACATTTTAGAACACAAACCGAGGATTTCTTATCTTGTGTGGGCAAATCTATCGATTCATTGTATGCTTTTTTTATAGGATAGGGTGACAAACCAGCACACAGTCCACCTGATGGTAAGTGGTTGCTGTGGCCCATAGACATCTATATTTATCCTCGTTTGCGAATCAAAATGCAGATGCGTTGTCACCCGTGAGAACTAAGATAGAATGCCTCTTCTCCAGCAAAAAGGGGCTCCGGTTATGTACACTCACCATACGAAACACAGCAGCATGAAGCCCCGGTCGAGCCGACCCATTCGCGCCACAACCATACTACTAATATAGCTGCTGCATGACTCTACCACGTAGACTATGTAGTTGAGATAATCCCTAGCGTTCATCTAAAATATTTTGTATAAAAATGTATTTACCAAATTCATGCAATTTTAACCAAAAATAAACGCGTCATTATATTGACGATGTCTTGAGAATTTATCTGTGAATTGCAATTATTTCTATTATTAACATTACAGTCACTTACAGAACAAGTAACAATTTTGGAAAAAACTTACTTGTTAAAAATAACCACTATTACACTTTAAAAAATTCCAAAAAATCTAGGAGCTATTTCTTGAGAGCCGATATGTGCCGATCTCTCATTCAAAATCGGTTACAAAGTCATGAGATTTGGTATCCTTTTCTATCATGCATTTTTGCCATAAGGAATTTTCTTCTCCCTTGCACACTATGTTGGCCTATACCATAGATAAATAAATATGTAGCAAGCTAGTCTACACGCCAGTATTTTCTAAGTCTATGGTATAGACCGACATGGTGTGCAAGAAAGAAGAGAACTCATTATGGCAGAAATGCAAGGTAGAAAAGGATACCGTAAAATGGGGTGAATAGAAATCGCGGGGTGAATAGACACAATTCTGGTTATTTGATAAAGTTGTCTCTAGGTTAGTCTACAGCTCGGGAACATCTGTTTATTACTAGGTACTGTTTGTTATTTGCCAACATTTTTCCTTTATATTGGTGACCTTTAAATTAGTGTCAAGATGACAGTAAAGAAAAGGGCGGTTATTATAAACGTGTGACTACAAGTGGTTTTATGCTGTGTAAAACTTTTAGTTAAACATCAAGTTTTTCAGTGTTTCCTTGTTGCAATTTTTTTGTGGAGAGTTGAGCTTCTCATCTATTTATTAATACAAAAATGTACATCGATATTGAACTATTCACAACGAACACTCAAAAATATTACTTTGAAACTTTGATAAAAATAGAGACAGATTTTTTTATACATTATAAAACTGTAGTACGTTAAAGATAAAAAAATATATCTTCAGATTATCCTCTTTAAGCCATTACATGAACCCAACTAATTATCTATTTATCACCCAAAAAAATAGATAACTTTATTTCACCACCCTCGGCCGCACGGTCACACTAGTGCAATATTCATAGCTTCACGCTATTTTCCCCAAGTGGTTGCGCGGAGCTTCGCATTATATTCCCAAGTCATAATGATAAAACTTTTAGCGTAGTTAGATATCATATATTTAGTAATGCTCTTGAAGCGCCACTAGATGCCCGCGTAAGAAACGTGCGGTTCAATGTGCCAGGATAGTATAAATTCCATAGTATTTGATACTCACAACGCTCGATGTCCGATTCATGCTTGATGGTCGACAACATTCTGCCAAGGGCTTGAATAGCGTGGTTCATTGCCTACAGCGTTAGTCGTAGAGAAGAGGAACTCGTGGTTAAATAATGACTGCGCAGATCAATAGATCTGCGATATTAAGTTGCACTTGTCGCGACCAGTCCATGAATGAGTGACCATTTTCTTAAAATACCGAGATTTAAATGATAGAGAGAGCATCTGTATCCTTAGACAGTTGGTGCACTTTACTCTGTTAAGATCATTATATTTTTAAAATTCATGCAGCTAAAATGATAATAAGTTTATTATTATTTTATACCTTTCAGGGATAGATGAAAGAATATAAACATGAAGCATGATGAAGCCTCATAAATATATTGGCCAAGTTTTCTTACTAAAATTATTAAGTTTACATTCATATTTAAGTCGAATGTTAAAATAAACTTCTATAATGTATTTAATTATTAATTAATAAATGTTTGTAATTATCACAAGAAATACTTATATGAAAAATAAATGAAAAATTATTTACTCCGTGTCCTCGTTTTTTATTTCCCAATCAAAACATTTTTTTAAATATTAAGAGGTATATACATAGTTAAGTATCTACCTTTTTAGGGTTCCGTAGCCAAATGGCAAAAAACGGAACCCTTATAGATTCATCATGTCTGTCTGTCTGTCCGTCCGTATGTCACAGCCGTTTTTTTTTTACGAAACTATAAGAACTATACTGTTGAAACTTGGTAAGTAGATGTATTCTATGAACCGCATTAAGATTTTCACATAAAAATAGAAAAAAAGAACAATATATTTTGGGGATTTCCCATACTTAGAATTGAAACTCAAAAATTTTTTTTTCATCTAACCCATATGTGTGGGGTATCTATGGATAGGTCTTCAAAAATGATATTGAGGTTCCTTATATCATTTTTTTATAAACTGAATAGTTTGCGCCACTTCCAAATTGGTAAAATGTGTGTCCCCCCCATGTAACTTTTAAAATAAGAGAATGATAAAACTAAAAAAATATATGATGTACATTACCATGTAAACTTCCACCGAAAATTGGTTTAAACGAGATCTAGTAAGTAGTTTTTTTTTTAATACGTCATAAATCGTAAATTATGTTACTTGCTGCTACGGAACCCTTCATGGGCGAGTCCGACTCGCACTTGGCCACTTTTTTTATTTTAAATCTTTTTACCGCTTCCATAACAATCATTTTTCGATAGTCCTTGTAAGTAAAATTTTGATTTGTCAATGTCACTAGCTAACGCACACAATGACAAATCAAAATTAGTCACGCGTTTTCGGGCTGTCAGGTCTATATGCCAGTATATTCTAAGTCTATGATGCTTAAGCCGCGTCTCCACCAAAGAAAAGTTACCAACTTTTTTGTTGTAAACACGTGTTAGTGACAAATGTTTCTGTAATTACCTAGTGTTGGCAACAAAAATTGTAAACAATGTCGGGAACCGCATTTCCATTTTCGGCGGTACCATCAAAAGACACGCTTGTTTCAAACATTTATTCCCTCTGTGGAGACGCTTGTTGGAAACATTAATTAGCAACATGTCTGTCATGTGAACGAACGAGTTAATCGACACATTAATTAATTTATATCGTTCACAAAATATATTATGGGATCTGTGTAATGAAATTATAAAGATAAAAATAAAGAATGGGGTGCATAGAAAAATATGTGACGTTATGGGGCTAAACGAACTAGAAACTCAAAGAAAAATAAAAAAATGACGCGACAGTTTTACAGGAAAAAAAATTAAAGGTGAAAATCAATCTGGAGCTGCAGCTTCTTATACTCCGAGGTGGTTCTCCTACCAACGGTTTCATTTTTTAACCGACAGAAATGAACCCAGGCTATGTGTGTAAAAGGGAATTAATGAAACACGTGTAAGTAACTATACAAAAATATTTATATTATTTATTTCTTAACCGACAATCGAAAAACGCAGATACTTATACCCAATGACGTGTACAGCTTAAAATTATGAACTGGCCTTTTTGTTTGTTACCAACTGCGCTTATCATGTTTATAAATTGGGTATAATATATGATATATGATATGAATAGAAATGCCGTGAATACTCGCTGTCATGACAGAACAAGTAACAGTACAAAAATAGAAGAATCGCTCTAACATCCGGCTCACCTGTACTAATAGGTGTCCCTCAGGGCTCGATTCTCGGCCCATTCCTATTTCTAGTGTATATTAATGACTTACCTTCTCTTGTAGAGGATAATCATGATATAGTATTATTTGCTGATTATACTTCCTTGATTTTTAAACTTAAACGTCAATCATTTAAATGTGACAAAGTGAATAATGCTATATCAAAATTAGTGCATTGGTTTAACGTTAATAATCTACATTTAAACGGAAATAAAACTAAATGTATTAAATTTACAACAACGAATGTTAAAAATCTGAGTACCAATGTGTTTTTAGATGGGGAAGAACTGAACCCTGTTGAATCCACTGTTTTTCTTGGCATCACTCTCGACGCAAAGCTTCAGTAGGTTATAAACCGCCCGTACGTCTCTCTTTTGCAAAACAAATATAGCTTCAATATCAGTCGCATTACCCCATAGCAAAATTCCATAAAACATTAGGCTATGAAAGTAACTAAAATACACTAACCTAGCTGTCTCAACATCTGTGAGACTTCTAATCTTTCTTACAACATATGCTGCAGAACTAAGTCTGCTAGCTAATTTAGATATATGGGGGCCCTATTGAAGTTTCGCGTCAATAGTAATACCAAGAAAAATAGTGGTATCCACAAGACTCAACTCCTCCCAATTTAAGAGCAAACTGATTTTCGAATGTTTTACGTTAGGTATTGTAAATTTAATACATTTTGTCTTTTTGCCGTTTAAGAGCAAATTGTTGGCGGTAAACGAATGTACTAATTTCGATAGAGCATTATTTACATCGTCATAATTAATCGACTGCCGTTTGAGTTTGAAAATTAAAGAAGTATCGTCAGCAAATAATACTATATCGTGATTGTCCCCTACAAGATAAGGTAAGTCTTTAATATAGATTAAGAACAGGAATGGGCCAAGAATCGAACCCTGAGGAACGCCCATTCACACTACTGATCCAGAGGAACCTTTACCATTGATCACGACTTTTTGAGTTCTGTTACTTAAGTATGAAGTAATAAGTCTAAGCGCCAAATTTTTTACACCGTAATGTTGTAGTTTCCTGACTAATGTCTCATGATGAAAACAATCGAAAGCCTTGGAAAGGTCACAGAAAATACCTAAGGCATCCTGTGAATTCTCCCAAGCACCAAAAATATACTCGTATTTCATAAGCTCAACACCGGCGTCAGACGTCGAGCGACCCCTTGTAAAATCAAATTGGTTTTTATGAAGTAATTTATTTGTATTAAAAAAATTAACAATTGATCCAAAATTATTTTTTCAAAAATTTTACTGAGAGTTGGTAGTACAGAAATAGGTCTCTAATTGGCGGGGTGCAATGTGCTACCAGATTTAAATAAAACAAAAAATTTAAATGAAACACACCAGAATCGATACAAGTATTAAAAATCATAGCAAGATGAGGTGCAATTAAATCTATTATGGACGCAATCACTGTAACGGAAATCCCCCACAAATCTGCGGTTTTCTTTACATCAATGGTTTTGAAGTATTTTACAATATTATGCGGTAATACTTTTTCAAAATTCTTTTAAACAAGTATTAACATTCTGTTTAAGTAATTACTCGGCGACAGTTGGAGAAGTATTCAATGATTCTGTTGTTAAGATAGGACATCAGTGAAATATTTCTCAAACTCTGCTGCAACTTCTTGACTTGATTTAGTCAATTCATTATTAATTTTTAATTGATAGTTTGAGTTACGAGGTTTCTCTTTACCGGTTTCGCTGTTAATTATACTCCACGTCATTTTAATTTTACTCTTAGCCGTCTTAATTTTGTTACTAATATGTAATGATTTGACTGTGGAGCAAACTCTTTTAAACATTTTAGAATATTTTTTTTACATATTCTTCAAAAGCATCGGAAAGTTTATATGATCTTTCATGGTAAAGGTCATATAAGCTTCGTCTACTTTTATGAATTTCTACTTTCGCCCACTAATTAAATGCCTTGCGACTATTCACTATTCAAGCAAGGTGCAGTTTTTTTATATGGCAAAAAGTACCCAATCATAGTCATTTGAAGTAGTATCGACGTTATAAGGTGAGCAATCTTTAACTATTTTTTATTTCTAAACTACATTTGTGTAGTTTCAATAAATAATATTTTTGGATGTGTTATTTGAAATACGTCTGTTAGTATTTTATATATATATATATATATATATAGATGGATAGATAGATAACACTTTATTGTACGCCAAAAATAACATAATAAATATTAACAATAAATGAGAAAAAGAAATGTGGTACCATGGACGGTTTTATAGCTAAGAGCTATCTCTTCCAGACAACCTTTAAATTGTAAGAAAACAATAAAAACGTGTGTGGTTTGGCGACAAAAATAATATTATTTTTATTAAAGCCATGAAAATAGAAATATAGAATGGTAACATAAATGTGCCATACATATAAACAAATATTACAACTAAATAAAGGTAGAATAATTATGTGCAAATGAACTTGATAGAATCAAACTCGAAAAAAGTAATCATGTACATGTTTCTTAAAACCGGTAGGGATTGAGCGCGTCTTGTTGATAACGTCAAGTCATTTCATAATCGAACAGCTTGTATTGTGAATGATCTGTCCATAAATTTGGTAGTGTGAGCTGACATTTTTTAATATCAAATTTTCTGATGATCACAAATGTGAGTCATGGAGGAATTCAAACCGATTTTTTAGGTAAGAAGGATACAAAGGATTAAAAAGAATATTATAAAGAAGTGAGAGAATATGAGCATTCCGGCGAAGGCGAATTGGCAACCACTTGAGCCTGTTACGAAAATCTAACACATGATCATATTTATGCAAACCAAATATGAATCTTATTCAAAAATTTTGTCGTCGCTCAAGTTTATCAAGTTGCATTTCAGTGAAGTCAAGATAGCTGACATCTGCATAATCTAGGATTGGAAGCAGAAGAGTTTGCACAAGCGCAATCTTAGTGGCAGTTGGTAAAAAGTTTCGCAGTCTTCTCAAAGAATGAGCAGCTGCAAAAATTTATAAAATAAAATTTATAATATACTAGCTCGCCAGGCAGACGTTGTTCTGCCCTCTCCGACGACCTCGTCCTATAAAAAATCCTTACATTCGTAATAAAAAATATTGAGGGTCATTTTTCGGGATAGATACTATCCCATCTCTCAAGTTGGACCAAACTGAACGCAGTGTGCAAAATTTTTGAAATCAGTTCAGTAGTTTAGGAGTCCATCGCGGACAAACAACGTTATACGTACTTTTTATATATAAAATGTTACAGATAAAACCCGTTTTAAATAAGCGTTCTATCTAGAACGCTTATTCTCTAGTTAAAACTAGTTTTTACTAAATGCCTCTGTGAAAACTAGAAATACCTAGTCAAAACTAGAATTTACCACTAATATATTTGACTTTCAGATAAAACTAGTTGTCACTTCGAGCTTCAGTTAAAACTAGTACTAGAGAAACTAATTTGGGATTGAAAACAAGATATACTTACTAAATATTTATTAAAAAGATCTAGGATACAGAGTCATGTTCCTACTAAAAATAACAATCTTACACTAAAGAAACATTTTAGGGAACATCGACATAAAGTAGTTGCCAAGGTGGCAATATTAATTAAAAGTAAATAAAATAATCAAACAAGTCAACAGAAGACAACCATAAAATTTAAAAACGGAACATCGATTGTTAAAAAACATTTGTTAACATACAATAAAAAATAATCAAACAACCTTAAAATTAAAAAAGGATGAGGATCTACTTGTTATTGTACGACAAATTATCGTGGCATTTTGAATTACAAAGGTAACCATTTATCATGCAGAGACACCTTTTTGTCATACATCCTTTCTTGCATGCGCAGCTCATAAATCCTTGGCCTGTTCCTATGGCTGCTTCCTTAGCAACAGCTCTCAAAGGTAAATTTATATTCGGAACATCTTCTTCATGTGAAAATTTTTCTTTGCACTTGTCGAATTTTGACCTGAAAAGCACATTGAAATAGTTAGCTTTTACCTAATAGCGATATCGTTATATGATAAAACAATTAAGCAATATTTAGGTACATACCTGCAATATAATTTATTGAGCATTCCATATTTCGTTCCAATCTTGTGAAAACCCTGATCATCTTTTTGAAGAACCACTCCGACTATATTACGTAGATCTGATTTTGCTCTGTCGACATCAGGGATTTGTATAATTACATTATCATCGATTTCTACTGGAACGTGTATTGCATCTGAAGCCAATGTCATTCTCTGGGCCTGTTTTTTTAAGTTTTGATGTGCTGTTTCTTTGGATGCCATTATTTGTCTATTCACATTTGTTACAACTTCGAGGTGTTTGCCATTTGGTGGTATTAAAAGAGGCTCTACAGTCGTAGACGCTTCAGCTTCAATGTCATATTCACTGGCTTCTGCTGTGATTGGCGATTCTCCACTTGTTTTGGATGAACTTTCTGCGTCTTTTTGTTTGGCTCCGGTTATAATCTGATGCCGCCCACTGCAACTAGATACAGGCTCAGTTTCTGCATTATCTGTACTATTCGTCATATTTAATGCATTTTCGAGATTATCTTCATCTCGTATATTCTCAATAACATCTCGAGGCAGAGTTGAAGTCATAAGCCCTACTAGCGGTTCTATACCAAACATTGCTTTGTATGGTGACTGTACAAATCGAATACCATTTGACCAATTTGTAGTATCGTTATCTTGCATCCATGAAGCCAACATTTTCTCTATATCTTGGTTAACCCTTTCAACAGATCCTTGGCTTTGACGGTGTCTTGGCTTTGTATGGACCAATTTACACTCGGGCCAAAATGTAACGAGCTCATTTATGACGGAATTTACCAATTCTCTGCCGTTATCAGAGTGTAAGATGCAAGGAGCACCAAATGTCAAAAATATATCAGTCAACTGATACGCCACCTCCACGACTCCCTTACTTTTCAGTGCACGCAAAAACACAAGTTTTGTCTAATGGTCCTATACACCATTATATACTTAAATCCCCAATCTTCTTGAGTTTGCATGTCGATAATATCGACTTGGCAACGGCTGTTCATTTAAGAATGTAGTATGGGTTTTGAAATATGATCTTTTTTCTTCATACTCGTTTTAAGCTGATAAGTTTCGCACATAGAGAGAAAAATATTTATAATTTCTAAAGTTACGTTCGCATATTTTCGTGAAGTTTCCTTTTTAAGCCTATCCCGACCACCATGACCAACGCCCACATGAGCTGCTTCAATTATATTAAAAATTTCATCTACATACAAGTAGTATTTCATGGGCTCCTTTCTAGTCACTAATTTTCGTATTCCACAAATATTAATTACCTTAAATCGCTTCAGTCTCCCGTACTGTTTCTGAGATTTCTGAATAGCTAATTGTGCTTCATCAATTTCGTTCACTAAATTATCATAGGTTTCTTTTGTCATAATATAAAAGTGGCTCTCTTTTTTTTCGTAATCGCGAATTGCTAATAACCGGTATAAAAACTCCTCTTTCCATCGCATTCCCTCATTTAAGTTTGCCATGACAACTGCGCTCGAATCAATCTATACGTCCTAATCAGAATAAAAACAAAGCCGGACTACATATATATTTATCTATGAGCCGGACTGAACGGTGAAGCGGACGGCGCTCGGAAAGGGATTACCCCGCACCGCCCCGTAACCTCGGTCGGAACAGTTTTAACTAAGTCGCTTCGGAAAAACGCGTTTTGTTTAGTAAGAACTAGTTTTACCTAAAATTAAATTTTAAGCATCAGTTAATTCTAGTAATAACAGAGGCATTAAGCAAAAACTAGTTTTAACTAGGGAAAACGCGTTCTATCTAAAAACTGGTTTTAACTGTAACATATGTTACCTTAAGGAACAAAAAGTAAGTACACTTTTTAGCAAGGTGTGTTCAATATTACCTTTTTTTTACGTACTACAATTTACTTTATAAAACAGAGAGATACTTACGTAGTAAGTTCACGCGCGCACTTCAATATTTATACGATTAATCTGCCCCACTAAAATCACACATTTAAATTTAAGAATAAAACCATCTTGTAGACTTCTAAGATGTTTTTAAAGTATAGATACGTCATACTTGCTCTAAAATGGCAATACAAAATTCAGGTAATTGCCCGAATCGGATTCAGTCGGACACGCTCTCGCGTCGCGGCTATACCTTCGCTGCAGCGCGTAAAACTTCTAGTTATTCGTGGCAAAAATGCCTTCCAGTGTTTTTAGGTGGTGCACAAATTAAACGGCAACTGTTAGAGACAAGAAAAACTTCTCATAAATATTTTGAATATACATGTTTTGTTCATAATTGGTTTTATTATTTCAACCGCTAGTGTATACTTTGACGCTAGCTAGTGCGTTCATTTTCCATATCGTTATGTTACGCGCTGGGGGCCCGTGGCATTCTGCCCGGCAGCCAGCCTATTCTTATGCCACTGATAGCTGTAGATGTCTATGGACCAGAGCATCCACTTACCATCAGGTGGACTGTGTGCTCGTTTGTCATCTTTATCCTGTAAAAAATTATAGTCATTTAATATTTTTATATTTTTTCCGCTTTAATTCCTGAAAGCTATATTCACTAATTTTTGAATGAATGAATATACTTTATTGTACGCCACAAACAAATATACAAAGAACATAACAAAAAGCAGATTATATGTACAATTTGGCGGCCTTATCGCTACATAGCGATCTCAAAGGAATAAAACAATGAATACTAGGTAGGTGGTGCGATATAAATAATATATATATATATAGACAATACATGCAATAAAGTAACATATAAATAAACAATACATGAAATAATGTAAATTACTAATACAATCCCGATGAGGAGGTGGAGGAAATGTATAAGGATATCTCTAGAGCCATGCATTCCTCCAAAACCCACTATACGGTGTTAATGGGAGACTTCAATGCAAAACTAACAAGAGAGAACGGTGAGCTGAAAGTAGGGAAATTAGGAATAGGGCAACGAAACCCAAGGGGCCAGCAGCTGGCCGTCTTCATGGAGAAAGAGGGACTCTTTATGATGAACTCTATCTTCCAGAAGCGGCCCCACAGGAAGTGGACCTGATCGGGCCCCGACGGAAGTAAGTTCTAGTACAGCTTATTAATCCGTTGGGCTATGTCGGTTACTCTGGTTCTACTGCGGATATCCTCATTTCTAAGTTTATCACGCAGAGAAACCCCGAGCATAGCCCTCTCCATAGCTCGCTGAGTGACCTTGAGCTTCCTCATACGGCCAGCAGTGAAGGACCACGTCTCAGATCCGTAAGTCATCACTGGCAACACGCACTGGTTGTATAATTTCGTTTTCAGGTTTTGAGGTATGTCTAACGAGAAGATGTGTCGTAGTTTCCCGAACGCTGCTCAGCCTAGTTGAATCCGTCGATTGACCTCTCGGTCGAAGTTGGACTTACCTAGTCGGACTATTTGTCCCAGGTAAACATATTTGTCAACAACTTCGAGCTTAGTGCTCCCAACAACTACCGGCATAGGTGAGCTGAAAGTAGGGAAATTCTGAATAGGGCAATGGAACCCAAGGGGCCAGCAGCTGGCTGACTTCATGGAGAAAGAGGGACTCTTTATGATGAACTCTTTCTTCGAGCCCCGACGGTTCGACAAAAAATGAGATTGACTTCATTATGACGACCAGATGACAACTATTCAGTGATGTCTCAGTGATCGCGAGGGTGAAAACCGGCAGCGATCACCGAATGGCGAGAGGCACACTGAACCTAAAAGTTAAGTTAGAGAGGTCACGTCTAATGAAGTCAACGCTCCGGCCCCTCGTGCTCTAATCCAAAGTCCCGAAACCTTTCAGCTCGAGCTACGAAACCGTTTTCAGTGCCTAGAAGATTGTAATGCAGTGGACGCTATAGAATATAATATAATAGAAAATATACTTATTTACCCAAAAAACATTACATAATTAAACAATACACTGGTTTCTGCACTAAGGTCACACGCTCGTGCCAATGAGCGCTCAGCAACAATCAATACGCAACTAATGATGTATATTCATCTTTTTCTAACGATAGGTATGTCCTATCATTTGTCTCTTTTTGTTAGCGCAACGTGTCATAATAAATAACTTTACGTAGATAGTACTACCTGCGCCACTTTAAAATACTATAATGTTAGTGTGTAACCTGTCTATCTATTTTAATACGTCTTTGGTAGACTTGTATATATTTCACATAAATAGATAAAACATTTTAATTCTGTATCACTTATTTACCGCTACATTATTCATGAATATGACGAAAATTTGAACATTTTAACTACGAGTCTTCTAAATAAGTAATGGAAAAATAGTGCAATCTTTTGCTTATATATGATATTTAATGGATTCCCCTAAAATGTCGCGTTGTACGAATGAAGCTAAAGGGTATTCTTCCGAAAGTTTGAGGAAAATCCCCATCAAATATAAACCGACTGAAAGGGTTGCCAATTTTTTTTGGATTCTAGTTTCTAAGTTTTAATCTAGTTGGTTCTTTATTTCCTATTTAGGTATTTCCTCTTCTTAGTGTTCCACAAAATTTCAAAAGTATCGATACTTTACTCGATACCAGTATCGTATCAGATTTATCGATACCGAGAAAAGTATCGAAACTAAATTATCGATATTGTTAGGTATGGAGTACTTTTCAATTTATTTTTAAAACTTCCGATTGGTAATATCCGTAATATCAAATACTATCCGAGAAATTTCATAACATGGAGTTGGGTATTTATCACCAATGAGACATTTAATAATGGTATCAAACTAACTAAATTTAAATTTCAACGTATTAATTTGTCGGTACAAAAATAAATTAGAGCAACAGTAAAAACGTAAATCGGGATTAAACCGTATTAAATAATTTTTTACTTGATTGATAAAAATAAGTCTACTAAATAGATACCAATCACGAGAAACTATCAATACACACTCTAAACATAAGCTATTGTCTATAGAGGGGTAATCCCCTACTCCTACGACCCAAATCTAATGATGTGACTCAAATTTTGTTAAAAGTATCGAGTACTTATGAAAGTATCGATACCTCAAACATATCGGAACAAAAGTATCGTGTCCAAATATACTTAGTATCGAAATGAAAGTATCGATACTACTCAACTATTGCTACTTTTTTCGAATCCCCACTTTTTCTTTCTGTCTTTCAAACTAAAATAATTCAGTTAAGTAAAATACTTAAATATTTTCCCTATCCAACTTGTAGTAGGTAGGAAGGTGGCACATAAAATTCTCAACCTGCCAACTTGGGTGGTGGATGGCTAATGGCTTTTTTTTTATAGAATGAGGGTGACAAACGAGCTCACAGTCTACCTGATGGTAAGTGGTTGCTGCGGCCCATAGACATCTACATATCCTCTATTACAAATCAAAATGTAGATGCGTTGTCACCCGTGAGGACTAAGATGGAATTCCTCATTTCCAGTAAAAAGGGCCTCCGGCCACCTGCACTCACCAAGCGAAACGCAGAGATAAAACTCTACTTCACGCTGGTTTTCTGTGAGGTCGTGGTACCACCCCGATTCGAGCCGGCCCATCCATGCGACAGCAAAAGCTGCCGCGTGGCTCTACCACTGTTAAAACGGCTAGGTTGGAAGGTAGGAATAAGTCAATTTTGCCGCCCCTCATTTTTGCCGCTCTGGGCAAATGCCCGGCTTGCCTCCCTTAGATCACTTACGAAAATAAATAAAATTGATGTTTCATTTCCTACTGCACTTTCTAATTATAAAGATATACAGTCCACTCTACCGACGTCAAGACTGATACCACTCCATAGGGACCCGTAATGTTAGTAATCTAACCTTTCTTCTAAGAAAGGGCAACAGACGTCCTTATGTGGCATTCCTTCTCAGAGGTCACGCCCACCTCGTTGTTCCCAGCCAACGTGGTGTGATATTAGTTTCTTGGAGTAGAAGGTCAGTGACCAATTGACCCCTGTCTGTTGAACCCTTTTAGTTGAAGGATTGACGCCTGTGGCTGTGACACTCTCATCTTATCGAACAAAAACTGATTGACTGCTGTAGACGTTGCTATTATAAAGCAATTTTGCAAATTGCTTTATAATAGCAAATAATTTCCGAAAGAAAATATTTTTTTGATTTAATATACTAAAATTTTGGCTCTACGAATACTGGGTGGCGCCTAGGTTATCACGTTAAATAGCACAGCAGTTAATACAAGTTGATATATCTCTGTTAAAATAATAAAATAAACAATAATAAAAGAAAATAAAAAAGCATTGTTCAAACAAAATAAATAGAGTAAAAAATTGACAATAAATAAATCATCCTTGATAATATTAGTTTACTGACCTGAAGTGACCTGTAAAACCGGCAACAGCGCGCAGTGCTCACGTGACATCGACATAGGTAATTATAATACCTACACTTGACCATACATAAATAATTAGGCACGCGTAGGGCGATGCTAATCCGATGTTATCAACGAACCATAAATTACATGGTATTGTTTTTATCCAAATAATCACTTTAATCTTGAAATTACTCAAGTTTAACAATCAAAATAAATCCAATTTTGAAAAAAAATCATGTCGGTGTATTCTGACGACGTGAAATTGTGATACAAAGCATCTTAAAATTTAAAAAAAGTTAAGACGGTAAAAAAATAAAAGCGTGCAATTGCACACGGGCTCTCATACCACTAAGTTATTAAATATCTAATCTAGCGTATTATTAACGTGTCCTATCACAAACAAATTAAGAAACTTATTAAAATGTCCACAAAACCAAAAAAAAAACAACAATTAAAACTTAAAGGACGTGTACGCGAAAAACGAAAATTAGGTCAAGCGACTCATGAACTATCCTCAAGGACGCTGGCGTCGGACTATCGGTCTCACGCGCACATGCAGATGACACGCCAGGTGTGCCATCGATTACTTTTGTGTGTGGCGTATAACACACGAGTCGTGTCTTTTTAAAAATCGTTATAACTCGCTCAAATTGCGTTTTTGGAAAATTTTTCCAGAACAAAATATTCATTATTTTGCAAGTAGTTCATGCCTGCAGCTTCGTTTCTGGATATTTTGAAAATTTGAAATTTTTACGGGTTGACAACCTTTTTTTAACTTGTACATGGTACCCTTTTTACTTTGTGGGTTTTCAATCATGTTGTGGAAAAATAGTCTAATAAGTAACAAATAATAGCACTCATTGCGATCGCTCACAAACTCAAGTTGTAAATAAATTGCTGGAAAACAAGTCTCCTGTTAAAAAAAAACAATGCGTTTGTCTTATTGTTTAAATTTGCTTAAAATAGTTGAACTGCCGTCTTATTACTATCATATGGCCGAATAGACCTACGAAGTACCATGTGCTTTTGTGATATGGTATAAGGTTTATTTTTGTTTGAAACAGTTTGAAACCGTTCATGTATAAAAAAAGTTTTGTTTTTGACTTTACTCTTACATTTGTATAACATTAAATAATATCTAACATTTGTAAATATCAATGAATAATAAACCTTATTTTTTCCAAATTAAGGTTCTTGATTGTTTGATATTTACAAATGTTATTATTAGGTGAAAATTTAATTTGACAAAAACCAAGGTTTTCCAGGATGATTTAGCTGTACCTACTTATATAAATGATTTTTTATAAAACAAAAAATAGTACAAAAGGTTTGTAATCTCTGCATAAAAAAGTCATTTACTCTCAATTTCAAAGAAAACACGTAGAAAAGCACGTAGTTACCCACTAAAAACAAGTATCCTTCCGTATGTAACTGATGTTTGATGTTAATTAAACTTAGTTAGGTCTAAACAAGTAAAAAAGCATAAAAAAGAAAATTATTTTTACACGTGGCTGATGGCACAAAAGGCGTGTCATTAGTAGTGAAAATAGTAAGCTCACTTTATGGTAAAACTCCGGAGTGCTTAAGCGACTCCGGGGCTTGGTTAATATGGTGGATCTCCTAGATGTATGTTGTTTGTGCCACAAACAACTACGACTTACTCCGCTGAAAGATGAGTCCGCTCCGTGAGGTGTCAAGGTCACTCACACTTAGGCACTCAAGCGCGTTCGTGCCTTTAGTGTCTAGTCGCGTCGAGTCTCACGCCCACCGTACCTGAGTGCACGAGTGAACAGAAACCGTCACCCTTGCCATAACGGGTGTAGAAGTCATCGAGGAGGCACTCACTCCCTGAGACCGATGCATGGCTTTAATGGCAATGCATCGGGTCGCACATCTCATCATCTTGCCTATCATCAACATTTTCTGAATCAGAAGACGAAGGAATCCCACCGGCGGGCGGGTGTAAAGTCCATACTTCACCGCTTAAATCGCTATCCCCATTGAAGCCAACCCCCTCACCCGACCGTCGTTGCAACATGGACACGGCCGAGTTAAAGCAAGAGGGGAGGAGTCCTACGGATAGTATTCCACCGTCTATGCCACACTAGCTCATGGTCCACGCCCACTTCCAACCCTTCAGGGCTACCACAGGACGATGGTCAGATGCCTTCTACCAGTTACGCCCAACTGGCAGCGGAGCTAGCAATACCAAGGCCCAAGACGGCTGCCATGCCTCAACCACAACAGGAGGAAGAAAAGGCACGTCACCCGCCCAAAATAGTAGAGTGTTACCCGGACTGGAAGAAGCACTTTAAGATGCTCAACAAAAAGTTGGGACACCCGCTCAATGCTCATCCGTTCGGGAAAGAGGTTCGCTTCACCCCTCAGAGCCGAGAGATTCCGGGTGATCCCACGTTACCTCATAGACATCACGGAAAAGTTACCAGCTCTATTCTGGTGCTGCTACATCCCGGAAGAGGAGAAGACCACAAAGGTGGGCACCCGGGGGCTGCCAGTTGGCACGGACACCAACGAAATAGAGGAGGCTATCAGGGCAAAGGGATTCCCCATTAAATATGTAAAGGCAATCCCTCCCCGTAGAGGTAGACCTGGGCGCTTGTTTTTTGCGCAGTTGGACCACCTGAGCCTGGAGCGCCTAAACCAACTAAACCAGATCGACAAACTCCTCTACATGAGAGGGGTCGTCATCGAAGCCTGGCAAGGACTTTCGGGCACGAATCTGACAACCGCTTCAGCCTAGTGAGGTGCGTTCGCTGTGCCAACGGACAACATTGCAAGTCAATGCCCTCAGGGTAGAGACGAAGAGCCCAAATTCGCAAAGAACCATACTGCAAACGATCGTCGTTGTCCAGTCCTGGGGAGTATTGCGAGAAAGCAGGAGATCACACTGCCGGGCCTACAGCCGGAACATCCGAAGAGGATTCTCCAGAGTCACTCTAGAGAAATTCAAGAAGACGGGTGGGCAACCATCAGAGGAAAGGGTAGGTAGCAAGGGCCCCCACCTATCCGTAACACCAATGGAAACGATGGAACACGTAGCTGGGGAGTAAGAAAAGGAAGGAGCAGCATTCTCCTCAGGCAACGACCTTTACCCCAACCCCAGCGGTAAGGATAGCCTCACAGGCGCAGGTTACTGCAAAGGAAGTTAAGGTTACCAAAGTAGGTAGAGTGCCAGAATGGGCTCTATCAGAAAATATAGCCCGCTCTACTCATAGAGCGCAGTCTACCCTAAGGAGAGACACTAAAGCTCAGCCGAGACCAGCACCAACTACAAGAACAAGATCTCCAACAGCTGGCCACGACACAGTGCCATCCAGAGACTGGTCGACATCGCCATTGAGGGCGGCAGCGGTGTCCTGGCCGACATAAGAGCCGGGACAGACTCAATAACTGCAGTAACGGGAGCATTGGCGCAGCTACTGACTCGGAAATACGGAGATGGATAGCCTGCGCCTACTCTATTGGAACCCGGATGGGATCCAACAGCAGATTCATGAACTCCGCAGAGTCGCCCTACAACAGGAGATCCAAGTGATCTTGCTGAGAGAGACTAAGTTGAGACCATCTACGTATCTGAAGCTGTCTACTTATTACATCAACAGGCGGAACAAGGTCAATCCTCAGAGGACCGCATATAGCACGGCGGTTCTAGTGAGGAGAGACATCGTTCACCAAGAGCTACCTGCCAGACTACCAATAGATGTGCTCTATTCGCATAAAAATGGAAGTGGCGGGCGAGGAACTAAGGATCTTTGCAGCATACCGCCTGCCACGGACTCCATTCTACTCCTCAGACGTCCTACCATCGCCGCGGGGGTCCTAAATGTGAAACACCAGGTCTGGGGATCTAGAGTGATCAACCCGCCGGGTCGTAAACTCTACGAAGACGCTGAAAACAACAACTACGAAGTTTTAGGTCCCGAAGAACCGACACACGTCCTTACGGACTACCGAAAATGTCTGGATGTATTGTACAGGATTAAAACAAAATTAAGCACAGAGGAGAAGCCAATAATAATATTAGTAGAGATAGGTCGACTCTACTATGGTATACTGCGGACTTCCCACTTCCCGGAGGACTGGAAAATCGGCAAAGTGATCGTTCTGCCGAAACCCGGGAAGGACAGGCGCAGAGCAGCCAGCTATAGGCCGATTACGCTGCTA
This sequence comes from Parnassius mnemosyne, assembly GCA_963668995.1. Classification (NCBI taxonomy): domain Eukaryota; kingdom Metazoa; phylum Arthropoda; class Insecta; order Lepidoptera; family Papilionidae; genus Parnassius; species Parnassius mnemosyne. The sequence continues at coordinate 34,033,935 of CAVLGL010000159.1, forward strand.
CCGCACATAGCTAAACTGTTTGTAAGATTACTATTGAGAGGCATCCACCCGTGCATACAACTTTGGGCGGATCAACATGGATTCAGGAGGGACCACTTATCAGCAACACAGCTTACTAGGGTGCTGCTCTACCTTGCGGATGAGTAAAACCACAGCCGCATATCGTTGGGCGTCATTCTTGACATAAAGAAGGCGTTCGCCAGGCAGTGGCACTCTGGATTACACTATAAATTGGAAGCACAGACAAGCATTCCTCCTGGTACGTTGCGGCTAGTGGCATCATTCCTTGCAGATACGTCGTTCTACGTCTATAAAGAGGACGCCGAGACCGCAACGAAACCCATAAGAACCGGTGTGCCACATGGCAGCTGTCTGTCAACGATCATGTACGTGGCTTACACCAACGATATCCCAACCCTGGCAGGACAACTGCGATGATGCGATGATGCGAAAAGACGATGTAGAGCTGGCCCTATACGCGGACGATAGCGCCTACTTCACATCGTCCAGAAGAGCCCACATAGCCACTGCCGGGTTGCAGTGTCTGCTGGACCTATTGCTACCATGGCTGGACTAGTGGAGGATGGAGGAGGATCAATATTGATAAGATGGCCGCGCTGCTCTCCCGCCGCCACAGAAACCTACCACCTCCACTGACGCTCAGGGGCCAAGAGATCGCGTACGAAAAGGTCGTGATCTATCTTGGATGTCATATCGACAGGATGCTGCGCATGACCGCGCACGTCCATCTCGTCGTCCACAACGTAGGTTAAATTGTAGAAAATCACTACCGATCAAGTGGAAGAAATAGTCAACTGAAGAAATTATCTGAAGACAGTGAACAACCGATAGTGAACAATCTAGTGAACAACCGTAATGAATAAACGTAGTGAACAACCATAGTTGACTAACCATAGTCAACAACCTTAGTCGACAACCGTTTGTCAGAAGATTTCCGCCGAACAGTTGACCCATGGAACTGGTGGCCAATGCCTTGCTATTTGTATTTTACAGTTCGTGCATTATGATTGGACGTCCATCCATAGTACCCAGCCACCAAAACGGCAGTAGATGACCACCGGAACATATAGGTGCAGGACGTGAGCGACACGAGTATCTTTTTTTGACAACATTTACTTCCGAGTTTCGCCCGTCCGGCACAACTACATAGATGATATTCGCATTACTTATATTAAAGTCGATTGTACAAATTTTTTAATTTTACTACCTTGCCAATTTGACGCAGTTGCACCAATATTGTTTTAATGCTAACGTCGAAAGCTGCTGCTGATTCAGACGTATATTGAGTATTATCAGCTTCCACAATCGCCTTTAATTCCTAATTGTCGACCAAAGTTTTCGGATGATCACGGGGTTCATGGTTCAGGTCGAAATTTCCAGAACGGAAACTGGCAAAATAATAACAGGTGCGTTCGTTTGCAGTACCGCCGCTCCGTAATCGTCGTTGATGTTGCATGGCGCTTGTGCCGCGTTGCTGCCATGACGGTACTCGTATTCCATAATTACTCGAATTTTTAACGTATGAAACCATAAGGCTAATTAATAAACAATTGACTAATTTTGAAAAAAGAATTCCATATTTTTAAAATAAAATTAATTTGAAATTAGAATTCTTAGCCGAACAAAAATTATTTATATATGAAATGGTCAGTACTGCAGAGCGGCAATTTCATAGGTAAAGACCTATTAAAAAAGGAATTTAACAGTTAAGCAGAATGAAGACAATATATTGAATTTATGTAAAAAAAAAGTAGCATACAATGTAAGGAACAGTTACATATTTTTTAACATTTTTCCTGTCATCAGAATATTACAAGTTACCTTTACAATTTTCAGAAATTAAATGAGATTCGTGCACTCGATTCCTAACAAAGATAACCGCTCTGATCCGTCCAATTACAGGCCTATCATCTCCTTGTTCTTGAAAATAATAGTGTACATTATTAACTGCCAGATAATACGGTAAATTCAGGAGCACCACCTGATTACTGACTGCCAGTACGGTTTCCGTCGGGGTAACTCAGCTGGTGATCTTCTTGTTTACCTAACAAGATTGGCCGTTAGTTTGGACATTGCGAAGGCATTCGATCGGGTCTGGCACAAAGCGCTTCTTTCGAAGCTTCCTTCCTATGGGCTACCAGAGAAATTGTGCGATTGGATCACCAGTTTTCTGGCTGATCGGAGCATCAAGGTCGTAGTAGACGGATCATGCTCCGATTACAAGCCTATTAACGCTGGTGTTCCACAAGGCTACGTGCTATCACCAACGCTGTTTCTTCTGTATATCAATGATATGTTGCAAACCGGTAACATACATTGCCATGCAGATGACAGCACTGGTGATCCTCTATACACCGGCCACAAACTGGAACATATTTGTGTCTGAAGTCGAGACTTTGTTGAACCAAGTCTTGGATTGGGGGCGACTAAATCTAGTCCAGTTCAATCGCCAGAAGACACATGCGCGCGTTTACCGCTAAAAGAAACCCGTTTGTCGAATCTCCTCAGTTTCAAGGCACTCCCCTTGTTGCATCAGCCAGTATTGGAATCCTCGGCGTCAACATATCGAGTGACGTGCAGTTTCGTGTTCACTTGGAAGAGAAGGCCAAATTGGCCTCTAAAAAGCTTGGCGTGCTCAGCAGAGCGGGACAGTATTTCATGCCGGCACACCGCCTGCAACTTTACAAGGCGCAGGTTCGGCCTCACATGGAATACTTTTCCCATCTCTGGGCAGGGGCTCCCCAGTGCCAGCTCCTTCCACTTGACCGCACCCAGCGCAGAGCGGTTCGAATCGTCGATGATCGAGTTCTTTCCGATCGGCTTGACTCACTGGCACTGCTTAGAGATGTCGCATCTCTTTGCGTATTTATCGCATGTACCACGGGGAGTGCTCTGAGAAATTATTCGGACTAATTCCAGCCGCTCAATTTCACCATCGCACATTGCGTTAAAACTCGCGATACCATCCATACCATCTGGATGATTGGCGGTCCACCACTGTGTCCACACAATTTACACGAGGTTTTCTTCCTCGCACAACTTCCTTATGGAATCGATTACCACCATCGATTTTTCCGAACCGATACAACTTAGGGACCTTCAAGAAAAGAGCCTACTACTTTTTAAAAGGCCGGCACGCATCTGCAATTTCCCTGGTGTTGCAGTTGTTCATGGGCGGCGGTAGTCATTTACCATCAGGTGAGCCACATGCTCGTTTGCCCCCTCTCCTATAAAAAAATGAGAAAAGTGTACCCTACGCTTTGAAGCACTTTCTGAATCTGGTTATAGATGTTCTTGCTGTAGAAGTGGAAGAATGTCAAACTGTATTTAACTAAGAATAGTAGACAGTGTAGTTTTGTTGTCATCATTATAATTATATTAATGAGTTATCAGAAAGAGTCTGCTGCTCATCTCCGGTTTACTTCCCAATCGTGTTTTTCGGCATTTTGGAAATCTAAAACATAATTGTTACAAAAAGAATAGGTACCTACGATCTGACGAAACTCTTTGATAAACAAAGTACAACTCAATCCTTCGTTATATTTACCAAATCCATTATAGATAAGCTTAAAAGATTCAATAAATTGTAACTAATAGATATAGACAATGTGTATATATTTTCTCCTTAGTTTATATTTCAAGATAACATAATATATAATTATTACTCCTCCTTTCTAATTTTATCTTTATTCTTAAGGATACAATAATATGTAGATTAAGTTAAATTGTATATACTAATAGCTATATACAACTTTATTATTATTATCTTTCACAAGCTAATCACACTTGAACAATATTATGATTCACACATTGTTTTCGACTATAAGAAATTAATATTAATGATTGCTAACAAATCATAAGCTAAAGACAAATTATAAGCAATAGATATAAGAATACCCTGCATTTTACTTATATTATTTTGTATTTCTATAGGCAATCCCTTTCATTTAACTTATGTTCATAATATTTTTTTTATAATTTGCAATTAAGTTATAATGTTTAGAGTATACATACGAACGATAGATCTTGCTTTGTTACTATTAATTTCATTTTGATAATATGATGAAGATTGATACCTCATCAATGGATCAAATCGCATTGATGTAGCGTTATCTTGTCTTAGAGATTAACAATATGTTCGCGCAAAACACTTTCAAGGATTGACGCGAGAGGGCGCTCGGCGCGGTGCATTCATACCGGTTTGACTTTCGGTCGTGCGAAAAACGCCCAAGGGCAGTCAGTCGTCTTTAATCGGTGCTGACGTGAGCACGCGGTCCATTCTGTTAGGGAACTCGGAATAATTCGGCGCGGCCAGTAAATATACGGTCTATCATTGTGACGCGCATTCCTACTGGAGAGCTTCCCGGGACTTATTGTGTCTGACTCAGAACCTGCATAAGTGCATTCGGCAATATTAGATAGTGCGGCCTCTGATATTCTAGAATTAACTATTGCTACGCGAAACGGTAGTGACCTTTGACCCTTTAAACTCCGTGTGCGTTTGTGCGGTAACCATTATACCCAGCGATAGTTAGTGGCTTCTGTAAGTTAGTAAATCGTACGATAGAGTTAATTGACTGTCAACGTGACGAAAGAAGAAAGTGACTGTGGACAACCTCGAAAGGCGCCCTCAAGTTGGAGCGGTGTCGACGCTCGGGCTGCTGCCGACGGCCAAGGTATAGGTTCAATCACCATCAGTCACACCCAGATACACACCACATCACCATTCCTTCCCTTGCACTACACAACCACATGCTACCTGACCGACTCCGGAGGGACCAGTCGCCTTGGATAGGTAAGTAAGCTTCATCCAAATTCCTTCCGGTCGACTGGCCGTAGTATAACGGTCCCCCATATATTTTAATGTAATTAGAAATTTCCACGTGGCCACATTGGGGCCCGACCTACGTCTGTTCGGGAAATCTTCAGCTCATGGGCCCCTGAAGATTGGATCCTTTAAGGGAGCAGCCGTAGGCCGTAACAAACTGGTAGCAGAGCGTGGTTCCGGGTTCGATTCCCCGGTCGATCCCGACCATAGTGTTTGATAAACATTAAACAATTCTGGTGGCAGGGAGCGTTGGTTTGATTGGTTTAATTTGTATCTACAATCACGCCCGTCCGTAATACGTAAAAATATTTTTTTGTTCGTAATAATAGAATTATTCCCCTTTGTTCTTTGTTGCTTGCCTTTTTTTGGTTCGTGGGTAGATTTGAAAAGCCGCGCCCTAGGTTGCGCAAGCGGGAGTTTTCTAGAGACATACGTCATGTAGGTAGATGGTTATTTTTACGTAATCGGTTAATTATCGTTTTCGGATAGTTGTAGTGGATTACTTATCGAAGGGTCGATTTCCGAGCTAGGCATTTTTTGTTGATCGACCGTGATGTGTATCTTCGTTTATACTGTAAGTTGTATTTGAACTAAAGAGTAGTACTGGTATTTGCGCCATTTGAATTTAACTTGATTTGATCGCACTAGTATTTGTTATTTGTTAATTTGATTTGTGCCTTTTCTTTTGTGCTAACTTGTATTTGGTTGATACGTAGTAATTCGTATTTGTGTAATTTCTATTCAACGCGATTTGATAGGAACTGCATTTATTAACTGTTAATTTTTGTTGTATTTTTTGTTTGTTATCTTTGTAATCTGTGCTCAAGCCGCGTCGTAATTTGCATTTAATAGTGATGACATCGCCCAAGCTACTGATCCGTTGTTTGCGGACTGAGCTACGCTGGGCCACAAGCGCCCATGCTTTGATAGGTCGACCGGATAGGGTCCATAACTTGATGAAGCGGTTCGAGCAGGTGGATGCTCGAAGGGCCGCAGTGGAGGAGGCTTATGCTGAGCTCGAGGATTCGGATGTGGAGAAGGGAGTCCTGGACTCCTGCTTCGCGGACTATGAGCAGTTCTTGTGGCTCACGGACGAGTTGATCGAGGCTGAAGGCAGGTATGCCGAGGAGGCGCGTGAAGCTCGGATGAGTGACCTGTCCGAGTCCTCTCTGAAGCAGCTTCAGCTGGAGCTGTTGGGACGACTCCCAACTCTGGACCTGCCAAAGTTCTCCGGGGTCCTTTCCGAATGGCTGACCTTCGTTGGTCTTTTCGACAGCCTAGTGGACGCCCGGAGTGACTTGACCCCGAGCCAAAAGATGGTGTACCTCCTGGCATCACTGGAGGGGGAGGCCCTGGGCGTCGTCGGCCACTTGAGATTGTCGGACGACGCCTACCAGACTGCTCGGGACCTCCTAGCCAGAAGATACGCCAACGTCCGGCGAATTGCGGACGAACATGTTAAGCAGCTTCTAAGCCTCCCGCTGCTTAGTGACCGGGCCAGACTGCGTCCGGACCTGTTGGATCCAGTCTTGGTGGCCTGTAATACGTTGAGGCGGCTGGGTTTACCAGTGGGCGAATGGGCTTTTTTGTTGCTCCGCATCGTGCTGTCCCGTCTACCTCTCGACCTTCGAATCCATTTTGAGGAGAGGTACGGCGGGGACGAGGCCTCCTATATTCCGCCCTTCTATGACCTGCTGCGGTTTTTGGAGGAGCAGTGCTGGCGGATGGAGAGCGCGGCGGGCACCGTTGACGACTTACGAGCCGTGCCCAGTGAGAGGCTGAATCCTCCAGGCAAGTCGTCGTCAACCCCCCCATGCTCCTATTGTCGAGCATCTGATCATCGGGTAACGTCGTGCCCGAAATTATTAGGTAAGCCGGTTACAGCGAGGCGAACTATCGCCAAGGAGCGCCGCTGGTGCTGCTCATGTTTGGGAGGACACCTCCAGCGAGACTGTCCGCATCGGCGGCCCTGTCTGCATTGCCAGGGCAATCATCATGCCGTTTTGTGCGTGAGTGCGAACGGCGTCTCCTCTCGGGGCTCTGCCAGGCCCTCGACCCCCACGGGCGGGGGCGCTCAGCCACGCCCTCTGCCGGGCGACTCTCGGCGCCCGCCGGCCAGCCATCAGCCCCCTAAGTTTGAAAGGGGTCCCTCCCCCGACCAGTCGGGGGGTAATTCCCCCAGGGGCGGGGGTGTCATCACCCCCCCTAAGCGTGTGGAGAGGAACTTCACGGCCACTCATCGGTCCGCTGGACCCTTCTCACTCCCGTTAGCTGAGTGGCCGCGACTGGTGTACCACTGTTCCCCATTTGATGGAGGCGGCCCTGGCTAGCTGCCGCCTTAGCTCCCACCACGGCCACCTCCACTGAGCCTTAAGCCGTCAACAGTCCACTTGTCAAAATGTTCTATTGCCGACGGCCTCAGTGAAGGCGTACAACCCGAGTGGCGACTGTTAGCGATCTCGGGTTCACGCCATGTGGCCTCCCCTTGGTGGTGGGAAGATTAGGGCCCCTCTGGAGCGTTGAATCACGCTGTCAAGGGGTATTAGATTTGGTCTGGTCGAGCACTTAGTTAAAAAATACTTTGAATTAAAATTAAAAAATGCTTTGGGCTTTCCGCGAAATTTTCCTATTTGTAGCGGTTTAAATTAAAAGAATTGAATTTAATCTACTCCTTTAAATGCTACTGCATGTGTTTTGTAAATATATTTAATCACTGTATTTGATTGTTGCGTCTGTTTGCCGAAAGGAAAATTTGAATTCATCTGAAATTGAATGGCGCACTATTTGAAAAATTATGTTTATGTTTATGATAGTGTTTAATCATTTTGCTTTGCGAAGAAGTAGGGCTGTCCCTTACTTTATTGTTTTGTTTAATTTGCAAGTTGACCTATGCGCATCGGTGATTAATTTGGTTGAATTAATTCTGTAGTTGATGATTGATGCTTTTGAAAAATTAGTTGAAATATGAGCATAGGACTACTTGTCTAACAGGCTAGCTAGTTTGGAGATTATCAGATTGAAATCAGCTGCCGCACTATTTTAGTAAATGATAATATGGTGGGTGGCCTGGCTAGGCCTACTTGTTGAAAATTCATACTAGGGACTATCTGTGCGTTTCGTTCGGCTCTCCACAGACGACGTTCATGTGGAATTTGTGGGTGCTCTCTGCACTGAAGCTTAGGAGGCCGCTCGGGGCCGCTTCGTGTCGCGTCGCTGTTTGCAGAGCTGATCCGGTCGGATTGCGGAACTAATCATAGGGGCACAGATAGGTGTTTGAAAGAGGTCGTCGGACTTCTGTCCAGTACAGGACTTGTTAAGGTGCTGCGATGCCCAGGAGGGGCATCCAGTGGAGGCTGACCCTCCGGCTTGCCACATTAGGGCTATTTTTTGAGGCGCTGGTTAGGGTTGCAAGATCTGATGGGGTGTCTAAGGTGGCCTAGTTTGGTTGTAGATTCGGTCTTGCAACTTGCCTTCGCGACCTTGTCCCGCTGACCGGTTTGCTCGCGGACCTAAATCCTTATGTCCGGGACGGGGGTTTGTTCGCGCAAAACACTTTCAAGGATTGACGCGAGAGGGCGCTCGGCGCGGTGCATTCATACCGGTTTGACTTTCGGTCGTGCGAAAAACGCCCAAGGGCAGTCAGTCGTCTTTAATCGGTGCTGACGTGAGCACGCGGTCCATTCTGTTAGGGAACTCGGAATAATTCGGCGCGGCCAGTAAATATACGGTCTATCATTGTGACGCGCATTCCTACTGGAGAGCTTCCCGGGACTTATTGTGTCTGACTCAGAACCTGCATAAGTGCATTCGGCAATATTAGATAGTGCGGCCTCTGATATTCTAGAATTAACTATTGCTACGCGAAACGGTAGTGACCTTTGACCCTTTAAACTCCGTGTGCGTTTGTGCGGTAACCATTATACCCAGCGATAGTTAGTGGCTTCTGTAAGTTAGTAAATCGTACGATAGAGTTAATTGACTGTCAACGTGACGAAAGAAGAAAGTGACTGTGGACAACCTCGAAAGGCGCCCTCAAGTTGGAGCGGTGTCGACGCTCGGGCTGCTGCCGACGGCCAAGGTATAGGTTCAATCACCATCAGTCACACCCAGATACACACCACATCACCATTCCTTCCCTTGCACTACACAACCACATGCTACCTGACCGACTCCGGAGGGACCAGTCGCCTTGGATAGGTAAGTAAGCTTCATCCAAATTCCTTCCGGTCGACTGGCCGTAGTATAACGCTCCCCCATATATTTTAATGTAATTAGGAATTTCCACGTGGCCACATTGGGGCCCGACCTACGTCTGTTCGGGAAATCTTCAGCTCATGGGCCCCTGAAGATTGGATCCTTTAAGGGAGCAGCCGTAGGCCGTAACACAATACATGCAATATAGTTTAGGCAATTTTATGTAAACCTCACTGTGTAAAACTGTCAATAAATTCCCAACAAGGACGGTATACTCCTTGTTGGAAAATCATAAAAAAAAGTCATACATTTTGACGTGAGTTGAACTACGTATTGTGGCTAGGAATGTCAAATGAAAAAAATATATCGATATATATCGCGTGATAAATATAGTGATAAATATTTTGCTGACGGTTGAACGACGAAAAAAAAAGACAACTGCACATATTGAATACTTTTCTAGCTGCTTTTCTTAAGGCCTGTTTTCACTTTGATTAGTGCGAGTGCAGGTGATTAGTAATTGCGGTTGATTACTGCAGGTGTGTAGTTTAAGTAAAAGCCTGTTTTCACTTTGATTAGTGCGAGTGCAGGTGATTAGTTTTGCGGTTGATTGGTGCAGGTGTGTAGTGTAAGTAGTGTCCAATTCTGTTTAGTGGCTATGTTTAGTAAATTCAGTTGTTAGCAGTTGACCAGGAAGTATGGACATTTTTTTAACAGAAGCGAGCGTCCGACGCTAAACGCTAAACACTAAGCACTGCTGTTCAAACGTGTTTAGTGGCAGGCATGCTGCGAGTGAGGGGAAAGGAAGGGCGCACGGGGCGTGACACTCGCAGTCCACTCGCAAAAAATAGAACACGCTTCTAATCACTTTACTACACAGGTTATTAATCTCTTGCACTAATCAATTGCTGTCCACACGTGTTTACTCCTAAACACTAAGCACCTGCACTAGTCACCTGCACTAACCACTAATCAAAGTGAAAACAGGCCTTAATGTCCAATACTGTTTAGTGGCTGTGCTTAGTAAATTCAGTTGTTAGCAGTCGACCAGGAAGTATGGACATTTTTTTAACACACGCGAGCGTCTGACGCTAAACGCTTAACACTTAGCACTGCTGTCCAAACTCCAAACGTGTTTAGTGTCAGGCATGCTGCGAGTGAGGGGAAAAGAAGGGCGCGCGGGGCGTGACACTCGTAGTCCACTCGCAAAAAAATAGAACACGCTTCTAATCACTTTACTACATAGGTTACTACACACAGGTACACTAATCACTAATCAAAGTGAGAACAGGACTTGACTTCATGTTTTGTCTATTAATACAAAATTTTAAACATCGACGATATATATCGATAACTTTATGAGAAAATATCGATATATCGCTTTTTTTGCCACACAGATTAATAACAACTAGTTGTTAGTAGTGACTTGTGACGTGATTGATTTTTTAATGGTCGGGTTGTAGTGGATAAAACGTTATTTTCGAAATGAATAAGAAAGATGATGGATCATGTTTTGATTATAAATCGACACCTCCCACAAAAAATAAGAAAGTGCGCAATCCATTTGATAAGGCCTTAATAGAGAGCTTGCATAAACCTATTTGTAGGTAAGTTCCTGATATGTGTATTTGTTTTTGATATGTATTTCATACTATTCATGAAGTTGTAGAAATATGTTTACCAAGAAACTTTGCTTTTACTTTAGCCCCGGAATGTGCAAAATCTACAAAAAGAAAAATAACGCGGGGTTTAGGTGGGACATAGACCAAGCTTGTGCCTTAGTGCCAGCTGATATAGTTGCATGTAATAGCCAATTTGAACCTTCGCCTGATCCTTTGCTGGAAAAAATTGCAGAGGAAGCAACAGAAAGGTAAGGATTAATAATTAACTAAACATGTTAAATCATCCACCTAGGAAATTAACAAATATGTACAGCATCCTTGTAAGTTCTATTGTTTGTATTTTTATGTACTTATTGATTGATTTTGAATTCTGATACACAAAAATTGCCTATAAATGTTTTTGTATGTATTAGACATGTTGTTTAATGTTATTTTAGATTTTTTTCGCAAGAAATGGTGATGCCTAGTCCTCTTGAGTCATCTAAAAAAGTAAAACCAGTACTGCAAGAATTGCTTGAACCTAGTATTAAAGTAATCAATACAAAAGAAGAAAACGATAATAAAAAAGATGGTATGTTTCTATTTTTTATTTTTTAAATAAACTATTTATTCTATTGGTTTCAATTTTAGTTTCAGCACAAACTGTTCTCACTTTACCTCCAACCCTGCCTCCTGAAATTGAAAATGTTTTACAGCAATTTTGCACCTTCACACAGGTATAATACTTTAAAATTAACTTTTTTGTGAGATATTAATTTAAAACAATCTTAATACACTTTTGTCTATATTTTTAAGGAGCAAAATGTATCAGGTGATTATGAGATCACTGTAAATGGCTCACTTCGAAGGAAGCTATTCTTTGAAGAACACAGTGACATAGAACATTCTGACTCTGAACACACTGATGATGAAGTGCACATAGAACCTCGTCCACCATCCAGTTATGAAGCACACTCTCCTATTGTTATTAGTCCTGATTTGGTGAGTACAGATTGGTAATATATTAAGCTTTCTTCTTCTTTCTCTGGAAATCCTCTAGGGAAAAAAGAAAACACTTGTGTTATCATTGACTTTTATTTTAATGAAATTCATTAGTTTATAATTTTTATTTATTACATCATTGTTGAATTATATGAAACTGCTGCAAAAAGAAAAATAAGTTTTTTTTATAGACTAAGGGGGGTGTGAAAGTTTATGTAATGCAATTTTTGAAGATTTTTGAACCTCCCTCCCCCTATGTAACACGCCTTAACGTTTTTCTGTAAACCCCCGCCCCAAACGTTACGTAACACCCAACTGATAATTTTTACCTCACAATTATGTCGCGCAAAGTACAGGAAAGTCGCTAAAATACCTCTGTTATTGTTTTAATCTCATTTGTGGTAATAATAAATAAAACAAGAGATTTCTAACTCGCAATACATGCCTATATTGTTTATTTCATTTATTCATATTGTTATATAAGAAACAATCAGACATAATGTAATAAACTTTTGATTAATTTTAACAAATACTGACAATATAGTCGAGGGATTCCCCGGAAACATACACGAAAAGAGTTGCCAGCGTGGGAGATTTTAATTCCCCAGTTTTTTATATAAATAAAAAAAAGCAATGTTACGTAACACATTGTTCGTTGTCCAAGAGGTCAATCAGTGCATCAAACTGGGCAGCTTTTGGAATTAAGATACATCTTCTTGTCACTTGTACCTCAAAACTTGAAAACAAGAGTGTACAACGAGTGCATGTTGCCCGTGATGATATATAAAAAAGCTCAAGGTTGCTCAGTGAACAATGGAGAGTGCTATGCTAAGAGTTTCTCTGTATGATAGATGTACATCTGTAGTAGAACCAGAAATGTGTAAAGGAAGGTTCTTGAGTGGTAAAGTGTAGGATGTTTCTCCACTAGATGAAGTAGTGGAGTGGTGACCTGGTAAGAAATGCAGGAAGTCAATGCATGCAGATCAGTCAGCACTATGCTTTGTGACATTTATTGTGGTAGGGCTGTGTTCAGCAGTGGACTTGTGATCGTTTATGACTTTCTAAACAGGAAAGATTTATAGTAATTTCAACCATAAATAAACATACTGTCAATTGCAATGTAACAGCTCATCTTGTGTCTGACATTTACAACTACACCTTTTACATTGTAGGTACTTATTCGTTTCCAAATTGTGTTGGAAGCTAAGTTTATTAAATTTAGTTATCACTATTGTCAGATTACAGGCTAGTTTGGCCAAAACCAATAACGATAGTGCAGCATTTGCTGTCCAAAAATAAATTTCTAGCACTAGCAACAATAGATATAACAAAGAGAACTATTAAAGGTCCAATTAGTGACTACAGCATGCACTGGAATAATCTATTTGAATTTATATCTAGTTTGACCATAAATTTTGTAATTACGCCACCACTGTAGAGAGGTCAAGGAGAGAGGACATGACCCAGCTGAGAGTTAGCTGTTGGGACAGACTGATGGAAGACATCTCGCCCTCACATCCTTCCTTCTGGCAGTTGGCAAAAGCTCTGAAATCAGAAAATGTCGCTCCGATGCGCCCATTAGTTACATCTGATGGTCACCTCGTGTATGATGACTCGGAAAAGGGCGAATGCATAGCAGATAGCATCGAGAGCCAATGCTCTCCCAGCACTCTGCCAGTTGACCCCGTCCACCTGAATAAGGAGGACCAGGAAGCAACTAATCTATCCGCCACATCACCAACTGATGGTCCCCTTCCTATCGTTACTCTCGATTAGGTAAAAACTACCATCAAAAATATCAAGCCTCAAAAAGCACCAGGCGCTGATGGCAATAATAATAACGTCTTACCTTTAAAATTAATCTGCCTTCTAGTGGCCATCTTCAATGTCTTATTATCCATCTGCACTTTCCCTGATGTGTGGAAAGAAGCAGGTTTTAACAAACTGAACAAACCCAGAGATAGCGCTTCCAGTTATAGGCCCATCAGTCTCCTTAGTTATTTAGGGTAAATCTATGAGTGCATCATCTGCAGCCGTCTGAAGGATGTAATGCTAGACAAAACCTCTTTTTTTATAGGAGAGGGGGCAAACGAGCATGCGACTCACCCGATGATAAATGACTACCGCCGCCCACGAACAACTGCAATACCAGGGGAACCAGGGGAATTGCAGATGCGTTACCGGCTTTTTAAAAAGGAATAGGCTCTTTTTCTTGAAGGTCGTAATCGATTCCACAAGGAAGTTGTGCGAGGAAGAAAACTACTTCTAAATCGCACAGTGGTGGACCACCAATCATCCAGATGGTATGGATGGTATCGCGAGTTTTGTCGCAATGTGCGATGGTGAAATCGAGCGGCTGGAATTAGTCCGAACAATTCCTCAGAGCACTCCCCGTGGTAAATGCGAAAGAAAATGCAAAGGGAAGCAATATCTCTTCGCAGTGCCAGTGAATCGAGCCGATCGGAAAGGACTCGGTCGTCGACGATTCGAGCCGCTCTGCGCTGGATGCGGTCAAGTGGAAGGAGCTGGTACTGGGGAGCCCCTGCCCAGAGACGGGGACAGTATTCCATGTGAGGCTGAACCTGCGCCTTGTAAAGTTGCAGGCGGTGTGCCGGCATGAAATACTGTCCCTCTCTGCTGAGCACGCCAAGCTTTTTAGAGGCCAATTTGGCGTTCTCTTCCAAGTGACCACGAAACTGCACGTCACTCGATATGTCGACTCCGAGGATTCCGATACTGGCTGAGGCAAGAAGGGGAGTACCTTCAAACTGAGGAGATACGACAAAGGGGTTCTTTTTAGTGGTAAACGCGCAAACTTGTGTCTTTTGAGGATTAAACTGGACTAGATTTAGTCGCCCCCAATCCGAGACTTTGTTCAACAGAGACGACATCAGACACAAGTTTGTTCCGGTACTCGGCGACGTTATCCCGAGAAATATTGGCACCGGTGTATAGAGCATCACCAGTGCTGTCATCCGCATAGCAATGAATGTTTTAAGCTTGTAATGCCACTTACAAGACTCCACAGAATTAGTAATTCATTTATGGGGCAATGTATACGCTTTTACAACAATCCCAGAACATGTTCAAAGTTTGTCAATAAACAAGTTTAAAAGTTTTATTAAAGAAAAACTGTACAAAAAGGGTTATTATAATATCAAGGAATACATGAATGAAAATAACCCCTGGGAATAAGGTGATCGCCACCATGCTGGTTCTATGAAAATTCATTTAAAATTGTATAAACAAAATTATTGTTAAGTGAAATTATGTTTAAAAAAAAAGTCCCGCTGGGTTTCTTGCTGGTTCTTCCCAGGACAGAGGTATTTTCCGAACCAGTGGTAAATAAAATAATGACTTTCAATAAGTATTATGTAATAATCCATATTGAATAAAAATCATTCTATTCTATTCTATTCTATTCTATGTTACCAGTTAGCAACATATCATTGATATGCAGAAGAAACAGCGTTGGTGATAGCACACAGCCTTGTGGAATGTCAGCGTTAATAGGCTTGTAGTCGGAGCATGCAACGTCTACAACGACCTTGATGCTCCAATTTGCAAGGAAGCTGGTGATCCAATCGCACAATTTCTCGGGAAGCCCATAGGAAGGGAGCTTCGAAAGAAGCGCTTTGTGCCAAACCAGATCGAAGGCCTTCGCAATGTTCAAACTAACGCCCAACGCCTCCCCCTTGGACTCTACTGCCTCCGCCCATCTATGAGTCAGGTAGACCAGAAGATCACCAGCTGATCGACCCCGACGAAAACCGTATTGGCGGTCACTAATCAGCTGGTGATCCTCAAGGTACCTCATGAGCTGGCAGTTAATAATGGAATCCATAACTAACATATCTAACAAAAGCTGTCTTCCATGATTTCGGGACTACGCCTAGGAAGTAGGAGTACCGGAAAAGACGTGTTAGAAACGGTGAGCACACGTCCTCAGCACAATTGGGGGATTCCGTCAGGTCCACTCGACTTGTGGATGTCCAGGGAGAGGAGTGCTTTGCGAACCGAGCGCTGTGAGAACCGCACATCCGGCATGGAGCACTCACACCGCGGGATGGTCGGCGGTGTGTTCCCCCCGTCATCAAGAGTCGAGTTGGACGCAAAAAGGGAGCCTAAAAGATCGGCTTTCTCTTTTGCGGCATGGGCCAGTGAGTCGTCCTCCCTGTGCAGAGATGGTAGTGATGGCTTACAGAAATTCCCTTGTACAGCCTTGTCCAGAATGCTCGGGTTCCCGAAGGAAGGCGAACTAGTTTCTCGCCAATTCTGCCTATGTGCTCTGACTTTGCCTTGGCAATAACTCTTTTGAAGGACTTGGAGGCGAAGTTATACTTCTATTTAAGCATGCTGGTGTTTACATCCCGAGTCGCCGAAGTCGCAGCCCAGGCTTGATAACACTCCTGCTTACTGCGTAATGCAGTCTTACAGGAGCGACCAATCCAAGGCTGAGATCTGCCTCCGATGGGTACCACAGATGATGGAATAAATATTTCCATTCCCTGTAGCACCACATCAGTGACAGAGTCAGCAACAGTGCTGGGATCATGTGGCGAGAAGCAAACCCGCCCCCATGGGTAGGATGCAAAGAAAGATCGCATTCCGTCCCAATCCGCCGACCTGTAATGCCAAACACGGCGGCAACATGCAGAATGCAACCGCGAGGGGAGCGTGAGTGTCAGCCAGGGCTACGTAGCTACCGCCGTATCAGCCGTATCAATGATACGGGGCCCTCGAGCTACAGGGGCCCCGAGAGTGTATAAACAAAAATTCTGTCTAAAAAAAAGTAAAAAAAAGAGCTATTGTCTATAGAGGCAGAAAATTTAGAAAAACTGAAATCATCTTCAGCTATGAATGATAAAAAATAAGTTTAATAACAAAAGGCAAGAATATTTTGGAAAAACCAGAAGTGCACGCCTTTTGAGCGTTTCATTTAATTTTCACGAAAAAAGTAAATTGTATTCCTGACTTTTAAAATATATTATTTACGTGTTTTAAATTTAGAGCTCTATTATTTTAACAGGTAGTGTCACCTACAGGAAAAAAATAATGATGTTTACTAAATTAAGTCGATTACACTAACTTTTTTTATGTGGTAGAGCCGTGCTGCAGCTATATTAGTAGTATAGTTGTAGCACGAATGGGTCGGCTCGACCGGGGAAGGACCACGCTCTCACAGAATAGCAGCGTAAAATCCCAGCTGGACGCTGCTGTGTTTCGTATGGTGAGTGTAGACAACCGGAGACCCTTTTTACTGGAAAAGAGGCATTCCATTATAGTCCTCACGGGTAACGATGCATCTGCATTTTGATTCTTTATTGAGGATAAATGTAGATGTCTATGAGTCACAGCAACCACTTACCATCAGGTGAACTGTGTGCTCGTTTGTTACCCTTATTCTATAAAAAAAAAACTATAAAATCGATATAGGCTGTTTAATACATGTGTCCTTTGTCTACCAAGGACTAAAAAAATTAGTAATCCTGACGTCCACGTAATTTTTTTTTCAAACCGTTTTTTTTTTAAAGTAACAATGTAAAATGATTTTGTAGAAAAGATGGATTAATTAGAGTGTTTTCTTGTTACGGCTACTCATATTATCGTATACGCATTATTCTGTGGTATAAGTGCAATATGGTTATGATAGAGACATTTTAAGAACACTAAATCGCTTTACCTTGGCGTGTCGACAGTAAAGCACTACCGAATAACGCTTTGCGTTATGAGGCATGCAAAAGTGTATATTTGATTTGAATTGTTTGGCTAGTTTAGTTCCTAGGAGTATTGCAAGCGTCTTTGTTCCCTTTGGGAAAAATCTTTACTCTTCATTTGGGCCCCCCAATAAATTTTGATACGGGGCCCGTCTAAGGCACGCTACGCCACTGGTGTCACCACACTCCGGATCAGACAATGGTCTGAAGAGCCCAGAGGGGCATCGACGGAAACCTGATATCCGTCCGGATGAGAGGTCAGCAGAAGGTCTAACAGGGAAGGTGTATGATCCTCCACATCTGGAATCCGCGTAGGCGAAGTAACCAGTTGTGTCAGACCATATGCCAAGGCAAAATCATAAACAGATCTCCCCGCATAATCGGTTAAACGTGAACCGAGCTATTCGGCGTGGTGGGTGTTAAAATCGCCAAGGATCACGATCTCTGCGGATGGGACCTGTTATAGCAAGGAATCTGTAGCCATTTGGATGTGGTCGATGAGTCGGTCTGTTTCGGCATTACCGCTATGGGACCTATAGAGGCACCCGTAGACGTGCGGATGGTCGTCTCTGTCTACGCGTAGCCAAAGAATGGACAGGTCCGAACCTACAAGACTGCCGAGGCGTCGAGAACAGATGACCTCTCTGACGTATACGCAAACTCCAGCCCGAGGCACAAAGGAGTGCTCCAATTTGTACCCCGGGTAGGAGAGATATGAAGTATCAGCCGGAGAGGACACCTGCGTCTCGGTCAGAAAGAACAAGGCCGGCTTTGCCGTCTCGAGATGGTAGTGGACTGCGTTTAGTTTCGAGTGAAGTCCCCTGATGTTGCAGATATTCACGGATAGCGTGGCAGGGGTCGCCTTGGTATTGTTGCTCAGTTTGCACCGAGCAGTTATGTTTTTGAGCGGAATTTTGCCGCCCCCCCCCCCCCCCCAGAATACTCGGGGCAGTCTGAGCACCCACGCTCAGGAGTGGAATAACATGGTCGTGGATGCTCAGTGAGGGATTCTCCAGGGGTGCTGGTACCCTCCTGGAGTAGTCTTTGATGTAATTCCGCTACTATGTTGATGGACCTGCACTCATCAGACGAAACGCAGAAGCAGAGCTTCTACTTCACGCCGGTATTATGTGAGGTCGTGGTACCAACCCGGCTCGAGCCGGCCCATACGTGCAACAGCAAAAGCTGTCACGTGGCTCTACCACCGTTAAATCTTGAATTGAATCCCAACAAGTAGTTTGGCTTTCGAACCAAACACTCATGTGTCCAACAGGTGCACCTCCTCATCTAGTATGTCTTACATTACGCCCCAAATTCGAACAGGCGCACTGCATTTACAGGTGCTCTGTTCTTTGATTTGGCTAAGGCCTACGATAAGATTTATAAACTTCTTATAGGTATGCCTAATAAATTTTTTAATAACATAATATAATAAGACTTGTTTAAGTCATTCTAGACTTTCTCTTCAATCGCTCGTTTCGTTTTCGCGTCGAGGAGTCTTTATCCTCTTCCAGACCCTACAGGGCAGGAGCTCTCCCTGACTCTTTACTCACTCTATGTGAGCGATATCCCTATGATGCCCGATACTCATCTTGCACTATATGCAGATGACACAACTATATATTCATCAGCTAATAACAGGTTCAGAGTATGCATTCGGCTCCAAACTGCAGCATATGCACTAGGCTAGGCGATTGGTGCAGAAAATGGAGAATGTAACACAATCCTTATAAAAGCAAAGTTATCATGTTTACCTTGAAAGCTTGCTATAAAAAGTTACTACTTAGGCTTAAGCAACATAACAAAGGAACAATCTCCCTCTACCATAGCTCAATCACTTGGGTTAGAGATGTGTAGAACAAAATAATAAATATAGCTATGTGTAAAAGAAAATAATAAATAATATTGCTGCTAAAACCCTGTCGCAAATTATTAATCAAGGCATGATAATACTAGGTTAGTAGTAGTAGGTAGCTTAGGACCTCCCTTTCATTGATTAAAATGCTTGCTGTCCAGATGTGCTGGTGGAAGCATCTACTTTTATAAAAAAGAAACCCTTTTGGGATCTTTAAATAAGTCCAAACCCAAGTATGACCTCTGGATAGAAGTCGAGTTATTGTAAGCTCATTCTAAATAGATCACATTTAAATTAAATTTTCTCAGGTTCTTTATAATGAACCTGAGAACAATTTACATATAAGCATATTTTGTAAAATGCATCTAATGGAATTTATAGACCAATTACTTTTAGTCTTCATACATATATAGTGTTTTGATTATATTATACATATTAAAGCCATATTTCTTATTTTATTTTTATATATATTTTTCTACTGTAAATGTGTATATATATTTTTAGAGTCAAGATTTAGTGGCAAAGGGTTTGAAAAGAACTTTTGGAACTCCACTGAATAAAGAAGCTTCAGGCACTAGCAAGCCCAGTTATCGTAATAAGATGTTGGATGTTGTTGACTTCGGTGAGCCATGCTTCAGCCCCATAGATTTCCATACACCGAAGCGCAATGACCAAGCATCTGCCACGTCATCTTCTCTCGCTTCTGCATCTATTTCACCTGTGAACAAAGCGTCAAGCGATGAAGAGGTAAGTCTTTGCACTGTCTTTTTACCTGACTACCTAAGAAGGAGGTTTGTGATGTTTATGTGTTCATGGGTGTTCGCTTATACCTCAAGAAAAACAGTGCTATCAGCCATAATGTTAGTAATCCATAATATTAATGCCAGTAATACAGAATATAATAATGTTCATTCAATATAGATAACCATTCAGCTACGAAGACTATAACCCCCCCAACTCCGTTGACTGCGGAACTGTTTAATAAAACGGACGGCTGATTGGGCGCAGTTCGTCTTAACTCAAATTTATTGATAACATGTACACATTTCTGAATTCTCTATGAAATTTCCTATAAATGGCTACATAAATTTAATAAAGTCCCAAAGTAATTAGTGTAAGTAAATGTTGAATAAAGTCAAAAAAGGTAACATTTTACAATTATTATAAAATTCATTTTAGGACTGTCTTGGAAGCCATCACCTCGTTCCCTGGGGTTATTATCAACTATGTATTCATTAATATTATAATAACCTTTGATTCAGACTGAAATGATGTATTTTCCACATATGCAGCAATATAACATAAAGCAATACAGTAATTATGTCATCCAAATTCACTAGGCTCCTTCATAAAGTAAATAGAAATTTTAGTTCAATGAACATTACAAATTATACTAATAGAAACTCATTTAAAGTTTAATTTACCACTGGTTCAGAAGATATTTCTGTCGTGGGAAGACCCAGCAAAGAATCCGAGTGAGATAAAAAAAAATACAAGTTACTACTAATACAATTTACTCTTTACTATTCATGTATTCGTCAATAAAACAGTAACCATTTTTATGCAATCTTTGCTTAGATTAATAATAGGTCATCGCGCGCTCTGATTAGATACCGTACTACTTGAAAATGACAGCTCCGTGAATGCTTCATCGCAATATTGTAGTGTGTATAAGACAATTGCAAGGATGCTAGTGTGCGTGCCAGCAGCTTAACTATTACCCGATTAACAGGAAAATTTATTTTAAGCCATACTTAGTAGTCAAGTTCATAATTATGAATGTAGACCAAAAATACTAAAAAATGAATAATCTATAGCGAATGTATCAATATATTTGTGTATATTATGTATAGGTTTTTCTTCTGAATAAATGTCATATAAATGATAATCTTCATTTTTATCAGTTTAATTTTTATATTTAAATGTCTGACTAATATTCACAAATTATTTAAAAATTATTTATATATTATATGGTGTAACCAAAATAGTGCTTTCTATTTCTATTCTACGCGTCAATATGAACATCTTTTACTATAGATCTATCTTCGAAATCGCAAGAAAAATTAGGTCTTCCATACATTTTGAACAAGTTTGTATGAAATTCTGTATGGAATAACTGATTTTGAGATTTTTTTTACAGAATCAGGGTGACAAACGAGCACACAGTCCATCTGATGGTAAGTGGTTGCTGTGGCTCATAGACATCTACATCTACATCTTCGGTTAAGAATCAAAATGCAGATGCGTTGCTACCCCTGAGGACTAAGATGGAATGCCTCGTTTCCAGTAAAAAGGGTCTCCGGTTCTCTACACTCACCATACGAAACAAAACAGCGTTAAGCTGCTATTTTTCACTGGTATTTTGTGAGAGCGTGGTCCTTCCCCGATCGAGCCGACCCATTCGTGCTACAACTATACCAGTAATATAGCTGCAGTGTGGATCTAGCACGTATATTGAAAATTTCGAAGATAATCCCATAATAAGGTTATTCATGTTTACGGGCAGAATCATTCCTAAGTTATTGAGTACTATTTTGTTACAATTTTACTTAGTATATAATGTCGGGGAAAAGGATGGTTTGTATTTTTTATACAAATTCAAGACATTTTTGTTTGAAAGTTTTATTACATTTAATTATAATATATATGGGTCCATTTTGTTCGATAACTTGTTGCGATCTTGTAGGTAGTGACATAATCGCGTTGCTGTAGAAATCTTGGGATTTTTGATTAAGAAAATGCGACAAGTAGTTTTCTTAGATATATTCAATACCAGAGATTTAAAGCAACATGGATTTAGTCATCGCATTTATAATGGAAATAAAAATAATCATCATCATCATCATTACAGCCTTTCATAAGTCCACTGCTGAACATAGGCCTCCCCCAAGGAATGCCACAAAGCACGGTCCTGAGCCACCTGCATCCATCGACTTCCTGCATGCCTTACCAGGTCGTCACTCCATCTCGTGGGGGGTCGCCCTACACTTCGCCTACCGGTACGAGGCTGCCACTCGAGAACCTTTCTTCCCCATCGGTTGTCGGTTCTTCGAGCTATATGGCCGACCCACTGCCACTTCAGCTTACTAATCCGTTGGGCTATGTCGGTTACTCTAGTTCTACTGCGGATATCCTCATTTCTAAGTTTATCACGCAGAGGAGAGTTTTTTACGTGGTAGAGCCATGCTGCAGCTATATTAATAGCATAGTTGTAGCACGAATGGGTCGGCTCGACCGGGGAAGGACCACGCTCTCACAGAATACCAGCGTAAAATAGCAGCTTAATGCTGCTGTGTTTCGTATGGTGAGTGTAGAGAACCGGAGACCCATTTTACTGGAAATGAGGCATTCCATCTTAGTCCTCACGGTTGACAACGCATCTGCATTTTGATTCGCAAACGATGTAGATGTCTATGGGCCGCAGCAACCACTTACCATCAGGTGGACTGTGTGCTCGTTTGTCACCCTTATTCTATATAAAAAAAAGAGAATCTCCGAGCATAGCCCTCTCCATAGCTCGCTGAGCGACCTTGAGCTTCCTCATACGGCCAGCTGTGAAGGACCACGTCTCAGTTCCGGAAGTCATCACTGGCAACACGCACTGGTTGTACAATTTCGTTTTAAGGTTTTGAGGTATGTCTGACGAGAAAATGTGTCGTAGCTTTCCGAACGTTGCCCAGCCGAGTTAAATCCGTCGATTGACCTCTCGGTCGAAGTTGGACTTACCTAGTCGGACTATTTGTCCCAGGTAAACATACTCGTCAACAACTTCGAGCTTAGTGTTCCCAACAACTACCGGCATAGGTGTGACATGGACATTAAACATGATCTTTGTTTTGTCCATGTTCATCTTAAGACCTATCCGTTGGGAAACACTATTGAGGTCATTGAGCATAGTGCTTAGGTCCTCCAGCGATTCTGCCATAAGGACTATATCGTCGGCAAATCGAAGGTGAGTGATGTACTCGCCATTGATGTTGATACCGTATCCTTTCCAGTCCAGAAGCTTGAAAACGTCTTCCAATGCAGCGGTGAAGAGTTTCGGGGATATGACGTCACCCTGTCTTACACCTCTCTGCAATTGGATAGGTTTCGTACTCTGGTTCTGTACTCGGATAGCCATCGTAGCCCTACTGTACAAGCACTTCAACACTTCGATATACCGACAGTCAACTTGGCACCGCTGAAGGGACTGCAGCACCGCCCAAATTTCGAGGTTTTCAGGCTTTCTCATAGTCCACATACGCCAGACATAGTGGCAAATTGTACTCTTAGGACTTCTATACAATTTGCCGAAGGGTATGTATGTGGTCTATGGTGCTAAAGCCCTTTCGGAAACCGGCTTGTTCGGGAGGCTGGAAGTCGTCAAGTCTGCGCGCGAGACGACTCGTAATGACTCTCGAAAACAGCACGTAGACGCGGCTCAGAAGGGAAATCGGTCTGTAGTTCTTCAAGAGAGCGTTGGCACCTTTCTTGAAGAACAAGACCACTACACTTCTGCTCCACGCCTCCGGTGTAATGACACCATGGAAGACGGAATTAAAGAGCTTCTGAAGGACTTCAAGTACCGGTCTTCCACCCGCTTTCAGAAGCTCCGCTGTAATTCCATCCTCGCCTGGGGCCTTACCGTTTTTAAGGTGCTGGAGAGCCATTCTAATCTCGCTCAGACTGACGTCCGGGATATCTTCGGAATAGTGTCGGATGAGACTCGCTCTTGGATCGTTACTCACACTTGCGTGTGGCTTCAACGATATCGTGTACAGCTGCCCATAGAACCTCTCAATCTCCCTCAAAATCCCAGGTGTCCCGGAAACGATGCTGCCACATTCTGTCTTCAGCTTTGACAGTTGGCTCTTTCTGGCAGACAGATCTCTGGCAAAGACTTTGGAGCCTTGGTTCCGCTCGATCGCTTCTTCAATACGAGCTGTATTGAAGTTGCGTAAGTCCCGCCGCATGCCTTTGGAGATCTGTCTCTTCAGATGCCTGTATGCTGTCAAGTCTGTTGAAGAATGTAGCTTCATCTCCCGTCTAACAGCCATGAGATTAAGAGTATGATCGGAGAGTTTTTGTGTTCTTCTGCGGCGGGTCTTGCAGAACTTAGCTCCGACCGCATGGACAGTTTCCACGAGCTTGTCATTCATAGCGTCCACTTCATTGCAGTCTTCTAGGCACTGAAAACGGTTTTGTAACTCGAGCTGAAAGGTTTCGGGACTTTGGATTAGAGCACGAGGGGGACGGAGCGTTGACTTCATTAGACGAGACCTCTCCAACTTAATGTTTAGGTTCAGTGTGCCTCTAACCATTCTGTGATCGCTACCAGTTTTCACCCTCGCGATCACGGAGACATCACTGAACAGTTGTCGTCTGGTCGTCATAATGAAGTCAATCTCTTTTTTGTCGAACCGTCGAGGCTCGATCAGGTCCACTTCCTGTGGGGCCGCTTCTGGAAGAAAGAGTTCATCATAAAGAGTCCCTCTTTCTCCATGAAGTCGGCCAGCTGCTGGCCCCTTGGGTTCCGTTGCCCTATTCCAAATTTCCCTACTTTCAGCTCACCGTTCTCTCTTGTGCCTAGTTTTGCATTGAAGTCTCCCATTAACACCGTATATTGGGTTTTGGAGGAATGCATGGCTCTAGAGATATCCTCATACATTTCCTCCACCTACTCATCGGGGTGTGCCGAGGTTGGTGCGTAAACCTGTATGATCTTCAGCGAATACCGTTTGGTGATTCTGAGTATAAGGTACGCAACCCTCGTCGACACACTCCCGATCTTTACAACGTTGTTAACGAGAGACTTGTGGACGATAAATCCGACACCTCCTTGGGACAGATGGTCGCCCTCCCGGTGATAGAGCAAGTTGCCGGATTTGTGGATTACCGTGTCTTCCCCCTCTCTTCGGACTTCGGATAATCCTATAATATGCCAGCGCAAATTGTCTATCTCTTCTTCCAGCTCCACGATCTTCTCGTCAGTCCTCAGGGTGCGTGCGTTGTACGTTGCCAGGTCGAGTCGTCTAAGGTGGCAACCGAACCTCCACCGGAGATTCTTAGCACCCTCTGCCCCGCCGTTACCATGGTCGCCACCGTAGCCAGGAATAGCGGGGCCGCCGGGGACTGGGGGCCGTCTCTTTGTTGCTTTAATCATTGGGCGGTATTTGTCATAGTTGCCACGCTTGGCGAGCGGGTTGGCAACCGCAGTTTTTTTATTGTAATTTTGGCTATTATCAGGAAGATGCTGCTGCCCATCTCCTGCCTGTTTCCCTTTGTCGCCTTTTACGACAACCACGGGAGGATATGGGGTAGTGGATATTCTTGACCGACCGCCAATATTATTTATATTAACAATAAAAATAATATTCTTAATTATTTAGAACATGCGAAACAATATATTATAAACTTAAATAGTAAAACCTCCAGAAAGCTTTCGTTTAAACACAAACAACAAAAGAAAATAATAATTAAAAATTTTAAACCAGTTTTAAGTACTCATGCAAATACTAGATTTTAGGAATGTTTGTGTGTATTGAAAGTCTCAAACAGATAACTAACCTTGTGGTATGGTGTTATCATGATGAAAGACCAATCCTTTTCTGATGATCAATGCCGGCCGTTTTTTTTCTATTTCTTGCTTGAGTCTCATTATTTGTTGGCAGTAGAGATCAGAATCGATGGTTTTACCAGGCGGTAAAAGCTCATGATAAACGATACGATTCCAATCCCACCATACACACAGCATCATCTTATTGCGTGTTAATCCAGGTTTTGCTACAGTCCGTAAACAAAAAAACATATCAATACAGAAAAAATCACGTTTCTTCTATGACCTTCATACAAGAAACGTGATTTAGGGATCCTTTAATATTTTATTTTATTTTTATTATATGTTGTTATAGCAGCAATACAATTAGCCAATACACATTCTGTGAAAATTTTAAGTATCTACATATTACGGTTCATAAAATACAGCCTGCTGACAGACAGACGGAACGATAGTGGAAACTTAGGTCCCATTGACACTCATTAGGTACGGAACCCTAATAAACGGAAATAATGTTTTAATAATAAAAATATCAATTAATAAAACAACATATAAATATTAGGTCATTTGAGCAATACTACAAAAATAAACATTATATAGAATGGGTCACACCTACATGTTCTAATTTGACAATAAAACCTATATAGCTTTAAAACTATGTTTATGAAAATAACAATAATTTTTGTTTAATACAAATTGGTGCAGAAATACGAAAGTAACACTTTTTTCTTTGTTCAGCAGTTACTTAGTTGTACATGGTTTGGTAAAGTGTGTAATAAGCATAATATATGTTACGGCCTACGGCTGCTCCCTTAAAGGGTCAAATCCTCAGGGGCCCATGAGCTGAAGACTTCCCGAGCAGACGTAGGTCGGGCCTCAATGTGGCCACGTGGAATCTCTAATTACACTAAAATATATGGGGGAGCGTTATACTACGGCCAGTCTACCGGAAGGAATTTGGACGTAGCTTACTTACCTATATCCAGGGCGACTGGTCCCTCCGGAGTCGGTCAGGTCGCATGTCGTTGTGTAGTGCAAGGGAAAGAAGGTGATGTGATGTGTATCTGGGTGTGACTGATGGTGATTGAACCTAGACCTTAGCCGTCGGCAGCAGCCCGGGCGTCGACACCGCTCCAACTTGAGGGGGCCCTCCGAGGCGTTGTCCACATTCACTTTCCTCGTTCGTCACGATGACAGTCAATTAACTCTATCGTGCGATTAACTAACTTACAGAAGCCACTAACTATCGCGGGGTATAAGGTTACCGCACAAAACGCACACGGAGTTTCTGGATCAAAGGTCGCTACCGTTTCCCGTTGCAATAGTTAGTTCTAGAATATCAGAGGCCGCACTAGCTAATATTGCCGAATGCACTTATGCAGATTCTGAGTCAGACACAATGTGTCCCGGGGAAGCTCTCCAGTAGGGATGCGCGCCACAAATCCTAGACCGTATTTTTACTGTCCGCGCTTAATTATTCCGAGTTCCCGACAAAATGACAGCGTGCCAATCGTTAGCACTGCTTAAAGACGACTGCCTGCCGTTGTGCGTTTTTCGCACGACCGAAAGTCAAACCGGTATGAATACACCGCGCCGAGCGCCCTCTCGCGTCAATCCTTGAAACTAGCGCTTGGCGCGAACAATATACCTTAGATAATAAGCTTATTATAGATATTCGTAAACATGATATGTTAGCTACATAGAAAGTTCTGAAAGAGAGAATTGTAAGTGATCCCTTTACCAGTGTGTTTTGATAAACCAATTTATTTCTGTATATACATCACTCTCTGCTTGCGGCGGCGGGGAACACGAATTAGCTACATGCGCTGATAGCGAAAAGCGCATTCAAGACCGCTGAATACAAATTACCAGTGCGAGAAGTACGCTGTATTTCTTTTCTACACTTCTCTGCATTTCTGCACTTACCAACTTGCTTTCGCGGCGTGAAGATTATAGAAAAATCTTCTTAGTATATATATTATGTTAGCATACACACTGAAAGAACTATATTCAAATGTGACTTATAAAGTCATTTGAAGAATCATGCCATGCTATGGCTAGATCTGTTTCTTTAGAATGTTATTAAAATTAAATAATTTATATGATTGCAGAAAAATAACTTCACATCACCCGAATCAGAAGCAATGGCCACTTGCTTGGACTGCATTGTATCAGAATCAGAGAGTGAAAAAAAGCGACCGTGTTTTTGTAAAACAACTCCTAATAAATTAAGCTTAAAACGGAGTGCGTCTCTCAAGGATTCCCCGTCGAAAACTAGAAGAGGATCCAATTTAATACCAGAAAAACGCAGTCTTAGTATGTCGAGTCTCAACCGTAGTCGTTCGGTACAGAAACTCGATTTCAGTATGGACATGAGTATCGACGGATCGGTTCACAATTGCTCACAAGGTAATTTTACAATTTTATTTCCACACCTTATTAAACCTATGTACTATGTGTAACTGGGAAAAAGAATACCACACAGCCTACAATTATTCTATTTCGTTTTATTCTTTTGACCGAAACTAGAGTGCTACCTATCCTAGGCAGAAAAATCAGCCTTAACCCTTTCGCTGTCCCGTGCACTACATATAGGACATTGCTATTGTCTTACTATTGTGTCTGAAAACCGGACAGTGAAAGTGTTAATAACGGTAAAAAGTTGTCGCCTTTCCCGAAATTGGCAGGAAGAACATTATCATTATATGGGGCTGCAATTTATTATCCTGCAATTTAACTAAACAATTACCATTTCATAAAAATTCTATTAAATGTTTTCCAAATCAAATCCAAAAATCTAGTAAGGTATTTTTTTTTTAAATAAACAAAGACAGATTTAAATAAAGTAAAAGCTCAATCTTATAATTAGTTGGGAGAATTTGCCAAAATCGTTTTTTTTTTTTTTACATTTTTCATTGACATTATTTGCCACGCCAGGGCGGACCGCAATAAAACCTTTGACTCTACTCCTTATCGTCTTACATCTATACAAATAAATAAAATTGAAGTGTCTGTTTGTAATGTCAAAATAACAGCTTTTTACTAAATGCATATGAAGGTATTTACGGTACTTATAACAAAAAAAACAATTTTTAAAATTTTTGTCTGTCTGTGTCTCTGTTTGTTCCGGCTAATCTCTGAAACGGTTTGACCTATTTTAACAGGACTTTCACTGGCAGATAGCTGATGTTATAGGGACTAACTTAGGCTACTTTTATTTAACTAAAAGAATTAGGGTACCGCGCAAAAAAATTAAAACCCATGATTTCCAACGGTAAAAAATTCCACGCGGGCGAACTCGCGGGGAACAGTTAGTTTCATATTAATTTCAATTTACTAGCTGTTCCCCCGACTTCGTCCGCATGGAATTTATTACGATTGGATTTCGTGGATATTGATTTTTTTCGCGAAAGTAATTGCTTTTTTAAAATAAAAGTAGCCTAAGTTACCTCTTATAACGTCTGCTATCTGCCAGTGAAAGTCCCGTTAAAATCGATCTAGTCAGAGATTAGCCGGAACAAACAGACATACAGAAAAAATAATTTAAAAATGTTTTTGGGTATAAGTATCTTATATACTTTCATATGCATTTAGTAATTCGATGTTTAATTTGACATTACAAACAGACACTTCAATTTTATTTATTTGTATAGATAAGATGGCAATACTACCATCCATCTGAAGCTGAAGCTATGAGAATTTCTTGGCATTCCGCATAGTCACTTATTACGATAGGCATGGGACAATATTGTCTAAATATTGTACTTTAATTGTTATTTTTGAAAACACTGCATATATTTTAATTCCAATTTTTTCCAGCAGATTCTGAGACCAGTTCTTCACAAGTACCACAAGCAAGTTGGTCTATAGTAGAAGACGCAAGTATTCAACATTTCGTGAAATTAGAATCGTACAAGGAGCAGTCCTGTGATATACAGTCTTCCACTAAGTTAGATAGTGTTAAATTAAATTTACTCGACACGCCGATAAAAGGGAAAAGCAAACGTTCTGTGCTTTCCCACGAGATTAGTAAAATACGCGCGCCTATGGTTGAAAGTCCTGTGCATATGTCGTTAGACAATAGCTTGGATAGCTCAGAGAATCTACTAAGTCTTGAGGATAAGAAGATAGATTTTAACAACGTTGATCTCAAATTTTTGACTGATAATCTACCTCAGTTCACTTATAATACTCAAAATACCATAGTGGTTGGCGAAAGTTCCTCTAGTCTTAAGAGAGTTGATAGTGGGTTCAATGAAAATACGTTCTACGCAAACGCCTCTAGCTATTATGAAAGTGCCATAAAGCCTTCAGAGTTGACCGTGACTAATATTTCTAAAATCAACAGTAGCAATACGGCTTTAAAGGAGATATCCAATGTCAATTGGATGAGAGTTGACAGCGGCTTCAAAGACGAAACTTCTGCGGATAGCACTCAATTTTATCCCCCTAGCGATCTCTCCGTTCGAAAATTTACCGGATTTCGCTTCTCCGAAGCAAAGTTTAACGATAAAGAGAACGCTGTAGAAGATTTCGTGCAGAGAACTAACAAAAACGAAGTTTTATCGATGTCTGACATTTTTACAGAGGACATGAAATTCAATTGCAATTTTTCATCCACGCCGTCTAAGAATAAGTCGCGCAAAGTTAACTCTTAGATATGCTAACAATTTTGTATTTGTTTTTAGTAATCAATTCTGTCAAAGCACGTATGAATTTTGTAGTTCTTTTTTATACAAGACTGGTTAAAACTGATGGCATTTAAAGCGGTTTTACGACGCTATATATACCGTATAATTTCGCCAGTGTGGAAACAGCCTACGCATTTATTAGTTAATAATATTGATATTGTATGTTAGAAAATATTTTTTGACTTTAGTCTACTATTGTGGATTATTTTATGAAATTAATGTTCAGATGTTTGTTTGCCATGACATGACTAAAAAGTTTTGCATGAAATAATTATTTTATTTTGAGAATTGTGTTTACTTGAGTCAAGTAAAATTAAATAAAGCTTAAGACTGGAACGACTACACGTTTAACTGATTTTATTGTGCTATTAAAATATTATAAATACATACTAAAGTTGCTTCTTCAAAATTATCACGTGTCACTTTTCGTTGTTTGACAACTAGTTGTTTTAAAACTATAATCAACGAGAGCTAACAGTAAGGTAAGTTAAAAATTTTAGTTATGTAAGTGAAACTTCAATGACTGTGTGAAGTTTGATGTATGGAAAATGAAAATTGGCGAGAAAAATGAGCCTGGATCAGACAAATGCTTGGTTGATTTGGTGCAGCTGATGGACTCCCTACGTTGCATAATATGTATATTGGGCGCTTTGCTAAAAAACTCCTGACTTAAAAAAAAAACGTTCACTTGCGGACACAGGCGTGGATATGAGATCTATTCACAACGCTAAAAACAATGGAAAACATTGAAAAAACGCTAGTGCTAACAATGTCTTACATTTCTGGTGCTTGGATGGACGTAGCCTTATTGTGCAGCAAACACTTCCGCTCTTCTATATACCACCAGGTAATGTGATACCGCCCAAGAATCTAGCAAAGCCCAAATTGCGACGGGATCGCGTATTTTTTCACCATTCACATACGCAAGACGAAGCGAGTGATTGTGCTATTCGGTCTTCTGTACAATTTGCCAAACAGTATGTATGTGGTCTATAGTACTATATCCTTTTCGAAAATCGACATTTTTGGGTAGCTGGACCTAATTGCTTGTTTTATGGTTGCGGCTTAAGAATCCATTGTCCTATCTAGTTTCGTGGATTCCGCAAAAGTTATAATATAAGAAGTCTTATAATTTTATGAATTTCTCGGTAGGTACTGCCTTTTGTCTTAGAAACTCCGTTAATCCGGTAAATTCTATTTATTATGGGAGAGAGAACCAAGTCACACTGAACAGTTTTAGATGAGATGATTATAATAATGTAAATAATTTCGTTGGATAAGATAGTAGATATAGTAGTAAGATAGTATATATCAGTGTTTTACAACCTGTGGTCGCGACCCCCAGGGGGTCTTTCTAATTTCTTCGACAATCTTCGGAAAGACACACCCACACCTTATTTTGTAAAGACGCTGACCACAAATGAAGGTTCGCTAGGACTTATTTAATATTATCCTGGGCCTTAAGAATGTTTTCTACTCTCCCTTGGAAGCTCTTATTTAAACCATTAGGTGGTCAAAAAGATCAGCGAGAAATGGTAATTTACATTGCCAAGCAGAGTCGCAATAGAATAGAAAGAAAATTCAATAGTGCGTCGTTTTAGAAATCAATGACAAAGTTTTATTATGGACCTGGGTGGAGGGGGGTTTAATTTGTAAAGGGGTCGCCCAATCTCAAGTCAGTCCATGATTGGTCCATGCGCTTCGAAGTAGATACTCACAGATGTGAACCCTACGAAATGCCAAGCGATGTTTATAGGTAGCTCGAGAATGCATACATGAACTGATACCGCGAGGGTACTTTCCGTACCGCTTTCTACTTCAGTTAACACATTCACTATCCGGTTTCAGACACAATAGTAAGACCATAGCAATGTACAATATGTGACTCATGGAACAGGGAATCGGTTAAATTTCTTGGTCTCCATATTGATAGAACCCTGACCGTGGAGGGTGGGGGGTCCATATCTATCGCCTTCTCAACAATTGCATCAGATACATTTTCAGTTTTTGTAAATACGATCATATCTCCTAATATGGCTCACCTCAAAACAGAGGCGTGACTAGAATTTTGCTTGTTCGTTTATATCATTTAATATAGAGAAGAACTCTATAGTTTAAGATAGACTTGGAAAACGCTTATGAATGAGTGGACAGGGATGTTTTATGGCAAACACTGAACTCATTTGGGTTGAGCGCTGGATTGAGACTGGAGTTAAAATCTCTTTATAGGGACTAATGCTCGTGTCAGGATCAACGGGGCCTAATCGGCCTGGCCTATTTTAAATGTTCCATCCACTCTCTTTACCTCAAGGGTAAATTTCGGTATCTTTCCTCAAAGCATTATATAACTGCGTTCTTCAACTAATTATAAATTAAGTATCCTCACACACACATTTCACAAATTTCGTTGGAGAATCCTTCATCATTCAGGCTGCACTTCTATGGAACTCCTTTCCCGAAGACGTTAGAAAAATACCTAATAATCGCCTTTAAAAGATTGCTACGTAAATACTTTTTAAAGACATCAAATGTTAGTGTTGTCAATATTATCATTTGCTTACCTTTGTTGGTAAGTTTATGTTATACTACTCGTACCTACTTCCCCGCGACTTCGTCCGCTTGTAATATCTGTTCCCCGCGACTTCACCCGCGTGTAATTTAGGGTTTTAATTTTTTTTGCGCGGAACCCTAATTATTTTTCTAAAATAAAAGTAGCCTAAGTTACTTCTTATAATATCAACTATTTGGCAGTGAAAGTCCCGTCAATGTCGGTCCAGCCATTTCGGAGATTAGCCAGAACGAACAGACAGACGAGACAAAAATATAAAAAATTGTGTTGTTGTTATTAGTAACGTATATAATTTTATATGCATTTAGTAAAAACCTGTTATATTTGTCATTACAAACATACTCTTCAATTTTATTTATAAGTTTATTATGTTATATATGTATTTGTAATGTGTATATATATATATATATATATTGGTATATTTTTTCTGATTTACTATAATGTTTTTTTTATTTTTGGCACTGTGGCGGCGCTGTCATCGCGCCACAAGTGAAACGCACCGAAGCCAGGATCACGCTATCAAAGTCCCAAAGTTACCGGGCTATGTACAGAACAGCTCTGAAATATGGAAATAACACACGTAGCATTGATCGTTCCAGACCAGGTGTTCAGTCCGGCGGTAGATCTCCCCTTTTTCTTCCACATCCACGGCCAAAGCACCTATCACACTATTTTCACGGATTAACTGGGAGAGAATGCCAAAAGGCATCCGTCCTTCGTAATCATTTTTATTAAGGTGCACAATAAAGTATAAATAAATAAATATATCGCTAGTTTTCTGTAAATTCATACCACACTATAATGTAATAAAATAACAGCAACAAATGTCTACAGCAGACATGCAAGGGAATGCTTGTTCGTATTTCCCATGATGTATGAAAGATTATCTAAGTAAATTGATGATGGATTTATTGAAGTAGTTCTAATTTCTAGTTTGCAAATCAATATTTCTGACAAACACTTTATCTGAATAAATTTTTTGTTTATTAAATAGAACATTTCATAATAACCAAGGATACTAAAGAAATTTGACTATCTATGTATTCATTACTTATTATTATTACTTCGATGCAATTATGAAAGTGTTTTTGTTTTCCTTTTTAATTTCGTTCGTAATTAGCAGTGACTTATTAAGTTGTTTACAGATTTTAACAGAAAAACAAAGTGTACTTGTATGTATGTATTTCAATCGACCCTAACTATCGTATTTATTTATTGTATTTGCAATTAGCGAGACACCTATAGTGCGTACTTATTATGCACAGCAATGGTCAGACTGTTCGTGCGTCAATCGTTTTTAACAAATAACCGTAAGCATGATAACGTCCTAACCTTTGTTATCGTGGCATCCCGGAACGTCTGCGAACTAAAGGCAATGCGGATCTATTAAGTTATTTATAAAATATAGATAATCATTTTGTCTGTCTGGGTTTTTCGTAAAGCGCGGGTTTTGTTTTCTATGTTACATGAGTTTAGAAATTATTCTATTGAATATTTTTTGCTATTATTGTATGTATCTTATCAAATGAGTAACGAGATTCCAGTTCATATTGTTCTGGTTTGTTTTTATAGCAGGAATACTCGCGACTTTTCCTAATTTAAAAATATTGTCAGTTGTCGTGTGCATTTATGAGCTTATATATAAACAACGAACGCCTAACACTCACCATCACACTGTCATTTGATCTGCCTGTAACCAGCTGTATTGCTCGCGCCAAACGCTGATCGTATTTCATTGAACAGAACTGTTGATAACGTCGTGATATTTAGTTAATTATTCGAATTGCGAAATTTTTACTTTTCAAAGTTTTTACGTGTTTCGCAAACGACGATGTATAACAAAACCAGTGCCACATTGATGCTGCAAACTATAATGGTGTTGATGGAGAAGCAAAATTCGACGGATGTCACTCACTTTCCCAGCAACTTTTACGGTAACTTTTGTTTTACTTTTTATAGGCTTCAATAGCACTGTGTAGCAATAGCACTATAACATATATCTATACGGTTAATAATTTTATTGTAAATAATCACTTGGCATGATTTCATCGGTGATTTTAATTGATTTGTCTGAATTAATAAAGTTTAATTTTATAGTTTTATATTAGTTAAAGATTTTTTATTTATGTCGTTACTAACTGTTAATGTCGAAAATAAGAGTTTTGTCGACCACGTTGTTTTTTGTAATAATGAAACACGTGCTTAAAACTCGATCCCACATTATTAGTCGAGATATGTATATTATCCTAATTCTATAATTATTATTTTGCCATTATTCTATTCATTACCGATTATTATTAATTTATTATATTAATTATTCAGATAAGAATATGTTTATGTCAAATTTTATGTACAGTATAGACAAAAACGCGTGAAGATTTCATTCATTGAAACATACCTGATGATGATATGTACTAATAATTGAGATTACAATAAATAATAATATTTATTATTTGCTTTTAAGACGATGCTGATTTGGAACGCTGTTATAGACCTTATGGATGCTTCTCGAAGGCTTATCCGTGGACAGAGAACAGGCCTGATAACTACTTCCCCGTCCCACCAGAGACGCTAGGAGTGCGGTATGTTTTCAAATGTTTTCGCTAAAAGTATTTTATTAAAATAATATTATTTATATTTATGTACCTAGATCGGGCTAACTAAACATTTTATTTAAAACGATTTAAGGACAAGTAGTAGTTCCTGATAACAATTAAAAATAATAAAACAAAAAACTCCGGTTGTCAACCCACTTGGCCATTAAGATTATCTTTGGGGGAGACCTTTGTTTAGAACATTGAACACTGATAGGCTGTAGGCAGAAAATAGTTTTTGTAAAACATATTTGTAATTTCATGTATTTATTTTTTATAATGTAAACTTTTCTAAAATAAAATGCGAATATGATACTTGAAAATCTCTTCGTTCATTAAGCCTCTGAGCTACCACGGCTCTAAGTCAATGTAATAATAATATAAAAATGGTACATATTTATCAAAGTCAAGGCGATTAATTTAAAACAATGTTGTTCAGTAGTCACCTTTGGCTTTGATACAACCCTTAACCATTGTCTCTATGGGGAATTTATAAAGATTTCTTGAGACTCAATATCGGAGTAACGTTGTGGTAGTCCATGTCCTTTATGTAGCTATTGAACACAATTTTTAGTTCAACGAGTTCAGATCTGGACTGGACGAGGGCCAATCTTTAGGCTCTTATGGAATCCGGAACAATGTCCTCGAACCAGGTTTACGTACACTACTGCTGACGTACACTACAGTCTAAGTAAGTACACTAATGTTACTGTCCACTGCTGAACATAGGCCCTTCCCCAAGGAATGCCATAAAGCACGATCCTAAACCATCTGTACCCATCGACTTCCTTTTATAAGTGCAGGTTAATTAGAAGTGTAATTTACAAGTTGCAAATATAACCGACTTAAAATACTACTGCCTAACTGCATCAGTCTTGAAGCAATTTGAATGTGTTTTAATACCTGAAATATCGAAATCAAAATAATCAATAAAAGTCTGAGTAAATTTCATTGAATGTAAACACCATCCTTGAAGTTCCTATTTGACGCTTATTCATTTTTGAATTAAAAATATTTAAAAAAAAATCGGTTAATTGTAATTTACACATTTCTTCACTAAAAGGAGCTGGACATGGGTCCCGTTGTACTCAGGATTTATAATCGCCACCCTTGGCTTGTTGATTACAGTGGCAGTTGGTGTAATGTAAGCACATTTAATGCTGCTATCCGTCACCGGTTTGGGGATTTTACGTCTGACGTAGATGGAAGGTTACTCTGTTATCGGTCGGAAGTTATATCATTTTGGCACGTCTGGCAGAATTAGTGTTAAATTATCCCATTTCACATTAAAAACACTTAATTTTTTAACAAATTGCATATAAACAGGTTTGAGAACTTTATAACATTTTTATACGTATCTATATAAATATACTGATATCTTTTAAATGCACTTGCACTCGCATCAAATAGATTAATCGAAGACTGCAACGCAAAAGAAAAAGTGGGTGTGGTCCGATAATTTTAATGATTCGTAATGTACTTATATTTGATAAGATTATTTTGCTATCGTAATGTTTTCGTACTACGATATAACAGGGCTCAAAGTTTAATCGGCGAGATCCGCTTCGTGTTTACACTATTAATCATTTATATGTCACAGTTATAAGAAAATCTTTATCTGTTTTTATGTTTAAAGTACAGTTTTCGAATTAATTAAATATCTTACGACTAAGAGCTTCTCTGATTACATTCAGGGATGTTTACGAGTATGATTACATACTATTTACGAGCATGATTACATACTATTTACGATTTATTATGTTATTATTATACAGTATGAATTTATACAAAAGGCTTAAAATATAACGAATAGCTTATAAATAAATACTATTTGATGAAAATAGAAATTTATGAATAAGGTACGTGAGGGTAATATAGTGACCTTACGCTTTGCCGCCCTATAAAACCAAAACAAGAAGGAGGACAGAGACAAAAACACAAAGTCGTATACTATAACTAATATATTAAGAAAAATATAGCGAACAAGAGGCCAATAATAGGGAATACTTCGAAAAATCAACTTATAAGATAATAACTACACTACACAATACTAAGATCGACTAAAATTTTTACTATAATCTCAACTGTCAAAATGGCGTCAATAAAGCAGCGTCCTTTTGACCTTTTATTATTTGATCGGCTGATAAACAGTCATTGTATCACATAGACCACCTATGTAAACAAGGATGTTATTTTTGTGTTTTAAGAAAGTGACTTTATTACATTCACGTACTAAGTATATACGAGTATAAAAAAATATTCATGTGGTGATGATGACGTAAGATAACCCATTAACCTATTTCTTTCCGTGAGTCGTATGAGGCGACAATGAGAAATGCTAAAAAAATCATAGCTTCCAATAGCTGTCGGTATAACATGTTTTTTACCGTGACTGTTACAGCTTATCTAAGTCCACTGCTGAATATAGGCCTCGCCCATAGATTGACACATATTTGCCAGTATTCCCTCTATCGCCTCTTACGACACCCATGAAATGATATGATGTAGTGGATGCGCCAAACATAAACATAAAATATCCAGACTGAGGAGGAGTAGCAGCGTTAAAGGTAACGAGACGTCTAGTATAAGTCGCGGCACGTAAGTCTAGCGGTGACTGTTATTGCGCATAACATAAGTCAAAAATAAGGTATCATGGGGTAGTAAACGGGTCGCAGGGCGAGCGTGCGTATCTTTCGCACGCGTTAATAGGCTCTCCCACGTACTGATACGTGGTACATGCGCGATAGTATCCATGTGCAGCTATCCCCCCCACACGTTTCGTTCAGCGCTAGACTTACGTGCCACGACTTGTACTGCGATCGTCAATTCACCTACCAAGGGTGACAATTACGGCAAATCCTTCATAAAACATGAGAGACCAGTGTCCAGCTGTAGACTTTTAGGGACTGATAATGAAGAACTACAGACCGATTTCCCTTCTGAGCCGCGTCTACGTGCTGTTTTCGAGAGTCATTACGAATCGTCTCGCACGCAGATTTGACGACTTCCAGCCTCCCGAACAAGCCGGTTTCCGAAAGGGCTTTAGCACCATATACCACATACATACCCTTCGGCAAGTTGTTGTGGCTTGTACAGTAGGGCTACGATGGCTATCCGAGTACAGAACCAGAGTACGAAACCTATCCAATTGCAGAGAGGTGTAAGACAGGGTGACGTTATATCCCCGAAACTTCACCGCTGCATTGGAAGACGTTTTCAAGCTTCTGGACTGAAAAGGATACGGTATTAACACCAATGGCGAGTACATCACTCACCTTCGATTTGCCGACGATATAGTCCTTATGGCAGAATCGCTGGAGGACCTAAGCACTATGCTCAATGACCTCAATAGTGTCTTCCAACGGATAAGTCTTAAGATGAACATGGACAAAACAAAGATTATATTTAATGTCCATGTCACACCTATGCCGGTAGTTGTTGGGAGCACTAAGCTCGAAGTTGTTGACGAGTATATTTACCTGGGACAAATAGTCCGACTAGGTAAGTCCAACTTCGACCGAGAGGTCAATCGACGGATTCAACTCGGCTGGGCAGCGTTCGGGAAAATACGACACATCTTCTCGTCAGACATACCTCAAAACCTTAAAACGAAATTGTACAACCAGTGCGTGTTGCCAGTGATGACTTACGGATCTGAGACGTGGTCCTTCACTGCTGGCCGTATGAGGAAGCTCCAGGTCGCTCAGCGAGCTATGGAGAGGGCTATGCTCAGAGTTTCTCTAAACTTAGGAATGGGGATATCCGCACTAGAACCAGAGTAACCGACATAGCCCAACGGATTAGTAAGCTGAAGTGGTAGTGGGCCGGCCATATAGCTCGAAGAACCGACAACCGATGGGAAGAAAGGTTCTTGAGTGACAGCCTCGTACCGGTAGGCGAAGTGTAGGGCGACCCCACACGAGATGGAGTGACGACCTGGTAAGACATGCAGGAAGTCGATGGATGCAGGTGGCTCAGGACCGTGCTTTGTGGCATTCCTTGGGGGAGGCCTATGTTCAGCGGTGGACTTATGAAAGGCTGTAATGATGATGATGATGAATGAAGAAGGCAATGGGAAGTCAATGGAAGAAGTAAATGATAGTCTAAGGTTATAATGAACTAGACTTTGACGCAAATGTTCCCGTTACGTATTTCATTTGATTTCATTTTTATTCTTTTTTTTCCTTTGTTTCATTTTCATTTTTAATTTAAACGTTACCCCCACACTAGGATTTTCTCCTGTATCGGCTCCACGTTTTCAGGCATCTGGAATCCAATTCTCCTGTTTTTTACATTTTCACAGCTGTGACAAAATAATCATCATTTTCTTCTCTCTTGTGTAATGAACACTTTAATATTTGTTTCGGTTTATGATTGAAAGTTAATTTTTGATTAGATTTTCAAATAATTGGAATTTATGACTGTCACAATCACACCTACGTTTATTTTTATGTATAGAGTATACAATAGAAGAAATAACAAAAGCTTGCTAGAACAAACATGGAAAGCTAATTAGGGGCTTTTGTCTCATCAAACATAATAAGTACATTCAATTATTAAATCTCAGTACATATCATGTAGGTAATTATTGTCGGCATAAGATAAAACTCGGGGGCTCGTCCGTGACATCAATCCATTGTTACCGAAGACATAACAAATATTTATGACGGTCGGTTGCATTGTGACGTATATTATCTTGTAAGTAGATAAGGTTGTTATTTTTGTTGCAATAAATGGTTTAATATGTACACATATTCAAGGGTCTATTGACCTTTGGACAGTGGGCTAGTCTATTTGCGTGGGTGTCAGATAATTTATCGTTTCGTAAGTTACATATCAGTAAGTATTTTTATTAAATAGTCTTAATAATAATAAGTAGGCATTGAATAAAAAAAAAGTATCTGCTTTTGTAAGCCGTGTGATGGTAGTATAAAAATTACACTATTTCTTCAAGGCAACCCATAGAAGTGCCAGAAAGTTTTCATGGCCTCGGGACAACATAGATGGTGGTACAACTATCTATACTATATAATCTATTACATATACCTACTTGTAAAATCTGCAGATCGGCGACGGAGAGCAGCATCAAAAGTGCTGAATTACATCTGGTGAAGTAAAGTAAAGTTACAGCCTATATACGTCCCACTGCTGGGCACAGGCGTCCTCTCACTTATGATAGAGTTTTAGGGCAAAGAAGGACATCTGGTACTGCGACCGTAAATCCTGCCCAGCGTAGAGAAAATTCTCCTTACATTGTAGGTTGGTAAGAGGCCTTACTAAAACGGTGGACTGAAAGGGGTTGTTGAAAAAGAAAGTAGATAAATATAATTTAGTTAAATTTAGATGGTGGGGCTCGTTGTCGGCGTAGGATTCCGTCTGGTAGGTACCTCTTATAATCACCTTCTTCCTTCTTACCTACATCTGCTGTCGAATAACTTGCACTGCTTTGTTCCGGTCTGAGTTGTATAGAGAACCAATGTTATTTGTACCACTTACCATTTGGTGGATTGTAAGTTCCTTTGTCTCTTGTTTATAGTATGGATATGGAGATAGCGCATTGCGATTAGATAATACGAAGGTACGAATTTCATGTTTATTTTTTTTTATAAATTAATTATTTAAAAGATTAGGGACCTTCTTTAATTACTAAGACTTAAACTTACAAAATTTATTCATCACAAAAACAAAAAATTAAAACAAAAATATAAACATATTTTAGTTATTTATATGTATTAGTTGTATATGTATGTTGGTATGAATATATGTATATGTATTAGTTGTATATGTATGTTGGTATGAATATATGTACTCGTATGCTTATGTATGTACGTATATATTTGTAAACATGTATAAATAGGATATATTTTTATAGTTTATTTATTGTATATATTAGTAAAATGTACATATAACGTAATTAATTATAAATTTCTATTTTGTTTTTATTCTATATTATTTTTTTGTTATAAGTACCGTTTATACTTTCATATGTATTTGGTTAAAAGTGGCTATTTTGACATTACAAACAGACACATTAATTTTATTTATTTGTATAGATTGCTGCACCTACTTCAAATTCTCACCACTCCATGGGTTGACTGGTAGAGAATGCCACAAGACATTAAGTCCGCCCTTTGTATTCTTTTAGATTAAGGAATGCAATAAAGAATAAATAAATAAATAAAAATAAATCCTTATTATATTACTAGCTGCTCCCCGCGACTTCGCCCGCGTGTTATTTATAGTTTTAATTTTTTTTTGTGCGGAACCCTAATTCTTTTTTTAAAATAAAAGCAGCCTAAGTTACTACTTGTGACATCAGCTATCTGCCAGTGAAAGTCCCATCAAAATCGGTTCAGCCGTTTCGGAGATTAGCCGGAACAAACAGACAGACAAAAACTTTAAAAATTGTATTTTTGTTATCAGTACCGCACATAATTTCATGTGCATTTAGTAAAAAGCTGTAATTTTGACATTACAAATAGACACTTCAATTT
This sequence comes from Parnassius mnemosyne, assembly GCA_963668995.1. NCBI lineage: Eukaryota > Metazoa > Arthropoda > Insecta > Lepidoptera > Papilionidae > Parnassius > Parnassius mnemosyne. Next base: position 34,076,039 of record CAVLGL010000159.1, read on the forward strand.
TATTTATTTGTATAGTTTACCTGAAAAAAAAATTGACATTGACATGGCGTAAATAAGGAAATACGGGATAATATCTATAACGATGTTAGAAGTAAATTTGCGTTCTACGAAGTTTAGAGAAATCGTATGTAATTCAATTTAAAAGAAGTCTTTGTTGCAGGTATGCAGCTTTTACACGACGAAATAGAAAAATACCATTATTGTTGCAAGCACACGATACAGAGAAAATACGTAATGCAAACATCGACCCAAGCGGGCCTTTTTATTTGATCTCGCACGGATTTTTGGAAGGAGGCCACAAAATATGGGTACTTATCGGGTATCTTACATTATAGCATGAAAATAATTTAATCCCAAAAACTTGTTAATAAAGCTCCCACGTTTAATTTTTATATTTGTGACCAATAGTCAGCAATGAATTGAAGGCGTTGAAATTTAAGTTCAATTCTTAAAAATTTGAAATTGATTTAATTTATATTACAGATACAAAATATGGCCGATGCTCTTTTAAATTTAGAAGGCAACGAAGGGGCAACAATTTTTGTAGTGGACTGGAGAAAAGGATCACAACCCCCTTACGGCCAAGCTGTGGCTAATATTAGACTTGTTGGATCCATGACTGCGCATCTTATTCATAATTTGTTTGTAAGTTTACTTTAATATAGGTACTATATTATTGGTATTAATGAAATATTTTTATTCTTACGCTGCGTGTGCACTCGTTTATAACATCTTTTATGTGTAACTGGCCTTCACAATATACTTAGTAACTATAAAGTAACTTAACATGACATTTGAATGATCAGCAACATTCTTTTGTGTCGGGCTGAACGCCAACCCTCGCCAAAAGTTTATTCCAGGATTTTTTGTAAATTACTACTCTATTCCAAAAAAATCACCGTATTTTATATATATTTACAAAAATAATTTTTATTTTTGCAGGATGTATTAGGATTACCGAATTTAGATAATTTTCATTTTATCGGACACTCATTGGGTGCCCATTTAGCGGGCTATTGCGGCCATGCTTTGCAAAAGGTCAGTAAGTACTACAGTTACTTTAATACAACACACATTAATTTAATTACGTTCTTTACGTGGTAGAGCCATGCTGCAGCTATATTAATACTATAGTTGTAGCACGAATGGGTCGGCTCGACCGGGGAAGGACCACGCTCTCACAGAATACCAGCGTCAAATAGCAGCTTAATGCAGCTGTGTTTCGTATGGTGAGTGTAGAGAACTGGAGACCCTTTTTACTGGAAAAGAAGCATTCCATCTTAGTCCTCACGGCTGACAACGCTAGATAGATGTACATAAATGTCTATGGGCCACAGCAACCACTTACCATCAGGTGGACCGTATGCTCGTCTGTCACCCTTATTCTAAAAAAATTATTTCAAATTAATTTGTTTGGTTTCAAACATTCACCAATCTGGGATCTAGGACTTGGGTTTAAAAATGATTTTTTTAGGGTTCCATAGTTAGATAACAAGGAACTCTTTTAGATTCGCCATGTCCGTCCGTCCATCCGTCCGACCGTCCACCCGCCCGACCGCCCGCCCGACCGCCCGCCCGACCGCCTGTCCGCCCGTCCGCCCGCGATTTTACTCAGAGACCCTAGGTGCTGCAAAGCTGTAATTTGGCATAGTTATAGATATTAATCACGCCTACAAAGTTGTGAAATAAAATCTTGAAAAACATCTTTATTTTGGGTACCTCCCATACAGGTAATTCTGTTTTACCAGTTTATTCCACCGTGTGGGCTGTCTTTGGATAGGTCATTCAAATACCTAGTCAGGTCATAAATTCTGTCACATGTTTAATATAAAATAATTGAAATAAGTTTATTCATTATGTAACCATTTATATACCAAAATGAACTTAACAAAACATAGATTCTTATGACACTAAAGTTTATTCAAAGTGACCTCCGAGATTTTGAATACAGGCCTTCAATCTGCGCGGCCAGTCGTCTATCGCAGCACGAACGAGGTCCATGTCAATATAGGCGGCTGCCATAATCAAGGATGTCTTGAGTGACTCCAAATTGAGATGAGGCTTTGAGCACGCCTTTTCCTCCAAGTGTTGCCATATCTTGCAATCTAACGGATTCAAATCTGTACTGGAGGAGGGCCAGTCTTCGTGCCGGATGAAGTCGATTTCACGCGCCGCCAGCCAGTCTTGTGTGTTCTTCCTTCTATGAGCTGGCGCCGAATCTTGTTGGAATACCCAGTGCCTGTTATTGAACATTGTATGAGAAACAGGTTCCACAAGGTTCGTCAGGACTGTATTTTGATACACAACTGCATTCGTTTTTACACCTTTCTCACAAAAATGTACCTCTGTTAAGCCCCAATAAGAAACTCCTAACCATACCATAAGCGAGGATGGAAAATTACCTCGTTGGACACGCGGAATACGGTTGCTCGCTTCTTCACTACTGTGTGCGTACACCTTATCATTTTGTTTGTTGTAGCTCTCTTCTACGGTAAAATTTTTTTCATTCGAAAAAAGAATTTCCCGATATTTTTTTCCCGCGTACCGCTTCAACAAAGCGCGGCATCTCTTCAGTCTCAGGTCCATTAGACGAGCATTCAAACGATATCCAGTTTTTCTTCGATATGCCCGAAGCGCTAAGTCTTCATTTAACACTCTTCACCGTGGTTCTGCTTAACCCCATCTGAAGGGCCAACAGTTTCTGCTTACGTTTGGGATTTCTTTGAATTCGCGCCTTCACAGCTTTTATCACTGCTGGAGTCCTAACAGACCGAGGGCGACCATTTCTTGGCCTGTCATCTACACTAGAGTCTTTATTGTATCGTTTGATGGTACGATAAACGAATCTTTTGGTTATATTAAAATGTTTCAGTATGTCAAAAATTTGAATTGGCGCGTAACCGCAACGATGCAACGCAATAACTGCAACACGGTCTTCTTTAAGCGTCCACTCCATATTTAAAAATGAGTAAAATTCTAAAAAGTATACAGTTTTATTTTCATGAACAATTCGAAATTCGAATTCAATAAACTATTTTGTGGCCAGCATTCTAAAAGAAAAGTTTTTACTGTGTGACAATACTTATGACCTGACTAGGTATATTGGGGTGTGGAACAGCATTTTTTCTATTCAGGGATCCGTTTGTGAAGTATTTATCTTTAAAGTAGTATGTTTTAATACATTCATGTGTGTCCCTCTACCAAATTTTTTCTAACGGTGTTACCAGATTTCAAAGATTTGCTGAATCTTAATCTAATTTTTGTAAAACATAATACATGTTTACAATTAAACAAAAACAGCATTTAATATCATTAATAATATGCGGTCTTACTCATAAAATCAAAGTTAATTTAAGAAATGCTTAAAGTTGCTATCTCTTTCTTCACTGAAGGCAATAGAAAGAGAAAGTATAGAAATAATTAGTACGTTAGCGATAATAAATGATTACAAGTAAGACGTTTTTTTTGTTATAATATCATTGCGGTATCGAGGTGCCCCTTTCGGATCGGACAGGGTGTTTTCTTACATAATTATTGTACATATATGTGGATTTAGAACCCAAACCAAAATAAAACCTTGTAAATATTTTGTTGCAGAAGTTTAATCTCAAGTTGGGCAGGATAACAGGTTTGGATCCCGCAGCGCCATATTTTAGTAACACCGTCTCACTGGTACGGTTGGATCGATCCGACGCTAAATATGTCGACGTAATACACAGCAATGCTATGCCCCTATATTTTTCAGGTAACGTTCTTTCATTCGTTCTTCTAAGTAGACCATACACATTAAAAAGAATAGAATTCATTCGAGTCCCTAAGTCGAAGTTAACTTTTGATAAAAACACATTGTTGGTGGTCTGGTTCGGTAACATTGTCTCCTTTCTCTGACTCATCCTCTGTGCCTATCATCGTATTTGCCTCTTAGTCAGATAAATCGGACACATTTAAGTTTCCAGTTAGGTCGGATCTGTGCTTCCTCTTACACCTTTAAGTTTTTCCTATGTGGTGGCTTCTTAAAGGAACCCATCATCTCATTTCGTCCGATGGATATCGTAATAGTAAATAAAACTAGTTAATATTATATAAAATTAGTTAACTTTTACGGTTTTTCACCCATGGCCACACATGGTCACCCATAGCCATACATGGTCACACATGGCCACACATGGTCACTGGGGGACTCAGCTGTAATGAGCTCTGAACGTGGGGAATATAAAATAAGTTAATATACGCGATAAAATTCATAAAAACTAGTTTTATTTAAATGTGTAGTGTTAAGTAGGACTCCTTTTCTGCCTATGAGTCCGTTTGGTTAGGTACCATCCTCTACCTATTTCGGCCACCAAGGAACAGTGCGTGCACTGTTGTGTTCCGGTGTAAAAGGTATAGAGTTATACGTGGTAGAGCCTTGCTGCAGCTATATTAGTGGTACAGTTGTAGCACAAATAGGTCGGCTCGACCGGGGAAGGACCATGCTCTCACAGAATACCAGCGTAAAATAGCAGCTTAACGCTGCTGTGTTTCGTATGGTGAGTGTAGAGAGCCGGAGACCATTTTTACTGGAACCGAGACATTCCATTTTAGTACTCACGGGTGACGACGCATCTGCATTATGATTTTTTAATCGAGGATAGATGTAGATGTATATGGGCTACAGCAACCACTTACCATCAGGTGGACTGTGTGCGCGTTTGTCACCCTTATCCTTTAAAAAAAAAAGAGTATAATTACACTCTGAGAGGCATTTAAACTTAGACCTCAGTAGTGTACATATCTGTAGTCTTCTTTTTTGTTTCTTCTTTGTGTAAATTTGTGCAGGAGTCCATTAGCTGCAGTAGCCACTTACCATTAGCTGGGATGTTAGTTTGCGCCGTCACTTCAATTTTATAAAAAAAGGGGACTGTTTCAGTTTCCCTCTGTCGCCCCTTACGACAAACCTACCGTATGATATGAGGTAGTGGATATTCTTACGCCGTCACTACACAGCGAAGGTCAATACTAATAATGACTATTATTTCCTTCTAATTTTATTTTATTAACAAGTTAAAAATCATAAATAATAAATAAATAAGATTTAATACATAACAGAAATAAATATAAATATTTATTAACCTTTATCTCAATAAGCTTTATTTACTTCAAGTGCGCGTTAATGTTATTAACTCAATTTTTTTGGAACGAAGTTCCTTATCGCACGAATTTGGCGGATGGCGCTAGGCGAGAAAAAGTGTAAGATTTTTTTCCGTCACGACCCCTTCTGACGTAGTGTAAACGCCTTGGCGGCTATAAAGAAGCGAGATGGAATAATATCTATCTCCTTCGCACTTTTTTCTTGCCATGAAAGAAATATTATTTTATTTTAAATGGCGCTTCATTTTAATAGACGTTAGTAATTAATTTATTTGTATTTGTTAATCAATAATATAATTCGTTTGTCAATAATAATATACTGAGAAAGGAACTTCGTTCCAACCGAGTGTTCCACGACCCTCAGGCTCTAATTATATATTTTTCAGGTTTCGGTATATCTGAATCGATCGGTCATGTAGATTTCTATCCCAATGGAGGGTCCACTCAACCCGGTTGTAAGAACGACGGCTCACAGCGTCAAATAGGGAACAACGATATGTACATTAATGTGTTGAAGTTCGTCAGCTGCAACCACGAGAGAAGTTACGAGCTGTTCACTGAAAGTATTGCGCCTACGTGTCCATTTATGGCAGTGCAATGTGAATCTTATGAGGTAAGATTTAGGGCTCTAATGACTATATTTTAGTGGTGGAGCCACACTGTAGCTAGCTATATTATGATTGCAGCACATATCGGTCGGCTCCACCGGGGAAGGACCACACTCACTAAATAGCAGCCTGATGCGATTGTGAGTGTAAGGTTTGGAGACCCTTGTTATGTGCAACTAAGTATTATTGGCCCTCAGGAGTGACAATTAATCTACATTTTGATTAATTGTCACTCCTTAGGGAAGTCCTTATTCGAGGATAGAAGTAAATTTCTATGGGCCACAACATCCACTTACTATCTGTGTGCTGGTTACGTTTAGCCAACTTACCGTATGGCATTTTACCGATTTATTTAAGAAAGAAGACTGTGTCACCAATAGAATGTAGTGAACTGTCAGCAGTGAATGTGAAGTGTCACATACTGAATTCTTGTTTTGAACCAACAAAGAAAGCCATATTAAAAAGTGGATAGTTGTATACATCATAGCACGTGTTTTGTTATCTAGCTGATTTTTATTAGTCGTGGTAGAGCCATGCTGCAGCTATATTATAGTTGTTGCACAAATGAGTCGGCTCGACCGGGGAAGGACCACGCTCTCACCGAATACCAGTTTATAATAGCAGCATAACGCTGCCGTATTTCGTATGGTAAGTGTAGAGAACCGGAGACCCATTTTAGTGGGAACGAGGCATTCCATCTTAGTCTTCACGGGTGACAACGCATCTGCATTTTGATTCGTAATCGAGGATAGATGTAGATGTCTATGGGCCACAGAAACCACTTACCATCAGGAGGGCTGTGTGCTCATTCGTCACACTTATTCTATTAAAAAAAAACCTTTTTCAGGCATTTTTAGCTGGCAATTGCACGACGTGCGATAGCAAACATTATTGCATCCCAATGGGCTATCACTCGTACAACATATACAAGAGATTGCAAGCGGCGGGTCTGCTCGATACAAATACACATATTTCGCTGTACTCTATGACCGGAGACTCGAAACCATTTTGCAGTTAGTATTCTTTATTCTTTTTCTCCATACAAAATCCTATTTTCTTCTGTATCGTTTACATACATAAATTTCACACGGACACATCCAAACCCGGAACAATTATTTGTAGACCAAACAAATACCGTCAAAACTAATGACATTTTGTAAGTCTAATAGTCACCCGTGAATGAATGCAATGAATTTATTTATACACATTTCTTTCTTTCACCTTTTCACCTGTAGATAGTGTATCTTTATTAAAAACTATAACTTTCATTGAAAACAAAAAAAATCGGGAAGTTGGTATTTACATGCTTAAAATATGATATAGCTTTGTGATGGCTGCGTGAAAATATGACCTTGAGAGTCATATTTTTGTACGATAGATTACTGACTACTGAATTACAAAAAAATGCACCTGTTCGAATGTAAGACAAGATAATATTAGTTTTGTCTTTTGACTCCTTCTGCAGAGGCCTAAATTGTTACGGGCTGATAAAGGATAAGATAACGGGAAACCACTCTGAAGGATGTCTTAACTGCCTTCTGTGCATTCTAAGTGTGGGGTTACCATTGATCCTCCTAAAATTCCAAGCTGTGGGTTGTACAGGTACAGCCTGGTTAGCCTCCATCCTCAGAGTATAAGTAAAGTGCTATATAACAAATACTTTAATTTCTTTTTACAGTGGTTCACTATAAAATTACACTCAAAGTGTCAAACTCCACTGAAAGCAGAATCCATGGACCCGAGGTTGGAAGGATTTCAATCATTCTGGTTGATAGAAACAACAGCAAGAGCGACCACAAATTTATAGACAATGATCAGTAAGTTTTTTATTGTTAAATTTTTCATTCTTAAATAATATTTCAAGTAGTTAATTGGATTTTGGTAAACGATTCCTAAAAACTACTATTAAATCACACGGTAGTGGACCGCCAAGCATCCAAATGATGTGGATGGTAACGTAAGTTTTGTCGCGATGTGTATTGGTGAAATTTGGTGGCTGGAATTAATCTGAACAATTCCTGAGAGCGCACTACCCGTGGCAAATACGATAGAAAATGCAAAGGGATGCAACATCTCTACATAGCGCCAGTGAATCGAGCCAACCAAAGACAACTTGGTCGTCAATGTCGAGCCGCTCTGCTCTTTATGCGGTCAAGTGGAAGGAGCTCGCCCTGGAGAGCCCCGGCCCAGAGATGAGATCAATATACCATGTGAGGCCGAACCTGGGCTTGTGAAGTTGCAAACGATGTGTAGGCATGAAATACTGTCCCGCTCTACGGAGTACGCCAAGCTTTTTAGAAGCCAATTTAGCTTTCTCTTCCAAGTGACCATGCTACTACAGGTCATTCGATATGTCGACGTTTTTTCATTTTTGTAAAAGAAACGAATTTGAAAAACATGGTGGCGCTCTCTTATTAGATTTGACGTTTCGCGATGTGCTTTCGACGCCGACCGACCAATCATATGCTATTATTATTAATTATGTAGCGTCTAGTGGACCTAGTGACGTCATCCAAGATGCCACCAATGTGACTGCTGTTTGAATTGATTCTTAGTTATTGGAAATTAAATATTTTATATCATAACATTTCATTCATGATGTTATTCATGACTTAAAACGTTTATATGATTTTTTGGTGTGATAGGAGTCATAATAAATAGATTTGTACAATAAAAAAGCATGCATATTCCCTATTATTATAACGTAAAACATTACAAGCTAAAAGTAACCTTCAACAACATTATCGATACTTTGATGTCGAAACGGTAACATTCCTAAAACTTTTTCTTTCGGGTTTTTACTTTACATTTATTAGCATCACCTACTAGGGAATAGCTGAAATGTTTTCATAATAAATATTCAGCCTAGTTTTGCTATATTTAGCTAGAGAGCGTCACACATGTGCGAGCTCAAAAGTTTTGTATGCAAATGTTCATTATGTCCGCTCTTATAGTATACTTATATATTTAAATCTCTTTGCCCTTGAGCTTAATTCGGCTCACTAGTCTTTGTGTTGTAGCATGGTGCGAATGCCATCTCGCGCGTATGAAGTTTCGTATTTTTTTTTTTTGGATAAACGGGCATACAGATATTGTTGTACTTCATGAATGGGTACCGCCCACTTACGATAGTGATGTGCCACGCTAAACTATGCCATGCCAACGAACAACCACAGACTATCAAAAATCGGTTTTTAAATAAATCGAATATTTAAAAATCACGTAAATATGTATAGGAATCGGAACTAATCTTTCAACAAATTCTGATTTACGGAAAAAACGCACATAGACGAATATGCAGTGTTTCCGATGCATGGACGATAAATTATTCGTTGGTCAGCTAAGGCAAAAAAAAATTATAAAGCAAATTGCGCATTGTGTCAAAAATACTTTATCATAATTATACTCATGGCGTCAAAAAGTCTACAAAAACCTATTTTTTTTTATTTCATTACATTTGTAAACCAAATTATCGATTATTTTTACCTCCCGTCCCCGATATTTCGTCCATTGGACCTAGCAACACTAATAGATATTTAGCGAAAGACGCTAGCACTCGTACCTTGAAAAGCTGCCGGTGCAGTCAACGTCGTACTGAATATTACAGATGCTGGCGGGCATTTTATTTGTTTAAATGTCAATATGAATGCTGCAATCAAATTGAAATAGATGATTTTTATTTTCAAATTTAGTACATAGTATAGTATAATCTATACATTGAAGTGTCTGTTTGTAATATCAAAATAACAGCCTTTTACTAAATACATATTATGAAAGTATATACGGTATTTATAACAAAAAAAAATTAAAATGTTTGTCTGTCTGTCTGTTTGTTCCGGCTTATAGCTGGCACTGGCAGATAGCTGATGTTATAAGGAGTAACAAAGGCTACTTTTATTTTAGAAAAAGAATTAGGATTCCGCGCAAAAAAATTAAAACATGAAATCCAATCGTAACACAAAGCGGGTGAGGACCGGGAACAGCTATTATGTAATTATTATGTTATAATTTGTATTAAACTATAACTTAATTTTACATGCATTGTAGTTTACAAAGAAATATATGTTTCGGTTTTAATTTTTATATCGATAGCTAATCGATAATTTTTGCTTTGCTTTGTGTATCGTTAATCGCCTTTTTAAATCGATTTAACATTGTTCCATCTCTAAACACGCCAAACTGTAAGCTGCCACCCACACCATGCTATAACGCAAAGACTATAATCATTATACCCTGTGATTAGATACTGTGACATATATAAGGCCGGGGAAAAAGTTTCTTTGTATTTTATATACAGACATTTTTTTAAAGTTTAATTACATTTAATTATAATATATATGCGCCACTTTGTCACATAGGTACATAATCCCGTTGCTGTAGAATTCTTTAAAAATTCGACAAATAGTTTTAACAGACCTCTCTTGATGTTGACCTAACACTGCCTAAACGAAAAGGGATCCGCTACTCGTTTGACCATTAAACGAAGTGGGAGCTTTATGCAGGGCTAATAAGCTTACGTACAATTGTAAGCTTACGTGACTAAAACTTAAATAACTACATAGATCGTCTTAAAGGACATTCAACATTAATAACGTCTTAAATCTAGGCTGTTATTTACACTGCCCAAAGAATTCTGAAGAGACCGAAACAGGTGAAAATCTGAGGGTGCAGGGTCGGGATATGGTGAATACATTAACACTTCCCAACCAGGGTCTTTATATTTACCGAGTGGCCAAAGATGTATGTGGTCTGGCGTTATCATGATGAAAGACCACTTTTTCTGTTGATCAATTCCGGCCGTTTTTACTCAATTTCTTGCTTGAGTCTCATTAGTAGTTGATAGTAGAGATCCGAATCGATGGTTTAGTCCGGCTGTAAAAACTTATAATAAACTATGCCCATCCAATCCCACCATGCACACGTCATCACCTTATTGCGTATTAAATCCGGATTTCTCTACAGTCTGTGGAGCTTAACTTCCTTTTGATCATGATCTTTTTTGCAAGTTCTTGTCGTAGGTGGTCCGCTTTTCATCGCCAGTGATCAATCATTTCAAAAATGGTTCGGTTTCATTACCTTTCAATAGAGAATCGCAAGTGAGTACAAGATTCATAAGGTTTCTTTTAGTCAGCTCGTGTGGTACCCAAATATCGAGATTTTTTGTATAGCCAGACTTTTTCAAATAGGTCAAAACTATTTTGTGGTCAATCCTCAATTCCGCGGCTATGTCGTGACTACTGATATGTCAATCCTGCTCCACTTATTCAAAAAATGGCATCGACTTTATCTGTATGAAAGCGACTAGAGCGAGCTGCATCTTTGATACCAAAATTCTCGGACTGAAAACGCTTGAACCAACTTTGTGCTACTCTTATTGACACTGCATTAGGCCCATAAACGTCACTATTTTTTTGCGGCTTGACACGTTTTTTCCCTTTTTTGTAATAAAACTTCAGAATGGTATCAAAGGACAATGTCCAAAACCGCCCTGTGTAATAAAAGCATCGGACATACACGATAATTAATTTTCTATTTTATTATATTAGTTGCAAATACTTTTATAACACGGACTAGCTGCATGCAAAAATGAACATTAAAAAGTATTATATTCGACTAATAACATTAATCGCCGCCATCTTCGCCAAACATCATGTGGTGTCGAAAAATGATTAGGGATGCCCAATCAATTGTAATCGATTTTTGAATTTTTAATGAACTGTTGTATATTTTTTAATCTGAATTACATTTTAATTTATTTAGAATAAAGTTGCAAAAAGAAGCTACAATAAAAATATTATATTACCATTTCTTTATATTCTTTTATATTATTCCCTACAAGTATAATTTTAAAAACCTACTATACCTATTGAATGTCATACTCGATTTTGAATAGGTAGTTAGAATATTGCTGAAGAAAAATATTCGTAAAGATAATTATTCAAGATTTTCTAATGATCGTTTAGACAGGAGTATATTTTACGTCTTACTAAACGATAACTTACGAGTTTACGACAATTAATTTACAAAAAAAAACTGTTATCGTTACTGCATTAATTATAAATGTGTTCTTTTAAAAAGAGCAATATTGCAGACTAGATACAGATATTATTATTAATATTGTTACTAGTATGGAAGAAGTAGAGACGTACATGTTATTATAAGTAAAGTAGGACAGTGTTATGGTATTAATATTATCGTATGACAAAAGATGATATATACTATATAGATGGTATACTGTTTGTAACGTACGGCTATAATAAATCTTAGGAAATATTCATAAGTCGTATCGTATTTGGCGCTCCTATTTTTGATGTCACTAAATGGTCACTTGTCAGTCTCTCATGAAAAAAATACGATCTCCAAATCGATGCAAATCGAACATACTAGAATCGATTCTCGATTAAATCAAGCATTAACAGATCTATTTTTGATCAATCGCGACATTTTCAAACATGCCTAATATAGACACAGAACATTATTGACGATAACTTACCGTAAATACAAATAACTGTATAGAAAAATCATGAAATTAATAAATATAACATTACGCCAGTATTTTCCAGAAGGAGTAGGTAGAGGTGTGTAAGTACTGTTATGTTATACATCCCATGTAATAGGGGAAGCGCGTATTGCCAAACACCGGACACAAATCCAGACTCCGTGCTACTACTGGGAACTTCAAGTTATTTAAACCCAATAATAATTTGCCCGACCCTGGGATCGAACCCAGAACAGAACAGTTTTTCTGTCTGTCACAAGGAACAGATGTTCCAACTATGCAAAAGTATTTCTTGAATCGTTTTAAATATAGCTAGTTCTTGAATAAGTCCGATTCGCGAGGTTTCTGTATCGACATCGGACAAGGATTCTTCAGATCTATATCGATCTGGAAAATCGATTCTGTTACTATAAACAATCGATTAAACGATTTCAAATGGACATGCCTACTTTGTACCGTCATCTCTAATTCTGTCAAAGTTACATTGGTTGGCGTCGTTTGCAATTGTAATTGTCTTTGTACATAATTGTATCGGTGTTGTGGTGACTTTCGGGACTATATATTGAACATTACGACTTGGCTATTTTAACGGACTCTGATTGCTTTCAAAAACGACTTACCTTGCTGTGATTTTTGGAACTGTGTACCACTCAAACGATAACCTAGCATTCATAAACGGACTTACGCATACGCAATGGAGTGTATTTTGTGTAAATAGCGGCTCTGCTGGTGGTACAATATTGTTTAAAGATGAACAGAGAAGCAATCGTGCAATATTGCTGTAATTGCATCGTTGTACGCAGAACCATCGGTTGATGCGCCCATTTTATGACCATTATTTGGTACTTGAGCTTTACGAGACATCAAAATATAATCGACATCCCTGCACAGTTTTTAGACAATATTCTTATTTCCAATTTAGAAAATGAACAATAAACATGAAATTAATCTGTGTTTTATTTCTAATTCAAACATAAGTTAATGTACGTGTAAAACAACTTATACTACAATTAGGTACTAAGTCGGTAGGGCTGGTTTCATAGTCACGCGTTTGAACAGCGCTGTCCAGACGCACACGCTTGCAAATGTACTATATAGTAGTTTATAATATTCACGCTGTTCATGCGCGCGCTGTTGAAACTTGGTTGAAACCGTGGTTGATACGCTCGCTGTTCGACGGCATGTCTAGCGGCGTGACTGACAGCCTAAATCCTTATACATTTAGGTACTAGGTATCGTAACGTACCGTATATGCTAATGACATCTAAATGCTAACAGCCATTATATATGTACATACATTTTTATTTTTACATTAATACACACAAACATCTCTCATTTCAAAACCAATGCTCAGAAAGCAGGTTTGTTAAATACATTCTATGCATTTATACGTTGCACTTACATACACTTAGGCTTTAGAACAAAAATTGCATACCTAATTATGTAGATAGGTACTAGAAATAGCTAAATGTTTTAGGACATCGTATTTCATTTTGTTAAAAATCACTCGGATCTATGAAAAACCGTAATATTCATGGTTCGATTATAACCTCAAAATCCGATACTTTTTTTTAAAAATATATCTACTATGCAGCTAGTCCGCTATAAAAATAAGATCAAATAGTAATTTACTAATGATCAACAATAAAATACATAATTTTCCGATGCTCTTGGTTCCAGGGCGAACAATGTATGGGCGCAGAGCAATGTCCTTTCTTCATTAGATTCACTCATTTTGGAACAATTGAAAAGAAAGTGTTTTTATTTTTCTTTATCTTAATGTCCATATGTATTGATATTAAAACCAGCCAGATACAAACAGTAGATACAACTAAAGAGATTTTTCTTCAATTTTATACAAACAAAATACGAAGAAACTTTTTCCCGGACCTGATTATATTATGCACATTTTACGTCATACAGTATAGGAAAAGTGTTATATTGTTATTTGATTAACGGAAAAAATATTAAAATTAAAATGTATTAATCATATATATCATTAACATCTTGTTTTATACTGTCATAAGCAGAAAAAATAATAATTATAATACGGTATCACTGTCACAATTGTTAGCTGCTTAATTTTCTAGATGGTTTGATATTTTTTAAATGACATTTTCTAGCAAGAAGAAGAAGAACTATACCTACTTGGCGTATGACATTTTATGTAATAGGCACTGATTTATCTTTTATAACAATAATAACCAATTTTATAGGTACTAAGGTTATAGTGTGTTTAAAAGATAAGATGAAATTTATATTTTTGGTGACGTTTACTTATATGTGTCTTATATATGTCAAGGACATGGGCGATAAAAATTAACATTGTAATCAGTAATATATAGTCTTTTTTGTGTTTCGTAACTTATCATTGTATGTTTTCCAAACAAAATAAAATTAGTAAAGTGGACCACTTATAAAAACACGATAAAATGGAAAATTTATTTTTCAAAATATCGCACATATATATTAGTATAACCACGGGGTATACATATATATTAGTATAACCACCTCCCCTATGGTAAAACCTAACCCGTTGCACCATATGCAAGTGATGTCACTTGCACGTGATGCAGGCGTCGAGTAAAAGTTCGTATATTCTCCCCGTTAACTCGAACATTTAATATTATATCGGGCATTGTCATACTAAAGATGGACAATAATTATTGGTTCGAAAATGTTTGTCAAAAAAGATCGAAAAACCTTCGGATTATCAGTAGAACTTTTTTGAAATAAATATTGCAACTAATAAAATGTTGTATTAAAAATATAAATTATTTTTATTTAAAGACATAATAATATATTATAAGAACTTGCGTGTTTGCGAAATAAATAAAAAAAACGAAGTTATGTGAGGTTCGCCAACACGCATTGGGGCAGCGCGGTGGACATTTCCGTGCCCTAAACGCACTCAGATATGAGAGGGGAGGCCTGTGGACAGCGGTGGGATATATATCGGCTGTTTATTTCTTAAACAAGGCCTAAGCGGTTTTTAAACAAATACAGTTATTAAACGGCTGATGTATAAATTCAGAGTCTAAAACAGCTGAATTAGTTGATTGTAGTTGTTCTTAGATTGTGATCTTAACTTGTGATCGTTAAATCAGAATACAAGTACGTATTTGCATTTGACGGTTTTTGGGCACATTCAGATAATAATCGGAGCATTCATATTTTATATATTTTACTTTACACAAAATTGAATAAAGATTGGTTTTGATTTGCGCATATCCATTGTCGAAGTGGGGCAAGTTTTTTTTTATAAATCGAATGTTTAATTTCAGGAAATACTACAAACCAGGTGATCAAGAAACCAGAATGGTGCCTTTCAAAGATACAGGCTTACCACCTTTATCAGTCATTGTGGAATGGAAATATGAAACTAACTTATTTAATCCCATAACCTGGCGGTTATTGAAGTCACCCAGCATTTACATAGAATATTTAAAAATTTCATCAATTGAATATAACACTGAGTAAGTATATAAAATAATTTAATATGATCACATTTATTGACATAATATACAATATATTATTTATATAATATTTATTAGAAGAACTACTAAAATTATCAGGCCGACCTTCTCCCCTCGGTATAGTGCCATGAATGTTGGCTGCGTTTCCTCATTGCATGGCTATACTTGGCCTTTCAGCGGTGACGAAAAGTCACGGATACAGTTCCTTTAGGAACTTCACCCCACATGAACCGTACATACTGATAGTTTATATAACGAATGGCACAAATATGGAGGGATCTCTCACAAACGCGTTATTTACTCAGTTTAGAATTCTCTGATGCCACCTCGGCCCAAAACGAGGTATCCTTGAGATAATACGACGCCAAAGTGTCTACGCACACTAGGGCTTTACTTTTCCCCAGGGACCAAAGACCTACTATTGGGTCTTCTGTTATTCTCCGCCTTATTCTGCTTCTAAATATCCCACAAGGCACTAAAACCGAGGGAACTTTTATAGAGACAAGAGCCCTACGGATTATGCCGTTCAGAAAACCGTGACGGGATAACCTCCCAGCACTTTTGTTACATGCAAGTCCGTGTAGCCTAAATTCCTGGACGCCACTACTGAAATGGCACTGGTGAGGTAGACATATTGCCGTTTCTAATCGGAATCCTACGGCTATACGTAAGCTTTCCCTGACAAGTAACTTGATGGTAAAGCGTGTAGCGATTGATCACTAAGAAAATTGTGAACCAAATCTTTTTGCATATTTAGTACTAACAGAAACAGCTGAGCACCGTTAAATAAATAATTAACTTCGTTAATCGCTAATCCATTACTAAGAAAGCTAACTTCGTTAAACGTTAAAGCGTTACATTTCGGAAGATTTAACCCAAGTTAACGTTAATCGTTAATCCATACGTGATTAAAATTTCATTTTTTATATTGTTGTGCTCGACACTATACTTATAAAAATTGTTGGTTTGGGTTCTGGAAGTTAACAGGTTAGGAACAAAAAAGAAAACGACATGTATAATTAGAGTGTGCACATGAACATTAATATGTTGAAGTTCTCATCTGAAGGCGTTAAAAAATCTTTGCCCATGGAAAAAAGACGTTCAACTGCAGCGCTTGAAGGAATAACAGTATTATATTTAATAAACAGATTTATATCTGTTCTCCGAGTAATGCCGCATCGTTGAACGAGTCTTTTGATTTCATGTCTAGCCACATTTTGATGAGATTTTGAGCTATAAAGATTTGTGGCTCTTAACATTTTCTTTAGACTGAGTCGTTTAGTTGAAAAAGTCTTCTTCCTCATCATCGTTGTTGTTACTCGCGTTGCTGCCTCCGCCACTTAAACTATCTCTGTTCTTCGAACTTTCGGAAGTTTCTTGTCGTCTCCTCTTCTACCTTTTTTTCCCATGAATTTTTTACTGCATCCACTCTCGACTGTTGTCATCGTTTTCAGCTATATCAACCGCAATTTCGGATGAAAATCCGCGGCACATTAGCACTGTTTGTCGTCCAGAAGTGGTCCAAGCCTTTTCTCTATGCCATTTAATTTCTCTATACAATTTACTAGCCCCTTAGAGTTTATATTTTTTTAATTTAAAGACAGTTGCTGCAATTGTCGTTAGCAGTGACCCGAGATATGATTGAGCTTCTCCTTGAATACGATCGGGGGCATTAGCGACAGGTGCCATAACCTGTCGTAAATAACGTAATCCGATTCCATGATATGGTTTTAATTTGAACAGTATCTACACTGTTTAATACTGCACAGACGTAAACTATCATGGACAGTACACAAAATCTATATATAATATTTGTATACTTTACAAAAAACCAACAACACACTCTAAGCGCGGGCGCTAAGTAATGGAAACAATTAATCAAACGAACCATACATTATAATATGAAATATGAATCAAATTTCTTCGCGTTTTTTTCTCTCACTTACACGCACCGGCAATACTTATCAGATAGCTAGTGTCGTCTCACTCGCGCACTTGTCGCCGGCTTGAAATTACTTGTCAAAACGTGTTTTTCATGGCGGCGGCGGTGTAGCGCGGCGCGGTGCTTGTAGGGTTGCCAGATGGTCGGTATTCGTCTGGATTCTCCCGACATTTTAAATGATCTCCAGACTCCCGACAAAACTCAAAATCTCCAGACAAACGGCTTCTCGGAAAGTTCTATACCAAATAATAATTTAAAATTGCCATGCGCGATCACATTCTTCTTCGTCATGTCCCGACAAGATGGCTATCTCTTTTGCCCACTTTAGATCATTTACTGTATTGTTAGTCTGCTGTAAAGCAGTATTTTATGTTGAATGGGGAAGACGAATGTCCAAAAGAGATAATTATATGGGAATTTGTAACAAAAAGTAAAAGCCATATTGATAATAATAGTGAACTGGTTGACGAACGCCAACAGGAAGTGGATTTCAGAAGCGTATTTTTTACTCTGTACTTTGTAACGTAATGTTGGAATTTCAAGTAGCAATTTTAGCATTGGAAACTGCTCCATGCACTGTCGTAGAATTTGACAGTGTAATGAAAAACTAATGAGTCATTTCAAAACAGGTTGGTTGACAAATTCTTAGGCAGTAGAAAAATAACCTTATTAAGGAGTGTTTACAATAGTGCGAAAACCCTTTTTTGTGTCAAAGCTGAACATTTTTTGAAACGAGCTATTGAATACTTTTCTGAGAACTCTATATAAAAACTCGCTGTATTGTCTTTACAAGGTTCAAATTTATTTACGTGGGAAGAGTTATCCGTATTGCCTGACGTACTTAATATTTCAAACGATATTGACTTTGAAACACTTAAACATCTTCCAAAAAACAAGGACATGTAAAATGACAAAATATGGGCATTTTTTTAAATTTAACCAAAACGACCTAAAACTTGAAAAATAATATATCATTTGTGTTGCCGATTCCTATAACCAATGTATACTGTAAAAGGCTGTTTAGTTTGTTATATAATTTATATACCAAAGAGAGGAACCGTTAGTTATTGAATTGAACTTATTTCAAGTAAATTGTTTGAATTTTAAAGCATTTCTGAATACTACTGTTAAAAGCTTGGGGTTCGAGACAATTAAAACTATCGAGTGAATTACCAAAATTGACACTTTAATTACAGAACACTAATTACAACTTAAGATCTCCTAATAATAAAACACAATTGTACTACTGATCACTTAAGTTCGCAGTTGTATCGCTTTGAAGTATTCGCTTATATCGCCAATTCAATACTGACTCGGTCGTGGTCTATACCGGCCTTATATAGGGCTTCAGATAGTTTCCAGAACCTTCTACTGTAGCGACATCTAGAATGTTCGAGTACATATCGGCCCCCAAATTGTGTAACCACACTAGTGAACATGCATCAAACCCTTTGTTGTTCATTTTGCGGTCATACCGTGTTTTCATCTTCTCAGATGTTTGCTGGCCCGACTGTCTGACGTGCTCATAAATGTCATTCATTTTGTTCCGCAAGTCATTTGCATAATCGGTTATACTGCGTGGGGCATCAGGTGGTATTCCGGTGATCAGGTCTGCAGGCAGCCGTAATTCTCTCCCAAAGTTTGCGAAAGCTGGTGTCACTGATGTACTTTCGTGAACAGCGCTTCGATATGACAATAAAAACGGTTGTATGTGCCTGTCCCAGTCTCGTTGCCGTTTTTCCACAACTTTTGCTAGGTACCTCTCCAACATCTGATTAAATCGTTCTACCATTCCATCAGATTGTGGGTGGTAAGAAGTTGTTCGTGTTTTATGAGTACCCATAACTCGGCAAGTTTCCTGGAATATTTGAGTCAAAATTCCTTCCTTGATCACTATGAATCTCTAAAGGTACTCGACACTAGAGGGCGCTAGTGGTAACTAGTGTTGACATGTACAAGATATTAATAGTGGCGCGCAACACTACTAAAGGACCTAAAGTGTCAAAAAATACATGTGACAACCTAAAATGTAAGTGTAATTAAATTGGTTAAATATCAAAAATCTTAAGCCTTTTTGTAGCCCATTAATTTAAAAAAAATATTTTTTATTTTACGTTTTTATTTTTGATATTTATTTCTCCCGACAACAACCCCAAAATCCCGACATTTTCAAATTTTGTCCAGATATTTTGGCCTTCCGATCTGGCAACCCTAGGTGCTTGGTAAATAGTAGGTACTGGGTTAACGATTAACGGACTTGAGGAAATTTAACGGAAGTTAACGAGTCCGTTAACATTTTTGAAAGTTAACTTCGTTAATTAACGATTAACGGATTAACGAGTTAATGCCCAGCTATGCTAACAGAATATTCCAGTTTGTGTTGGATACTTCCAGTGGAACATTTTCACAGGGACATGATCTATTTTTTTAATTTGGAATTCGAATTAACATGCTTTCAAAATATAAACACATGAATTAGTAGCAATAATAAGAAATCTATATTTAAGGCTAACTGAGACGTGTAGCTTAATGCTAGATAGCCTATACTATTTCTCGTGAATCTGGCTATCATATACGAAAAGAATTTATCAACGGTCGGAGTGGCAGTTCCAGAGAATAGCGTGCTTAAACAAACAAAATACCTCTTCTGCATCATGTTATAGTGTGGATTCTATCTCGTTCTCTCGTAGGCCTATCCTATAGATTTATATATTTGTCTCTTTTTAGTATCTCTTTTTCGTTTCATTGAGTTTTAAATCACAATGATGCTAAAGAAGTTATCACTTAAAAAAATTGCAATGAAGTGTACCTAGATTCATAATAAATTACTTCATATTTTGGGTAAACTAATGTGAAACCATGACACTAATTCATTGGTCGTTTGTAAAGTTCGGCTTCAACCATTACTTTTTTTTTTATAGAATAAGGGTGATAAACGAGCACACAGGCCACCTGATGGATGATGAGTGGCTACTGTGGCCCATAGACATCTATATCTATCTTCGTTTGCGAATTAAAATTCAGATGAGTTATCATCCGCGAGGACTAACATGGAATGCTTCGTTTCCAGTAAAAGGGGTCTCTGGTTCTCTACACTCACCATACGAAGCACAGCAGCGTTAAACTGCTATTTTACGCTGGTATTCTGTGAGAGCGTGGTCCTTCCCTAGTCAAGCCGATTCATTCGTGCTACAACTATACTACTAATATAACTGCAGTGCTATTATAATAAATAAAATATATTGTAATGTAAATATTTTTATTATATTATAATTTTTATTTATTTTTCATTCAATAATTACATTACTATTCCAATATCAAAAGTCCCCTGTTGAACATAGGTCTCCCCTGTAGATTGCCTAATAACCTCCACATTAGTTAATGTAATTAACAAAATCTCAAGATAACTGCAATTTTCCACCTAGCTTGCAACCCAAATCCACTACCTACCTACTAAGTAGTAGGTACTGAAGTTTTATTTATATTTTATATCGCGCCTTGCTTTGAATTTCATATTGTACAATAATTTAGATCATTATCTATTTCATCTTATTCACAGCATCACCGTGTGTCCGAAGTTGAGGAAACCTGTCGTTGCTAATCTGCCAACAGTTATGAAAACGAAATATTGCGGTTTCAAAAAATAGTTTTTTTTTCTTATAAATTCTGAGGTCAAAATCTATTCATTGTTAAAGTCATGGCAATGTGCCTTAAATTTGCACGGATTGTCGAAAAAGTATTGAAATAGTATTTATTTATTCGTGTAGTGAAGAATAGTATGTAAACATTAAAACAGTTTTATACATTATTAGCAAAGTGAATGAGAGTGCTGAAGCATTCAACAGACGTCTCGCAACGCTCATGTTACAAATAATTACTCTCAAAATTATTTAAATAAAAGGAATCTTCCTCAGTAATGATTTTTACTTTATAATACTTTTATGGAACAGAGTTATGTAAATAAATACAAGATAACACCAAAACAGATTAAGCAAGATCTCATTGATTACTATTTCTTCCGTGCCCAACATACTGATACTCCCGGTTGTTTACCATTCTTTTACAGAACAATGGTTGCCAGCCGAGAGACATTTAGTTTAAAAGTATATACATCTACTTTTAGATATTTAGAAATTAAACATTAAGCTTTAATACTTGAAAAGTCAATAGATTGATATATGCTTTAATATATTCACACGCACACAAGCCCCTTCGGTAGTACTAAATATCGTGTTATTTTTTTCTCCTGTGCTATTGTGTCTGTGCGTTGCCACAGCACTCTCGTTCACTCTGTTATTAATTTGTGTAGTATTTTATAATTTAAATTTTATATTACGAGTTGTATATAGTAATTATTGTATATAGTAACTTTAATGTAGATTGTTTTGTTTTGTTGTTTTTTTAAATAAAATTATTTTAAGAAAAATAGTGCTACTTTCTAATTATTACTGCCCTTAGTAATAGCTCCTTTTATATTCTTAAATACTGTTTTATATCCAATTTATTACTAATACATGTCTCAAGCCGTGGAGGCTAAAAGGCTACGTTCGCTAACCACGTGCTCGGCAGTTATGCAAAACATCGTGAGCTAACCTGCATATCTTACCCCGATCACTCACATGAGCGCAAACATTCGTACATTGTACGAATGTTTGCACGCATGTGAAGGGCCGTAAGACATTCATTCGCAAACTTAGTGGATTTGCAAATGAGTTCGCATACTCAATTTGCGAACCCGTTTGCACTTCCTCCTACACTTGTTTATGAGATTTCTTTTGGTTGATTAATTCTCCAGAGGAGTTCAATGAACTCAATCACCTTGGTGTTGTTCTAATCCATGATGAAGTTAGTTTAAGTACGCTACACAGTAGACGTCACGAACTATGAAAATGGCGAAACGTCCGTTTACCTTCACAATCGTGTGCGCAACTGGTTACGCGAATGTATTTGAGAGACTGCGAAGGATCGAGGTTCGCGCGCTTTGGTGTCCGTTACCCAGGTCACTCACATGTGCGCAAACATTCGTTCATTGTACGAATGTTTGCACGCATGTGGAAGCCGAGAGCCGTCAGACATTCATTAGCAAACTTAGCGGATATGCAAATGGGTTCGTATACTCAATTTGCGAACCCGTTTGCGCTTCCTCCTACACTTGTTTATGAGATTTCTTTTGGTTGATTAATTCTGCAGAGGAGTTCAATGAACTCCATCGCCTTGGTGTTGTTCTAATCCATGATGCAGTTAAAGTACGCTACACAGTAGACGTCACGAACTATGAAAATGGGGAAACGTCCGTTTACCTTCACAATCGTGTGCGCAACTGGTTACACGAATGTATTTGAGAGACTGCGAAGGATCGAGGTTCGCGCGCTTTGATGTCCGTTACCCAGGTCACTCGCATGTGCGCAAACATTCGTTCATTGTACGAATGTTTGCACGCATGTGGAAGCCGAGAGCCGTCAGACATTCATTAGCAAACTTTGCGGATATGCAAATGGGTTCGCATACTCAATTTGCGAACCCGTTTGCGCTTCCTCCTACACTTGTTTACGAATGTCTGTCTTCTCTAGAATTTCTCTTCTTCTTTAATTCGTTAATGGAACATTGAAGAGAAAATAAATTAATAATTATTTCCCAGGCGTCATTAACGGCCTTTCTGTTTTTATGGGATTTCTTTTGAGTATCCCTTAAGGTTGTTTCATTCTGCAGGAGTTTGACCATCCCTTAGTGTTGCCCCAATCCATGTTTAAACTAACTTAAGTACGCTACACAGTAAAAGTGCACGAACTATGAAAATAATGAAACGTCCGTTACCTTCACAATCGTGTGTGCAACTGGTCGCACGAATGAGTGGGACAGTACGCGAAGGATCGGGGTTCGAGCACTTTGATGTCCGTTAAAAAACCGACACGGCTTGGAAAACCGATAATGCAGCAAATACTTTGCATAATCATTTGCGAATGTCGTCCTTCGCTTGTGGGTTTGCATATTCGTACGAATGTGAGTGACCGGCTTTACACTTGTGGGTTTGCGTCGGTGGAGTAGCGTGCCTTGGCCCTGTATCAATTTGTCGGGGGGCCCAAATGAAGGGTAAAGATTTTTCACAAAAGGAACAAAAACTCTCGCATTGAATTAAAATAATTATATATTGATTATAAGTTATTACTTACAATTAATACTCCTAGGAACTAACCTATCCACACAATTCAAACTAACATCCAAGTCCTTAGAATTTTTGCTTACATACGTTCGGGGCCCCTGTAGCCCGGGGGTCCCATATCATTGATACGGCTGATACGGCGGTAGCTACGCCCCTGGTTTGCGTACTCGTGCGAATGTGAGTGACCGGTGTTATAAAATATTTCGAGGTCGTGAAGTCCGCCAACACGCTGCACTGGAGTAGTGGCGGAGTACTAATTGCTCTACAGGCCTCTCAGAAATGAGAAGAGGCCCGAGCGTACTTAGAATGTAATTTTACTTTTTTGGCCCTCGTTAGACGTCATCGTGATGAAAAACCTCTCTTCATGTGCATTCTAGGTGAAACTATCTACAATAACTCCAAAAAATTATCAAAAATGTTTGTGAAGTTTCATTATTACTTCAGCCATTCTGATGATTAGCCCGGAAAGACAGACAGACAAAATTAGACACTTTCAATTTAATCGCAACTTTTCGACGATAAGGACACGGACATCTGGTGAGCGTAAGAATATTAGCCCTCATTGGCTACTGTTTAAGCTAGCTGTCGTCAAATCTCATAGAAACTGCAATGTGGGTGACATCAACATATTATGAAAAAAGTTAACATATTTTTAATCTTAGATCATAAATTGTAATGTTTCCTTATATATCTTTATATATAAAAATTACGTGTCACATTGTTTGTCCGCGATGAACTCCGAAATTTTGCACACTATGTGCAGTTTGGTCCAATTTGAGAGACAGGATAGTTTTTATCCCTGTAAGTGACCCTCAATATTTTTTATTACGAATTTAAGAATTTTTATAGGACACAGGGTCGTCGGAGAGGGCAGAACAACGTCTGCGTTTCCAGCTATAATATATATATATACAGGGTATTTTTGGAACGCTTCCGAAAACTAAGACAGGCGACAGCACCAAGTATACCTTTGATCATGGGTCACAAATAAATTCGATCCTGCTGAAAAAAAATCATCTTTTTACAACGTTTTATTAGCTTTATTCACGCGCCATCATGTTAGTACAGCTAAATGAAACGATAATTTCATAAAAAAAATCATGAAAATACTGAAACATAAAACCAGCAGTGGAATTACTGAATTGATATCACCTGACTAGAGGTCAATGTACGCGCGAACGCTGAAAAAAGAACGCTGGCCTTGAACTTGGGCACTGAGCGATTTATTATACCCCATTTAGACTCTCGCCTCGTACCTCGCCTCGCAGCTCGCGTGTTGTTGCGAGGTAACGAGTGCCTGTTTACACTCTCGCGATGCGTTCAGTTTGCGTTGAACCAGCAACGATGGAAGACGTCGAAATAATAGAGGCATCAACTCTTGCCTTAATAAATATTTATCGATGCTTGACCATTTTTAAAAGAAGGAAATTAAAAAATTTCATAGATTTAAAGGTAGCCATAAGCGAATTCTTTTTACTTTGAGCTCTGCTAGCGGTCTGCACATAACCTCGGAAATTCTATTCCACGCATCATTTACTTTTTGGGTATTTTTATGCATAATATGTTTTGGATCCCAAATCATGCGCTCAGCCTGATAGAGTTCCAAGAACTGCAGCGTTTCTTCTTGCGACTAGTCCATTTTTAATTGAAGTCGAACGTGTAAACCTAACAAAACAACACAACCTGCATGGAAAGGCGCCGTAAACAAACTGAAACGAGAGCGCGAGTGTAAACGCCACGCTCGCGTCCCTCGCGAGGCCCTTTGCCTCGTGCCCAAAAAACCGCCTCCGACGCAAGCGCCGCGAGTGGCGAGGCGAGCCACGAGCTAGCTTTTACACTCACGCCTCGTGGCTCACCTCGCGACTCGCCTCGTCGCTCGCGCGAGAGTGTAAATGGGGTATCACATATTGGTACGAAGGGGGCGCGACGGGGGAACAATCCGCCATTATTACTGTGCCTGCATGCTATTGGTTCCCACGCTTTGTTCGCTCCCAAAATACAGTCGCATACACAGCTTACTTTGCGACTCGCGACGATGGTTTTAAAAAGGAAGGAAGGAAAAATTATTTATATCTATTGTTTTATGACTGAACTAGTGAAAGAAAAGGTAAATATGATAGAAGGTGAATGGGGAAAATTGTGCAGTAAAGTTAAAAGTGTTGAGGAAGAATACCGAAAAAATTACCATGTGACATCGACCTGATGACGGAAGCTCAAGCGAAGATGAAAGTGATGATGAAGTAGCATCCAGTAACACCAACACACCATCAACATCTGGCTTCCATGTGACCCAAGACGACATAATGGACGGCGTGTCACCCTTAACTTAAGTTTTCTTGTTACAAACTACTTTATATTTTACGATAGAAATAACAAATAATGCTCAAGTAAACATTATCTGTTGAAGCGCCTGTCAAATTATATTAGCAGTTCTCATGCCAATATTAGTCCGTAAGATGTGTAGGTATGTTTAAAAAATGTTGTACCTGTCGTCGTTGTAAAATTTAGAGATCAAGTAAAGGTCGATTGAGCAAATTACTGCATTTTATTATTAAAAAGAGATCAAATTCCTATTCATGGTCCTAAATCGAAGCCGGATTTGAAAAAACGTAATTGGACAAGATATTATTTAGTGGAATATGCTTGGGAAGTCTTAAATATTCGTTGTGGAAATACCACCGAGGGAGTGAAGATATTTAACCAAGAAACCTGGAGTCTTAGCCCCTTAGATATTGGACTATTATTTAATTTATTTAACCCAGCACTCATTATCAGGTAGTATTTTGTGTAAATCGACTGCTAATTTATCAGGCATTTGCACTAGTCTCCCAATACCAGCCAGCATGCCAGAGGATAAGGAGCAAATTAGGAAACGAGCTAGTTACAAGGGACAAATAACAGCCTTTTCAAATTATTTAAATTCACTGAAGGTATCTTCATTGGCTGCTACTGAGGTAAATGAGTTGCAATTACGTATTAGTAGGATTGAGTCAATGTATGAACGATATGATGAGGTACAATTATCCATCGAGTGTAATACTGATAATATAGACGCCCAGATATCAGAACGAACTGATTTTGAATCCCTGTATTTTAAATCGCTTTCTCTTGCAAAAAGGATCTTAGCAGATTGCATTAAGTCAGATGACGTAAGCAGTGACGGTGGCTCTCATTCCGGCAATCATAAATTTGTTAAACTGCCCACTATTCAACTACCTAAATTTAATGGTTCTTATGATAATTGGTTAGAGTTTCATGACACGTTCATGAGCCTCATACATTCAAATGACGAGATAGATGACATAAATAAGTTTCACTATCTGAGAGCGTCGTTGGAAGGGCCCGCTGCTGTGGTAATACAGTCAATCGAATTCTCGGCAGCTAATTACACCGTCGCATGGACTATATTATGTGATAGATATGATAATAAAAGACTACTAATTCAAAATCACGTGACAGCCTTATTTAATATAGCACCAATTAATAAAGAATTGTCTGTCAACTTAAAACGTCTTATTGACCAAATAAATAAAAATTTACATGCACTAGAATCTCTCGGTGAGCCAACTAAACAATGGGACACACTTCTCATTCATATTATTACTCAAAAATTAGATGCTAAGACATATCGTGAATGGGAAGAGTCTAAAGGTCGTTTGGAGAAAGATACACCTATTACGTTCGATATATTTTTGATGTTTTTAAAAAATCGAGCCGATTTAATCGAAACACTAGAAATGTCTAATTCTGGTGCTACTAACCGTTTAAATTCTTCTATAAAATATGCTCCAAAAGTTAAGGCAATGGTTTCAGTTCGGGATACCGGTAATAAAAACGGTTCGGCCTTTTCCGCCAAACTGTGTCCTAAATGTAAGGGTGACCATAAGTTAAGCAGTTGTCCTCAGTTTCTTGGATTAAGTAACGATGTGCGTCTACAGTTACTGCCAGAGTATAAAGTATGTTTCAATTGTCTTAATTCAGGACATTATGCAAATCACTGCAAAAAGCCAGGATGCAAAATATGCCACCGAAAGCATAACACTCTCGTGCACGTCGCAGATTACCAGTCAAAACCAATTACAGATATTAATACATCTAACACGAGTAGTGGTAATAATAAGCCCGTTATGCAAGGTCATTTCGAACAAACAAACAGTTCGACAGGCTCACAGTTGTCATCCAATTCTAACGCACATCTGTCATTATCCGCAAAGGTAGGCACTGCATCGTGTAGTGAACAAGGCGACGTATTGTTATCGACGGCATTAATTAAAGTTATAGGTAAGAATGGTTGTCCATATATTGCTCGTGCTATACTTGATAGTGGCAGTAACGCTTGTTTAATAACTGAAGAGTTATATCAAAGGCTAGGTTTGCCCGCTCAAAATGTAAATCAGTCGGTAGTCGGTATTAATAATGCTTCGGCACACATCAAGAAGATTTGTAAGGTAGCGATAAAATCATTGAATGATAACTTCTCTAGTAATCTTCATTGTTTTGTCCTACCATCAATAACCCAAAATGTACCTACTAGATATGTTAATTTGTCAAACTTAAAAATTCCATCTAATATTTCTCTGGCAGATCCTAATTTTCACTCACCTGCTCCCGTTGACATGCTTATAGGTGCTGATGTCTTTTGGGACTTAATAGGAACGCAGAGATTAAAATTAGGGGACGGTCAGCCGATTCTTTGTGAAACTAGCTTAGGATGGTTAGTATCAGGTCCGATAGATTATAGATATGTAAAGAAAGGGGTTAACTTTATTAAATGTAATTTTACAAGAATATTTCAAGATGAGGCTAGTAAAGATTTAGATGAAGATATACAAAAACAATTAGTACGCTTCTGGCACCTCGAAGAGGTAAGCCCTGCGTCTCTTTATTCAAACGAAGAAAAATTATGCGAAGAACACTTTTTAAAAAACACCACGCGACTGGCAAATGGTCGATTTTGCGTGAGGATACCCTTAAAACATAATCCTGACGTATTAGGTGATTCTTGGCCACGAGCTAAAAAGTGTTTACTATCGCTAGAGCGCAGGTTAGCAGGTCAATCTCAGGTCTATGAAATGTATAAAGAATTTATGTCAGAGTATGAAAGTCTGGGTCATATGGAGAAATGTGAGAATGATAATTTACCACGTAAGATGCATTTTATACCACATCACGGTGTGCTGCGGGAAAGTAGTACTACTACTAAATTAAGAGTCGTTTTCAATGCTAGCAGTCCGACTTCTTTGGGTGTTTCCTTGAATAATATACAGATGGTAGGTCCCGTGGTACAGGACGACCTTTTGTCCATTCTTTTACGTTTTCGGCTACACAAATACGTTCTCACAGCTGATGTTGAGAAAATGTACCGGCAAATAGTCATTCATCCCGATGACCGCTATTTGCAACAAATTGTCTGGCGTGATAACCCTTCAGAACAGCTTCAAGCTTATCAACTTAACACCGTGACTTACGGCACCTCTAGTGCTCCCTTTTTGGCAACTAGGTGCCTCCAACAATTAGGCTTAGAGTGTACCGATGACAAGGTTGCTCAAGTGATCATTCACGATTTTTACGTTGATGACTTGCTAACGGGAGGGGATGATATTAACGAGGTTACAGATTTGCGCCGTAAAGTGACTTCCACACTTGCATCAGCTCATATGGTTTTGCGAAAGTGGAAGTCGAATGAATCTCAACTGGTTAGTGAAAATGATATTTCTCCGCTTGATTTGAATATTGGTGGCTTTGAACCGACTAAAACTTTAGGCCTTGGTTGGCAATCACATACTGACCAACTTTGTTTCCCTATAGGAGGGCTATTCTCAGGTAGAACAAAGCGTGATATGTTATCTGTAATTTCTCAGATTTTTGATCCACTAGGACTTCTATCTCCCTGTGTAATTAAGATGAAAATGCTTCTTCAACAGTTGTGGCTGCTCAAGCTGTCATGGGATGAGCAGTTGACGCCAGAAATCAGCAAGATGTGGGCTGAGATAATAGTCGATTTACCTAAATTAAATACTCTACGTATTCCACGTCGTGTTATTTGTGACTCGCCTAGTTTGTTTGAATTTCATATTTTCTCGGACGCTTCTGAGCGAGCATATGGCGCCTGTTTATATGTGCGTAGTGTTAATGATCAGGGTGAGGTTTTAATTCAATTATTGATGGCGAAAAGTCGTGTCGCGCCGCTTAAACCTATAACAATCCCAAGACTGGAACTTTGTGGTGCACTTGTTGGAGCTCGCCTTTACCAAAAGGTTGTAGCATCGCTGAGACAACAGGCTAAGCGCACTTTCTTTTGGACAGATTCGTCCATCGTGTTAGGATGGTTAAAGGTGTTACCTAGCAAGCTACAACCCTTTGTCAGAAATAGGGTTGCTGAAATATTAGAGAAGACTGGAAATCGCGAGTGGAGGCATGTCCCAACAGAGTGTAATCCGGCCGATCATATTTCTCGCGGTGTGAGTTGTAAGGATATTTCATCCATGAGTAAGTGGTGGTCAGGACCTGAATTTTTAAAGAAAGAGGTCTCTCACTGGCCTGCAAATTTCTTAAGTATTAATCACGAGTTGCCTGAGATTAAATCGTCAAATGTTATCCTCCACGGAATACTTCATTCTAGCAACAATGAAGATTTAGGTGGGAATAAATTAATTGAATTTAAACGCTTTTCTAAATATACTAGATTAAATCGGACCGTTGCTTATGTGCTGCGTTTTATTAATAATTGTAGAAAGCAATCCGTTCACGGTCCTCTAAGCAATCAAGAGTTGCAAACCGCACTCAATGTTATTATAAGAATATCTCAGAGTGAATCATTTGAGGAATACACCATGTTAATTAAAAATAAAAGTTTACCCACTAAAAGTCCGTTGCATAAATTTAATGTATTTCTCGATGATAATAAAATAATGCGTGTTGGAGGGCGTCTTGAAAATTCCGATTACTGTTATGAGAAAAAACATCCCATACTTATACAGTCCACTCATTATTTTACCAAATTGCTCTTCAATTATGAGCATATAAGGTTAATGCACGCGGGACCACAGCTAATGTTGGCCACTATAAGAGAGATGTACTGGCCGATTAGAGGTCGTAATTTGGCCAGATCTTGTTATCGACAATGTGTAAGATGTAATAGAATGAAAGGAAAAACCATCTCTCCAATAATGGGCAACCTACCACACCAACGCATCCTTTCTGGTTTTCCATTTCAAAATATTGGACTAGACTATGCGGGACCAATTCAATCTGTTTCTCGCCATGGCCGTGGTTGTAAAATTGTAAAGGTGTATATAGCTATTTTTATTTGCTTCGCGACTAAGTCAATTCATCTTGAATTAGTGGGTGATTTAACTAGCAATACCTTCATATTAGCTTTGCGCAGATTTATGTCTAGAAGAGGGAAACCTCTTAATATTTATTCGGATAATGGTACCTCCTTTGTAGGCGCATACAATGACATTTCAAAATTTATTAGGACGTATTGTAATTCTTTATCTGAGGTAATGGCAAATGAAGGAATTAATTTCCATTTCATACCGCCTTATTCTCCCCATTTTGCTGGGCTTGCGGAGGCTGGTGTCAAATGCATTAAATATCATTTAGTTAGAGTGCTGGGCAATTGTAATTTGACTTACGAGGAACTAAATACCACATTAATACAAATTGAGGCTATACTTAACTCCAGACCACTCACACCTTTGTCAACGAATCCTGAAGACTTGCTACCACTAACGCCCGGTCATTTTTTGATTGGACGCCCCTTGACTTCCTTGCCGACACCAGACTATAAAGATCATTCCGTAAGCTCTTTAACCCGATTTCAACGAATAGAACAATTACGTCAACATTTTTGGGCTAGATGGAGCAAGGAATATATATCAGAGCTTCAACTGCGGATGAAATGGCGTTCCTGTAAAGGCTCTTTGAAGTTAAATTCACTGGTACTCCTAAAAGAGGAGAATTCACCGCCATTAAAGTGGAAGATGGGTCGCATCGTCGCAGTCCATCCAGGCTCGGACGGCGTATCAAGGGTGGCGGATATCAAAACATCGACTGGTATAGTTCGCCGATCATTTAGCAAAATTTGTCCGCTTCTTGAACCTGAAGAATCTGGTTGAAAGGTAGACTTTCAACGCCGGGGGGCATGTTGAAGCGCCTGTCAAATTATATTAGCAGTTCTCATGCCAATATTAGTCCGTAAGCTGTGTAGGTATGTTTAAAAAATGTTGTACCTGTCGTCGTTGTAAAATTTAGAGATCAAGTAAAGGTCGATTGAGCAAATTCCTGCATTTTATTATTAAAAAGAGATCAAATTCCTATTCATTATCCATTTTTAATTCCAACCTCTTCCAAAGTTCTAAGTAGCTAGTAAAACACCTATTATGATTCTACAATAAAACAATTAATTACTATAATATTATAAAACAATAGCCCAATACCATGTAGTACTTTAGAACGCGAATGTACCCACACTCCCTCCACTGTCGACCTGTATCTAGCTCGGTGCAAAACAATGCTGCAGTCATAAGAAAAAAGGGCGCATCTAACAATTTTTGAATAAATGAGTTAAATATACCATTCGACTCATGATAAGAAGGCGCATCCACTAATTTTTTTTAATATTGAAAAATATCAATATTTTAGAAAATCGTAGGAATTTTAGACGTAACTGTTGATCACAAATGACCATTTTTTAGTAGAAAAGACTTATACAAATTCAACATAAAAGAAAATACTTATTTAACCAGTTGCTGCGTCATCTTTAACAATATTTGCATCGATTACTTAAATTTCGATTATTCTTGTCTTATTATTCTATATCTTATTATTAAGAGCTGGTGTTCACATGTGTGTTATACTGTGCAGTGCACAAAGTGCAAGCTTTAGTTCCCGGCGATCACGACCGCCGAGGAGTTTTCTGCCGTTGGTTATTAGACTAGCAACAACGTGTGCCTGGTTCCATTGAACACATTATCTGGACGGATGAGTCGACATTTACCAGAAACGGCCTGTGGAACCGAAGAAATACACACGTACACATTTAAGGATCGCATACTGGGACCAGTGTTTCTGCCACAGCGACTGAACGGACAGCGAAACCTAAACTTTATAAATGACCAGTTGGTTGACATTTTAGACGACCTATCGTTGGCTGAATATCGCCGCACATGGTTCCAGCATGTTGGTGCACCTCCACATGTCGTGAGGTTCGTCCGTGAGCGTCTCACCAAATTATTTGATGATCGCTGGATTTGGCGGACTAGGACCACACGCTTGGCCACCTCGCTCACCAGATCTGACCCCGTTAGACTTCTTTCTGTGGGGTATGTGAAAGAAAGGGTTTTTAATCGTGAGTGTGATAGTGCTGACGAAACTACAAAAGGATCGTGGATGTTTTCGACAAACTACGTACGGACTGTGTCGAAGACCACACGATGATGCCCCGCCTGCATGAGGAGCCCAAATCTGCCTTGAAATGAATGGAGTACAATTTGAGCCGCATCTCACAAGATCACGGAGGATTTAGAGCGGTAAGCTGTTTCATAACTAATTTTTTTAAATAACAGTACTGAACTAATCTGAATAGGTACATAACTGAATACATGAGAATAATAAACATACCTACACGATGAATAAAAACGCATGACTCTAACCTTGGTTACATTTCATTTAAGTATTTTTTCATTAGCGGGAAATCGAACCAGTTAATTGGGTTATTTAACCTGTAAATTCGGATTAAAGTGGCTACGTGGAGACAAGTACAGTGGCAAAATTGTAGGTTTAGTAGATAAGTTAGGTATTTAGACAAGTGTTGTAAATTATTAGGTATTGTGGTATGGCCCACTAGTTGCGGGCCGCGCGAATTTGCGTTCGCGCGTACATTGACCTCTAGTCAGGTGATATCAATTCAGTAATTCCACTGCTGGTTTTATGTTTCAGTATTTTCATGATTTTTTTTATGAAATTATCCTTTCATTTAGCTGTACTAACATGATGGCGCGTGAATAAAGCTAATAAAACGTTATAAAAAGATGATTTTTTTCATCAGGACCGAATTTATTTGTGACCCATGATCAAAGGTATACTTGGTGCTGTCGCCTGTATTAGTTTTCGGGAGCGTTCCAAAAATACCCTGTATACACTGCGCCCCCTTTTCCCTAAAGGGGGTCGCTTCCGATTCGGCAAAAAGGTCATACAGGCCAATGCCAGTCTGACAGGTGGTGTTTAGTGGGTAGGCACTTAGGTTCTGCAGTGAGTTCCACATAACCACACAGCCGGCTGTCGTGGTATGCTTAGAGCATTCACCACCTCCCTCCCCCCGCTTCAGTTGGCTCTTTCTGGCAGACAGATCTCTAGCAAAGACTTTGGAGCCCTGGTTCCGCTCCATCGCTTCTTTAATACGAGCAGTGTTAAAGTTGCGTAAGTCCCGCCCCATGCATTTAGAGATCTGTCTGTTCAGTTGCCTGTATGCTGTCAAATCTACTGAAGACTGCAGCTTCATATCCCGTCCAACAGCCATGAGATTAAGAGTGTGATCGGAGAGTTTTTGTGTTCTTTTGCGGCGGGTCTTATAAAACTTAGCTCCGACCGCATGGATAGTTTCCACAAGCTTGTCATTCATATCGTCCACTGTATTGCAATCTTCTAGGCACTGAAAACGGTTTTGTAGCTCGAGCTGAAAGGTGCGGGACTTTGGATTAGCGCACGAGGGGGACGGAGCGTTGACTTTATTAGACGTGACCTCTCCAACTTTACGTTTAGGTTCAGTGTGCTCACCATTCGGTGATCGCTGCCGGTTTTCACCCTCGCGATCACTGAGACATCACTGAACAGTTCTCGTCTGGTCGTCATAATGAATCTCTTTTTTGTCGAACCGTCGAGGCTCGACCATATCCACTTCCTGTGGAGCCGCTTCTGGAAGAAAGAGTTCATCATAAAGAGTCCCTCTTTCTCCATGAAGTCGGTCAGCTGCCTGGCCCCTTGGGTTCCGTTGCCCTATTCCGAAATTCCCTACTTTCAGCTCACCGTTCTCTCCTGTGCCTAGTTTTGCGTTGAAGTCTCCCATTAACACCGTATAGTGGGTTTTGGAGGAATGCATGGCTCGAAAGGTATCCTCATAGATTTCCTCCACCTCCTCATCGGGGTATGCCGAGGTTGGTGCGTAAACCTGTATGACCTTCAGCGAATACCGTTCTGTTATTCTGAGTATAATGTACGCAACCCTCGTCGACACACTCCCAATCTTTACAACGTTGTTAACGAGAGACTTGTGGATGATAAATCCGACACCTCCTTGGGACAGATGGTCGCCCTCCCGGTGATTGAACAAATTGCCGGATTCGAGGATTACCGTGTCCTCCCCCTCTCTTCGGACTTCAGATAATCCTATGACATTCCAGCGCAACTTGTCTATCTCTTCTTCAAGCTCCAGGATCTTCTCGTCAATCCTCAGCGTTATAAGTTGCCAGGTCGAGTCGTCATAGGTGGCAACCGAACCTCCACCGGAGATTCTTAGCACGCCCTGCCCCGCCGTTACCATGGTCGCCACCGTAGCCAATGCCCATCCTCTTCCTCAGTTTCCCTCTGTCCCTTTTACGACACCCACGGGAAGATATGGGGTAGTGAGTATTTTCACCCGCCACTACACGGCATACGAATAATATAAATAACGAATAAGAATCCATTCCACTTCTGATGTTAGAAATTATCTTCAAAAGAGCACTACTCCGTAACAAACCCTGCTTACTATCAGGGCCCCAATTACATGATAACACCAAAGTATGCAAACTTATAGCATCAACAACCATCTCAATGTAACACAGGGCCGCCTCTCAGCAACACGACCTTCCTTGCCTACACTAGTAGAATACCCCAACGGGCAGAGTAACGACAGTGGGCCTCTAAGAATTACAGACTGATGCCTCTTAGTCGCCTGTGCGATACTTTATACTGCAAAAACAAGTGGGAGATTACCATTCTACCTTAATTTGTTCGCATTTCCTTTTATTTTTTTACCCTCATTCCCAACACGGCCTTTCCTGACAGGAGTCCGTCCTCGGGCTCCCTTTAGCTTTAAATATTAGTGTCCATCAACGGCATGGGGGATGCAGGTACTATGCAGGTCACAGGCGACGCGCTTGCAATGGCTCTACGTTAGCACAACGTGTCGTCAGAGCAATTCATAGGCACTACGTTCGCGTAACTTAACACAAGTAGTAAAATTAAAAATTTTATTTTGTAAAAGTCCGTTATTAATAAATACTCATTATTAAGAATAACTCATAACCTACTGGTCAGATATTGAACAAATTTATATGAGACCACATGATAAGCACCAGCTTTCAAACAAAAATAAACCATCAAAATCGGTCACCTAAAAAAAAGTTCTGAGGAACACACATAAAAACGCAGTTGAAATGAGAACCTCCTCCTTTTTGAAGTTGGTTAAACAAACTGATTAAGTCATAGGCACTGCGTTCACATAACTTAACAAAATAACTGATTAAATCACATGCACTATGCGACGTTAGTATAGGTAACTTAACAAAATAATAACTCACTTAGGCACGACGTTAGCATAACTTAAGCTAGACGCGACAGAGGCACGACGTTAGCGTATCTCAATATTACTCTTAGAAAGGAAGCACTACGTGAGCTATTTCTGACACACATGTAACTACTCACCCTCAAAGTAAGCATGCGGCAAGCACACACCTCGTGTGGAGGCCAAGGTAACGTTACTGGCTTTACGTAACTTTCCCGTCTCGGCCCTTTCTGACCATGAAACGATAACCTCTTGTTTTCAAATCTGTACCAATCGTTATTCAACAGCAGAATGAGTGAGCTCTTGAATACATTTCATACAAACTAAACTTTTACAAAATTGGAAACATCGTCCAAATCAGATTTCAGAATACAACATTTCCTACTAGAGTTTAACGCACGTCTTAGATAACACAATTTTTTCTGAGGAACACTGCACATACGGCACAGATCGTACTATACACTGAAGACACAGGCCAACCAGCTAAACGCGCGCCAGCGAGCTGTCTCGGCGCACCAGCACCAGCGAGCTGTCTCGGCGCGCCAGCAAGCCGCTGCGCTGCATCAGCGCCAACAAGCCGCTGCGCAGCATCAGCGCCAACAAGCCGCTGCGCAGCATCAGCGCCAGCAGACTGCTGCGCTGCATCAGCGCCAGCAGGCCGCTGCGCTGCATCACCCCCAGCAAGCCGCTGCGCTACACTCGCAACAGGGAGCTGTCCAAACTTCAACATTCTAGGCATAGGCACCAAGTTTGCATACCTCACAGTGGCTGTTAACATAAGCACAAAGTTAGCGTTAACTAGTACCTGAAACCTGTTTCGTATTGGATTTTACTCATGGTAGTTTTAATGTAAAATTTGAAGTACACAACAGTAAAAGCAAAGGTCATTGAAACAACTACGTCAGATAAGCATGTACTTAAGTATATCCAACACAGGGCTCGCAAAATAGGTATTCAAAATAATTTAAGATTGAAACAGATGTAAAACGTTTTAGGATTTTAGGTGCATGAAACAAATAAATAGTCTGCTTTGCAA
The DNA here is from genome assembly GCA_963668995.1 of Parnassius mnemosyne. NCBI lineage: Eukaryota > Metazoa > Arthropoda > Insecta > Lepidoptera > Papilionidae > Parnassius > Parnassius mnemosyne. Next base: position 34,113,440 of record CAVLGL010000159.1, read on the forward strand.
AATTTAAAATTAAAACAAATGAAGACAAATGTATTACGAACCATAGGATTCGAGGCTTCGAAAGTTCACCACACATTCTCTTAAGAAACGGCAACTGTGTGGACATGGCCCTCACAAACCATTGCACACATTGCAAAAACTGCAGCTATGTGGAGGGACTGATCCTACCACATATTCCAAAAGGAAAGAGAGATCAAGATCTACACATTACAAAAGACAACTGCATGCAGAGGCGTAGGCCACTACACACATTGCAAATATAAAGAGCAACTGCATGAAAATATCACACATTGTTAAAACGCCATCACACAAATTGCAACAGTCATTTAATTCTTTCGGCCCTCTAAATATCCCCGTGATATGGCTCACCACTCGCAACGAAAACTGAGCAAGCGTCAGACATCCATTTGCCACGCCAAAGCACTATGTTCTTGGCCGCTTGAGCCGTCCTGCCATTAGATTCACCGAGAAGTCGCGGGCTGTAGCGAAGTAGCCTCAAACTTACATGGGCTCGGCCACACCTGACCATGTCCAGTTAGCCTTCACGACATCTTCCTCATTGATCATTGTTGTAGCGACATCAAACCCCTTTTCTGTCTTCCAAAAAGGAGACGGTACTCAATTCGAGTGTATGTTTTTTTAAATGTGTGTTACTTCATAACTTTGTACTGGGGGAACCGATTTCGATGATTCTTTTTTTATATGAAAGCTGATAGTTCTCGTGTGGTCTCATATGAATTTGATCTCGGTCAGACCAATGCTTCTTAAATTCTTAAATAACTTATATTGAAGTCGCTTGTATTGAAGTCGGCTGTACAAAATTTTTAATTTTAAATTATTCGTCGACTACATACTATATGACACATATATATATATATATATATATATATATATATACATATATATATTATATATATATATGTATATATATATATATATTTATATGTATATATATATATATATATATATATATATATAAATATATATTATATATATAAACTCTTTATTGTAAAGTCTCGATACTGCAACGGGCTTTAACCCATATAGGCTTACCGTACCCTATGTGGTACAGTAACTTTGTAAAAATATTTTGATGTACCTACAAATTATTAACTTTTTTAGTTAGTTGTGGCAGATAACTCAAAGTATCAGTTTTATATCAACAATATAACACACGTTTTATGCAAGTTATCTTGAGTATATATCAAAAATTTCTTGACAGAAACGGAAAAAATCAATTAACAATGTCTTCAAGAAGTTAAGTTTCATGTTATGTATAGTAACTCATATTATTTATAGGTATTGTTACGCGCCACTATTAATGTCTTGTACATGGCAACACTAGTTACACTAGCGCCCTCTAGTGTCGGGTAAAAGAAAGTATTGCGCGCCACTATTAATGTCTTGTACATGGCAACACTAGTTACACTAGCGCCCTCTAGTGTCGAGTAGCAGAACTAAGAGAGTCGAGATCCTTCCAGAAATTTCGGGACCGATATGTACTCGAACATTCTAGATGTCGCTACAGTGGAAGGTTCTGGAAACTGTCTGAGGCCCTATATAAGGCCGGTATGGACCACGACCAGGGAGTATTGAATTGGCGATACAAGAGAATACTTCGAAGCGAAATAACGGCGAACTGTGTTTTATTATTAGTGTGTTTTAAGGTGTAATTAGTATCCGTAATTAAAGTGTTAATTTTGGTAATTCAATCGGCAGTTTTTAATCGTCTCGAACCCCAAGTTCGTAACAATTGGTGTCAGAAGTGGGATCAAATATGCCGATTTTACCTAAAGACGACACGGAGGGTATCCGTACCCGAAGTCAACGCCAACAGGAGACGGACCAGAGACGATTTGGTAATGCAACGCCGCAAACGTCGGAGGGCCAGTTGCTAACCACGGAGGCTGGCCCGTCAGCAGCTCCTGCATCTGCAGCACCTGACTTGGGTGCTCTGATGATGATGCTGCAGGATCAGGCTCGCCGACAGGAGGAACAGGCCCGCCGACAGGAGGAACAGGCCCGCCGACAGGAGGAACAGACCCGTCGGCTGGAAGAGCAGCTGCAGCGCGGTATGGAAGAACAGATGCTCCTCAGGAAGGACCTTCACGCTACCTTCGGGAAAGAGATAAAGGAGGTGAAGGATAGGGTTGCTCAACATGACAACCGCCTGTCGGAAGCTGAAACCCGAATCGACCAAGTGAACAATCGGGTTGACAACGTGATGGCTGATGTGAAGAAAACGCTGGACGACCTCAAACTTGGGGATGGAGTTACAGCTCCCGTGGTAGCTACAACACCTTCGCTACGTGGATTCAAAGTGCCACCGTTCGACGGGACTTCTTCCTGGTCGGCCTATAAAATCCAGTTCGAGGCTGTCATGAAAGCGAACGGCTGGAATAAAAGTCAGGCCATGACTGCTCTCACCCTAGGCCTGCGCGACCAGGCATTAACTGTTCTGGAAGCTCTCGGTAAGGAAGTGACTTACGAGCAGCTCCTTGAGGCATTGGAGGCGATATGTGGCGACGCTCACCTGGAACACGTCTTTCGTGCGCAGCTCAAAGATCGCGTGCAACGCAGTAACGAAAACCTGCAGCAGTGGGCCCTTGAGGTGGAGAAGCTGGTTCGAAAAGCGTACCAGTCTGTACCTGCGCTCATTGTAGGGAACCTGGTGCAGACATTCATCGACGGCATCCGCGACCTTGAAGTCAGAGCTGCTGTGAGGCTCGGGCACCACGAGACGCTTAAGGACGCCTTGACCCATGCACTGGAGGTGGAAGCCGTGCGGCAGGATCATCGTTCCCACCACGTCAGGGAGGTTGCAGCAGCTACAGTTCAGGACCGCAATAAGGGCTACAGCCCTAGGTGCTACGGCTGTGGGGAAAGGGGCCATCTTCGATCCAGCTGCCCTAAACGAACTGTAGAAAGGGAAGGTGATCGATATCGAGAGGGTAGTGTGGCTGACAGCACCGTCCAGCAGCAGCAGGGAAACTGGCGGGTGCTGGCTGATGTTAAAAGAGCCCCAAGGATTTCGATCTCACAAACCCATGATGGGAACAGCCTAATCATCAAGGGCGAAGTCAACGGAACGCCGTGTAAACTGACCATAGACACTGGAGCCTCTCGCACGGTTGTCAGTTCCCAACTTATAAGTCGATTCCTTGGGGACTCCGCATACAACCGAGAACGCATTAATTTGGTGACAGCCACCGGTCAGCGCATACCCGTCCGTGGAGAGAAGGAGATGGAGTTGAAGCTAGGCAACATGATCTACCTGCATAATGTCATCGTGGCTGATATAATGGACGACTGCATCCTGGGCCTAGACTTTATGAGGAAGAATTGTTGTGAGATTGACGTTAAGCAAGGTGTTTTGAAATGTGGACAAGAGGAACTTTTCGTGGAAGGGGCGTTACCAGGGAATGTGTACAGCCTTAAGAAGATTGTTCTTCCGCCGAGATCGGAAACGATTGTGCCGGTTAGACTTCCACGGAATCCTGGGCAATCTCTTCGTTGTGTACTCGTGGAAAGGGTAGACAATGACCTTCCATGGAAAGTGGCTCGCACCTTGGTCAGAACCGCCGACATCTCAGGAGTACGTGTGCTGAACCTTTGTGATCAGGAACAGATTATAGAAAAAGGCACATTGGTTGGTACTAGTGAGGAAGTGGATTGGTTGCGTCGGTGCGAATATCTATCGACTGGGACCCCCAGCAAGGATGGACAAACTAGAGTGACCACACTTTTAGAAGACTGTCGCAGCGTTCTCTCCCCGAATGAAACGGTCAAAGCGAAGAAGTTGTTACTCAAGTACGCCAATGTTTTCTCGTCAAACGAAGCTGACATAGGAAAGACTGGCTTAGTTCAACACAAAATAAACACAGGACAAGAATTGCCTATTCGTCAGCGGTCAAGAAGATTGCCTGTAGCATGTGAAAAGGAAGTGGAAACCATGATTGAGGGAATGGTGAAGGATGGTGTTATTGAACCTTCATCTAGTCCATGGTGTTCACCTGTGGTGCTGGTAAAGAAGAAGGACGGCAGCATGCGGTTTTGTGTTGACTACCGCCGCCTGAACGACGTTACAAAGAAGGACAGCTATCCTTTGCCAAGAATTGATGACACGCTGGACATGCTTACAGGCGTAAAGTGGTTTAGTACGCTGGATCTGAAAAGTGACTACTGGCAGGTTGAAATTGACCCTAAGGACAAGGAGAAAACTGCATTCTCCACAGGAAAGGGCCTGTGGCAATTTAAAGTCATGCCGTTTGGATTGTGCAATGCTCCAGCAACGTTTGAAAGGTTGATGGAGCTTGTACTTACCGGGCTAATTGGAGATGCCTGCCTCGTCTATTTGGATGACATCATCATCGTAGGCCGTACGTTTGAGAAACACCTTCAAAACCTGGAATGCGTGCTCATGAAGATCAAGAGTGCCAACCTCAAGTTGAGTCCAAAGAAGTGCTCACTATTCAAACGGCAAGTTAGTTTTTTGGGGTATGTAGTGTCGGAAGAAGGTATCCGCACGGATCCAGATAAAGTTGTTGCTGTCAAGGAGTGGCCGATTCCAAAAGACAAGACACAGGTTAGAGCATTTTTGGGTTTGTGCTCTTATTATCGGCGATTTGTGAAGAACTTTGCAGATATAGCCAAACCTCTGCACAAGCTAACCGAGGAGAAGCGACATTTCTGCTGGGATGAAAGTTGCGATATTGCATTCCAGGAGCTCAAAAACCGTCTGTGCAAAACACCTATTTTGGGGTACCCTGATGCGGGCAAGGAATTCATAGTTGACACAGACGCAAGTGATATAGGACTTGGCGGTGTGTTGTCTCAACGGAATCGTGATCAAGAGATTGTGATAGCGTACTTCAGCAAGTCGTTGTCAAAGCCGGAAAGGAACTATTGTGTCACAAGACGGGAATTGCTTGCTGTGGTAAAGTCCTTGCAGCATTTTAGCAAATATCTTCTGGGGCGGAAATTCCACTTACGAACTGACCATGCTGCACTGAAATGGCTATTGCAGTTCAAAAATTCGGAAGGACAAGTTGCGAGATGGATTGAACTACTGCAGGAATACGACTTTGTGATCGAACATCGCAGCGGGAAATCTCATGGCAATGCAGATGCATTATCAAGAAGACCTTGCCCTGAAGATTGCAAGCATTGTACTAGACAAGAGGGTAAAGAAGTGGTATCTGCGAGGATATTCAGGACAGACCAGCTCAGCAATGAATGGAAGGACAGCCTACAACATGCACAGCAGGAAGATTCGGACATTAAGCCGATTCTGGAATGGATGAAGGCCAGTGCTCCTAAGCCCAAGTGGAGCGACGTCTCAGCAATGAGTTCGACCACGAAAAGCTATTGGGCCCAATGGGACAGCTTGCTGATTCAGGATGGAGTCCTGTGCCGTAAATGGGAAAATGGTCGGGGAGACAGGTGTCATTTGCAAATGGTTGTCCCTAAGGCTAAAGTACCGGATGTCCTACAGCTGTACCATAGTGGTTGTTCAGGAGGCCACCTGGGAGTTAAGCGAACTCTCCTGAAGATCCGAGAACGGTTTTACTGGGTCCACTGTCGTGACGATGTCGAGGACTGGTGCCGCAAATGTACAAGTTGTGCGGCTGTAAAGGGACCTCAAATTCGTAGTAACGGCGCATTGAAATTGTACAATGTTGGTGCACCATGGGAGAGGATAGCCATTGACGTTGCGGGGCCGTTTCCAGAAACTGAAAGTGGTAACAAGTATTTCATGGTTGTGATGGATTACTTCACTAAGTGCCCAGAAGTCTTCGCCATTCCAAATCAAGAAGCTTCAACCGTTGCAGATAAACTAGTTCATAAAGTCTTCTGTCGTTTTGGAGTACCTTTAGAGATTCACAGCGATCAAGGAAGGAATTTTGAGTCTCAAATATTCCAGGAAACTTGCCGAGTTATGGGTACTCAGAAAACGCGAACAACTTCTTACCACTCACAATCTGATGGAATGGTAGAAAGATTTAATCAGACATTGGAGAGGTACCTAGCAAAAGTTGTGGAAAAACGGCAACGAGACTGGGACAGGCACATACAACCGTTTTTGTTGTCATATCGAAGCGCTGTTCACGAAAGTACATGAGTGACACCAGCTTTCGTAAACTTTGGGAGAGAATTGCGGCTGCCTGCAGACCTGATCACCGGAATAGCACCTGATGCCCCACGCAGTATAACCGATTATGCAAATGACTTGCGGAACAAAATGAATGACATTTATGAGCACGTCAGACAGACGGGCCAGCAAACGTCTGAGAAGATGAAAACACGGTATGACCGCAAAATGAACAACAAGGGGTTTGATGAAGGTTCACTAGTGTGGTTACACAATCCAGTTCGCAGCAAAGGGAAATCTCCTAAGCTTCAAGCTAAATGGGACGGACCGTACCGGATTATGACAAGGATCAATGACGTAACCTACCGGATACAGAAAGGTGTCAGAGGTACTCCTAAGTCCATGTGGATCGACTGGCGCGTTATTATGGGGCCAATAATGCTCGGGACGAGCATGTCTTAGGAGGGGGCAGTGTTACGCGCCACTATTAATGTCTTGTACATGGCAACACTAGTTACACTAGCGCCCTCTAGTGTCGGGTAAAAGAAAGTATTGCGCGCCACTATTAATGTCTTGTACATGGCAACACTAGTTACACTAGCGCCCTCTAGTGTCGAGTAGCAGAACTAGGAGAGTCGAGATCCTTCCAGAAATTTCGGGACCGATATGTACTCGAACATTCTAGATGTCGCTTTAGTGGAAGGTTCTGGAAACTGTCTGAGGCCCTATATAAGGCCGGTATGGACCACGACCAGGGAGTATTGAATTGGCGATACAAGAGAATACTTCGAAGCGAAATAACGGCGAACTGTGTTTTATTATTAGTGTGTTTTAAGGTGTAATTAGTATCCGTAATTAAAGTGTTAATTTTGGTAATTCAATCGGCAGTTTTTAATCGTCTCGAACCCCAAGTTCGTAACAGTATTTTTAGAAGACTAGGCTACAATAGACGTAATAGCTACAAATAAGTTTCACTTGGATTATTTTAGTAAGGTGTACACCATGAAGCAAATACAAAGAGGAGACGTTGTAATTCAATTTCACTATGAAACAACGCGTGACAATTTGCGGGGTGAGGGGATGCAAAGCCCCGCCCACTACACTATCTACATCTACCGATAAATAGTAAAACTACTCGAATCTTTCTATATCAATGTTGCAATGTAGCTTAGCTACCTTGACGGTAGATGGCGGCATATCCACAAAATGTTATAAACTAAAAAATAATATTTTGGAGATTAAAATTTCTTTATGTCTGAATGCAAAACAAATTTTAACACCTTCGTATGATTATTTTATCATTACTGTGCTCTACATACCTTTATATTTTTAGTTCACAGGACACAAAGTGTCGCCATCTAGTGTGGAATATATTTAATTATATTTGAAAGCCGACGCAAAGAGATTTTTCTAGAACTATTTTAATAAATTAGGTGTAAAATTACTTACAAATGAAATGTGATGCCATCCATAGCATCGGAGCGTCTATCTCATGAAGCAAATACATTCAGACAAAGAAATTTTAATCGCCAAAATAATATTTTTATAGTTCATAATAATTTTAGGAACAGGCCGCCATCTATTGTCAAGTAAACCTCATAAAAAATTACAAAAAGACAGGGCCGCAATTAGAATTCAATTATTTTACGGAGTAACCCAACATTCAATATTAAAATGAAGGAAATTGTACTTGGCTGATTTTTACGAAATGTTTAGTTATATTTAACTGACATTCTATATGCAAAGAATCACTTAAATACAATTTAAATATGTTTATCATTTCGTGAAAGTCAACCTTCAAAAAATATTTATTTTATCCATAAAAAACGGCTGGACTATTATTTATCTGTAAGTTATACTACTTAATATCTCTGAGGGAGAACAAATAATAGACAAATTATTATAATTAATATAATTTTATTTACAAATCAATTAAAATATAAATATTTTATTCCAAATTAGGCATCCGAATGGACTTTTTGAATGCCAATCTAAGAACATTAAATTGTATTTAAGTGATTCTTTGCATATAGAATGTCACTTAAATATAACTTAAACATTTTGCGAAAATCAGCCTAAGTACAATTTCCTTCATTTTAATATTGAAAGTTGGATAACTGAATAAAATAATTGAATTCTAATTACGGTACTGTCTTTTTGTTATCTTTATGAGGTTTACTTGTCGATAGAATACGGCCTGTTCACATAATGATTATAAACTATAAAAATCATATTTTGCGATTAAAATTACTTTATATCTGAATGCAAAACAAATTTCAGCACCTTCGTATGTTTATTTTACCAATACTGAGCTCTACGGACCTTTATATTTTTAGTTCACATGACACAAAGTGTCGCCATCTAGTGTCGAATATATTTAATTATATTTGAAAGCCAACCTAAAGAGATTTTTCTAGAACTATTTTAATAAATTAGGTGTAAAATTATTTACAAATGAAATGTGATGCCATCCATAACATCAGAGCGTCTATCTGAGTAGTTTTTACACAATAAAACACAACATTTCATCCTTTTCTTCTTAATACTACGAAAATACATCGATTTACGATTTTTTCAACACATGAGCGCACAGGACGAATGCTGACAGTATACTAACTTAAGCCACGCCCACTATGATGATGTCAGGACCTACTTAGAATCACAGTGCTTATGCCGTCTCCCCTTTGTATTAGCTTCATGGTGTACACAGTGTTAGATTAGGTGTATTATATATGGTACAGTAGGTCTATGCAAGATCATAATATACATAAGTCAATTTACATATTATTATATGGTTTTTGTTTATCATTTTGTGTTTTATTATTTTCGATCTTTGACATTACATGACATTGCTACAATTCTTGAGGAAGATGATGATTTTAGCAACCAGAGGCAAGAGTTTGATATTTTTTTACTTTCGCCTGACACTGCCAATGATGACTAGAATGAAGAAGATAACGTCAGCATAAATAATATGCCTGGAAGTTTGCTTCGATCTTCAGCGGATCTTGCTGCCTCAACATCAACGGAGTTATGTATAATAAAAGTTTATCAGTTTCTAGAGTATTTTATTAATACACAAAACAATGCATCATGCTCATAAATTTTTTGCACTTTTTAATTTTTCTACTTTTATGAATATCTGTGGTTTTGTTTATTTATTTTTAATGTTATTGATATAAAATATAGCTAATAGTACAGAAAGAAACAATAACTTTTACATTTTACTAACAAATTAACTTCCCCGCTATGAAATCGGTCAAATATTATACCTCACTTTCTAGTGGCGCCACCCTGGTGGCAGAAAAAGTCATGCCTTAAACCCGTATCCTTACAGCATACACATCACGAGCAACCAGCGCGAGTATAAAAGAGTAAAATGAAGCTGCCACGCATACTAACCCGTCAATTCTGGACCCATTTTTAGAATCGTAATTAAGGCGCAGGTTGAGCAAAATGTCGCGCTAGTCGTTATTTGTGCTATTTTTAAGAGCTATCTACTTTTTATTTAAAAGATATATCAACAAATAAAAAACACATTATATTTCTACATAATCTTGATTCCATAAAAGCTATATCCAATTTTTTTTTAAAGGAATAAATATTAATATAATCTCCTTACAACGAAACCACATAAATGTGAAATTATTATTGATAACATGCATCTCCTCGTAAAGTAAGTATTATTTTATTTTGCGATTTACACCAATGGATAGGCAATTTATTAATGAACATTTCTATAGTAAATTTTTTTTCAAAAGTCCAAAATTTGATTTTATTAAGAAATTATTTTAAAATCTGGGCGTATTTACTGCCCACGGGCTTGCTGGAGTCAGTGAGCCCTGAGCTCTTCGACGTGAAGCCCGTGTCGTTAGAGCGTCGATCAGTACATACACTCATGTCATATCAGTCGAGAATAATATTACTTATTAGGTTATTTATAGGTAGTATTATTTGTTTGTTTTGGGTATAATTTTTCGTATTAGTTATACATATGTTTGTTGTATTTTTTGCTGCGCGATGAAGCTTTTTGCGTGTATTTTCTTTGAAGTAAATGCAAATAAAAAGATGAAGCACCATTAGCATGTAAGGTTCGAATCCATAATTAAAATTTCGACAAATATTATAATTTACACTATAAAAGGCTAATTGATTATTATCACCCAACCACAATATCTTATTAAGTATAGTACTGCCTCGTTGGTCTAGTGGTTGTAGTAGTGCGACTTCTGATCATGAGGTCCCGGGTTCGAATCCTGGGTCGGGCCAAAAAGTCAGTTATGAGTTTTTCATTTATGTTCTAAGTTATAATTAGTATTACTAAGTTATAGTTTTTTTTTGGTAAAATATAGTATATTATTTATTGCTTGTTTTTTCTTCTTTTAAAAAAAATAATTGAGTACATAAGGTGTTCTATACTTATAATTCGGTAAAAAGTATCTAAGTAGGTACTAATATACCTACTTTTTACTATTAACTAAAAAAATTTAAAACTAAATTTAACTAAAAAGACTAAACTGACCATTTATTTTTTAACTCAAAACAGGACATGGGTTTATTTATACTCTAAAAACTATAACTTTATACAATTAGTGTTCACTGTAAAATTATATTCGGTATAGACGGTAATTATTAAATGCAACATATTTTTTTTTAATTATTAATTACATTTGTAAGTGGATTAAATTTGCTTTAATAAAGTTGGTGATGATTTTAAATAAAAATAAAATTCTGCTCAAGTTTTTTTATTGTTATCTTTGTTAACAACGTCGCCTTTAGAACTCTGGAACCGTAAGTGTTTCTTTCAGACGTCCACAATTTATTCAAAATAAAACAATACTCTTTCTACCGGAGCATTCGTACCAGGTAGACATAAAATATATTTGATTAAAAAAAATTATGTTGAAGATTGTTGACTTTGAATACTTCCATCCAACTAGTTACGGGACAATTTTGTGTCCCGGAGCTTTGTTTGGGGACAATGGGACAGGTGACCGAGAAAAGGGACAGTCCCGTTCAAAACGGGACGTATGGTCACTTTAGCTATAACCTGGCGACGGCTCCGTGGCGTAGTGGCTTAGTAATCAGTTGTTGCGCTGGGAGCCGCGGGTTCGAATCTCGCACGGAACAAGTATTTGTATGGCCTACAAATAATTGTTCCGGGTCTGGATGTTTGTCCTTGTGCAATTTATGTTTGTAAACTGCCTCCACGACACAGGAGAAAATCCTAGTGTGGGGGTAACGTTTTTTTACAATTGAAATTGAAAGATTCAACCCTTATACTTCTTGTTGATTTTTGTATTACTTTTATTAAAGTTACCCTTACGTATAAATAAATATAATTACGTATGTAGAAATAAAATTGATTTTCACCCTCATCAATCATTGGGGCGAGGATAATGTCTGCCAGCAAAGTAATAACCAGGCTAAGTTACAAGGTGCTCAGTTCAAAAATTTGTAGGTAGGATATGTTACTTTTCAATACGTGACACGTAAAAATTAACAATAATCAAAAACACATCTACGAAACATCCTATTTATTTATTTATTTTTATTGCACCAAATATTTGTACAAAAGGCGAGCTATCTATTTATTTACCTATAGTGAATAGGTATCTTTTAAACTGACAATTTTCAATGCTTCATTTTTAATATATAATTAATTATAAAATTTCATAATTAGATAATATATGAAAATACATAATTCTAATATAATGCAACTAATATACCGAATAAAAAAAATTAAAATACATTTATCGTTGTACGCTGTGTGTATTTCCATAAATTAGTTTATTGATGTTGAAAAAATAATACTACATAATAGGTGGCGCATGCAAAAAAAAGACATTATTTTACTAATTCCATTTTACATTGCACATGACACATCTTGTAGGACATTGTTTGTGGCTTAGGTCACACCTGGTCCTCTTTTCTTTCTGTTCTTTTTAAAGAGTACAGATAACTCCCCCCTTGCTAAACATAGCCGCCCCCCTAAGGTACGACCATTGATTGGTATGAGACTATAGTAATATTATTATTATTTTACATTTTGTTTAAATTTAATCAATGATGCATCCACGACTTTTTCTGCCACCAGGGTGGCGCCACAAGAAAGTGAGGTATAATATTTGACAGATTTCATAGCGGGGAAGTTAATTTGTTCGGAAAATGTAAAAGTTATTGTTTCTTTCTGTACTATTAGCTATATTTTATATCAATAACATTAAAAATAAATAAACAAAACCACAGATATTTATAAAAGTAGAAAAATTAAAAAAGTGCAAAAAATTTATGAGCATGATGCATTGTTTTGTGTATTAATAAAATACTCTAGAAACTGATAAACTTTTTTTTTAAATAACTTCTAATTTAAATTATTTTGTGTAACAAAAATACTTTACCTCAGAGTCAACTAGCGACATCTGGTGAGAAGAAAATTATTAGCCCTCATTATTTCTTGAGATTGCACAAAATTTGTAAATTGTAAGTACCTAGTTAGGTCATAAATTCTGTCACATGTTTAATATAAAATAATTGAAACAAGTTTATTAATTATGTAACCATTTATATACCAAAATGAACTTAACAAAACATAGATTCTTATGACACTAAAGTTTATTCAAAATGACCTCCGTGATTTTGAATACAGGCCTTCAATCTGCGCGGCCAGTCGTCTATCGCAGCACGAACGAGGTCCATGTCAATATCGGCGGCTGCCTTAATCAAGGATGTCTTGAGTGTCTCCAAATTGGGATGAGGCTTTGAGCACGCCTTTTCCTCCAAGTGTTGCCATATCTTGTAATCTAACGGATTCAAATCTGGACTGGAGGAGGGCTAGTCTTCGTGCCGGATGAAGTCGATTTCACGCTCCGCCAGCCAGTCTTGTGTACTCTTCGCTCTATGAGCTGGCGCCGAATCTTGTTGGAATACCCAGTACCTGTTATTGAACATGGTATGAGAAACAGGTTCCACAAGGTTCGTCAAGACTGTATTTTGATACACAACTGCATTCGTTTTTACACCTTTCTCACAAAAATGTACCTCTGTTAAGCCCCAATAAGAAACTCCCAACCATACCATGAGCGAGGATGAAAAATGACCTCGTTGCACACGAGGAATACGGTTGCTCGCTTCTTCACTACTGTGCGCGTATACCTTATCATTTTGTTTGTTGTAGCTCTCTTCCACGGTAAAATTTTTTTCATCCGAAAAAAGAATTTCTCGATATTTTTTTCCCGCGTACCGCTTCAACAAAGCGCGGCATCTCTTCAGTCTCAGATCCATTAGACGAGCATTCAAACGATGTCCTGTTTTTCTTCGATATGCCCGAAGCCCTAAGTCTTCATTTAACACCCTTTTCACCGTGGTTCTGCTTAACCCCATCTGAAGGGCCAACAGTTTCTGCTTACGTTTGGGATTTCTTTGAATTCGCGCCTTCACAGCTTTTATCACTGCTGGAGTCCTAACAGACCGAGGGCGACCACTTCTTGACCTGTCATCTACACTAGAGTCTTCATTGTATCGTTTGATGGTACGATAAACGAATCTTTTGGTTATATTCAAATTTTTCAGTATATCAAAAATTTGAATTGGCGCGTAAGCGCAACGATTCAACGCAATAACTGCAACACGGTCTTCTTTAAGCGTCCACTCCATATTTAAAAATGAGTAAAATTCTAAAAAGTAATACAGTTTTATTTTCACGAATAATTCGAAATTCGAATTCAATAAACTTTTTTGTGGCCAGCATTCTAAAAGAAAAGTTTTTACTGTGTGACAATACTTATGACCTGACTAGGTACTTTACAATAGTAGGTAACTTTCATATTTTTTGTCATTGAGGGCTAATAACCTTCCACTCACCAGATATCACTAATTGTGACTGAGATCTCAAAGTTAAATAGTGCAGATATTTTGATAGTATGTAATTTTATAAAGAATATATGAGCATATATATGTGTATCTATGTGTGCTTGTTTATGTTTATGTATATATATGTACATACATATGTGTATTTGTATGTGTGTAGGTTTGAGTATGTAAATATTATTTATTGAAATTATGTATTGAAGCGCTGTACTGCAGCTGGTTTGTGTATTTGCTTGTAACTTAAACTTAATTACGTTTCTGAGTGAATTTCAATGCAACCTCTTACAGTATTAAGAATATTTTATAAGAATTATGACAATATTACAACAAATAAATTTTTGTTATTATATTTGGTTTAACACAACAGAACTGCCCTCTGCTCATAAGGAATATATAATATATGTATATATATATATTTTATACTTATTTGTGTATTTTTATTTTAAATACATAAGGGTGCCACTGAAAATCAGGGTTGGGGTGCTTCTGATACATTCCAACATATCCTGAGTGGCTTTCCTTTTTGGAGCAGAGCAGCATTAACGGGTGGATTATCTTTATAATACACCTTATGCATTACTCCTTATTCTCTAGTTCTTTGTTATTATTATTTTTTTCAATATTATTGTTTGCTTTTTTGTTTTTTTTCTGTTTAATTTTACCATATCTATAAACAAGGAGTTAATGTCCTGTTTCATGATTTCTATGTATAATTTTTTGTTTTTTTTTTGTTTGTTTCTATGACTACTTAAATGTTATGTGTTTTATGTAATCCGCTTGAGTGTGCTGCATTTCCCAATTAACTGACATTGTTACACAATGTCAGTTAATTGGGAAATAGCTTTAAATAATCGTATATCAGTTCCTAGAGTATTATATTAATATAGAAAACAATGCGTCAGTGGTTTGTTTTTAAATTATTTGCACTATATTTTTCTTCTGTTAGTTATAAGTAACCATAGCATGGTTAATTCATTTCTAATCTAAATAATATATAATATAGCTAATAATACAGATAGAAACATTAGCCCTTACATTTTCCTGAGAAATTATCTTCCCCGCTATGAAATCAAAATCAAGTCAAATATTTCACCTCATTGCAAAGTAGCGCAACCCTGGTGGCAGAAAAAGTCATGGATCTTTGCCATGATTTATTAAAGCGTAATTTAGTGGCGCCATTATTCATTTTGTATTTGTTTTTTCATTTTAATTATTACGTGCACACACAATCACGGTCATAACTTACACTAAGCTAACGTGCGGTAGATACCGGCTAGCAATTGGCCGGTATTCATTTCCACCCTTTAATATTTTATCTATTCATTATGTAAACAATCTAAGATTTATAATGTTTAACTAATATGAGAAAAAGAGTACATGGGTGAATATTTGAAGATAGACATATTCAGGGTTCGTTAATTAAGTTCAAATAATGCTTCCAATTATCTTTTTTATGGATTTAACGTAAAGTTTATAGTGCAGATTAACGAAATAAATCAAACGCACAGTATTTGAACTGCTATATAGGCCTGAATCTGAAGCTGAAATTTTTTACCAAACGGTGATGAGATATGAAACAAACGGTAATTAGTATTTTAAAAATGGTAATTATGCTATGTGATTGGTAATTATAAATAAAATGAATGATGTACTTAAATCGCATATTTATTTATTACATAACTTAATTTAAAAAACATTGTCAAAAATCCACCGGTTTTCCTAATAATTTAATTAGGTCAGTAAAAATTAATTTGTCTAGTAATTTTTAAATTACTTTTTTTATTTATAAAACCAACTAAAACATTCGTTTAAAACTCAGTGTAAATAGAACTCGAAGTTATACAAGTTCCATCTAAGATATTTCTTAAATTCGATGAAATCTTATACAAAAACTTAAAAACAGATTTATACTTAAATCCGAATTAGTTTCTATTTCTTAACCAGAAACCAAGCATGTACTTAATCATAAAGTCTTAAGTAGATATGCAAGATAATCACGGCAATGATAACAGGAAAATACAAAACATTTGATGTGTCTATCAAACTTTGTTAAACATCAACCTATACTTGATTTTAAAAATTAAGGAAAATAAAAACAAAATAAACAGTAATCATCTTTCTAGTAATCTTAATAAAAATCAACTAAAACACTACTTCGAAACTCTTCGTAAATAGAACTCAGCACTATACCGGTTTCATCTAAAATATTTCTTAAATGCGATGAGATCAGTTACAATAACTATAAAATATTCCGTATCAATTTCACGACCAAGAAATTCTTAGGTAGTCTCAAATGCAGTCTCTTGTGGATCTGCTAGATCATCACACAGCAATGATCCGAGAACATTAAGCTGGCCATCAATTATTTCATTTGCACTTAATTGTAATGTAGATTGAACATTGTCTTGAAATACATCCAAAAAATTCATATCACTGCCACTGCCAGAAATATTTACCACATTCTCAATTTGTATATTAGGGGCCAAGTGTAATTCATCATCAGGTTTTAAATCCGACAGCATTTTAAGGGTGGTTTCGTCTCCTTTGCGTTTTGACTCTAGTAAAACATTACTTAAGATTTTAATATTCCTTTTATTCTGTATAGTTTTAGGTTTTACGTTTGTAGCCGCATCAGTCATACTGTGATTTTCATTCTCTTTATTCCTGATAAGTGAAGATTCTTTTGTCTTCATAACATAATTTTCCGACAAATTTAGTATGTTCACAGTTCACGTCTTAGCATATAAGTAACTGTTTTCTCTGAACATCAGGTGATCCTTTTCTTCCTGCCACAGTATTTGATAAACATTCAATGTACCTTTCAATGGTTTCAGCTATTCTGAAGATATCAATACATCTTTTTCTATTGTATGGTATTCTTTCACAGTTGCCAGCTTAATTTTTTGTGTATTTTGTCTTACGATTTTCAAAAATCCATCTAATTTAGCAACATCTCCACCTTACGCTGCAGCGGTAGTGCATTTAACAACTCCTCCTATTTCAACTGTGTAATTTTTCCAACTAACAAAAGTTTTTTTTGTATCGTTGTCGTTCTTTTTATCTTCAATGACGTATAAAATCAGCTTTGATTTTAGTATATCGATTCTGGCGTGTGATTTTGGATTTAACCAATGTTTCCTCCTTCGACTTACTCTAAAAAAATAAGATAGTAATAGGGGAGGGGGGAGGGGGGTAGTCAGTCTGTAGGTTTATTTTGTTGTGGAAGTGATGTCAGATCACATCAAACGAGCAATAATTGATCACGCTTTGGTAGTAACACAATTCAACCTTGGGCTGGCCTAGCGGAGTAAGGAGTTTCAATATAATAAGAGGCCAGCTTATACTGGTACTTATTACCATTTTCGATTTCTCATTACCGTTCCGCCAAAATACGAACGGGGAAAATGGTAACTGTACAAACGGTAATTAGATATTTGTACACTTTCTCACATTATACGTTCTTTATAGAACCTATTATCTCTGGAACTTAATCAAATCAAAGAGGATCCTATGGCGACTATTACTGTGCATAAAAATGATAAATAAGAATAATAGACTTACCACGAGAAACTCGAACGGTAAGGAGATTTTTGTTTGCCAAACACGATTTCTGGGCGATTAAGGTTGGCGCTAAAAGACTCTTAGTCATATGACCCGCACGAGTCGTGGGGCAAAACTGAGCGCGACCGCTGAGTTACCCTTTCAGTGACCAATACATACGCGGAAAAAAAATAACCCTGCGACTGTGTGGACAAATGGTAGTGAGTATAAAGTGTTGGGACAATTTTCAAAGTCGTTACAAATTACTTAAGTGTTCTTTAATATGTGTAGTTTTGCTAATTAGTAAAGCATGTAGTGTACTATCTAAATTACAACAAAAATATACGATCATCGGGGTTTATTTACAACTTTTCGAGCATGAATTGCTAAAATTTGGAAATTGGGACACGAATGGTGATGAGATTTGAGTAACGTTTATGAATATATCTTAGTTGTTTATTACAACAGGAAAATGTTATGTACATCTTTATATACTACTGAAACCATGTTTTACGTGAAATAAAAAAGAATAAAACTTTATATCACACTAAGTAGTTATTTGGGGAGGGCCGCGTAATATGCACATGTTCAAAGAATCACCCACATAATAATAATAATTTCATCAGTGAGTTTTAGGCCCGCTCTATACATACGGAATTCCGTTTCGAGATTCCGTTTCTGAATTTCGAACGGTCGGCCACACACAAACGGAATCCCGTTTTGCCCGCAAAATATCGAACGGAAAACTACCGTACGTGTGTGGCGGGTCATAGATTTTATATGGACTTGCTGCGTTCGGGATTCCGAATCGGAATATCGAAACGGAATCTCGAAACGGAATTCCGTATGTATAGATGTACTGTACGTATGTATGTGGCCGGCCTTAGACTTCATGAATCTTATTGGGTTAACGCCCTATAATACCTTTACCATAAAGCCAATATCACAAGAAATTAAAAAAAAATTAAATGTCAAATTTGACAAATGTTACGGCATGGAAGTGGGAGGTGTACATTTTAATGATTTTATTATTATGTGATTTCATAAGTCAATTCACGTAATAATTTCGATTAGATCATAAATTGTTGCTAAAAAGGAGTGACTGATCGTGTTATTTTTTTATAAAATGGGTGACACAAGGAAAAAGAAGAAGTTTTACTTCCGAAAACGTAGAAACAAATATTTTCTTGAATCCGGCTTCAAAGGTTTTTTCTGCACATGTAATTTCCGAGAAAAAGACTGCGTTAAAGAAATGTACAACTTGCTGAATGAATATGCTGAGAAACTGTACCCAGATTCGGGAGGTGATCAGCCTCAACTGACAGCCACAGCAGAGGAGAATTCCGCGAGCGAATCTGAAGAAGAGACTGATATTGGTGACTTGCTTAAACGTGAAGTGGAATCAATGAAAAGAAATTCTCAAAAGTCACTGAAACACAAAAGGTTTCAAGTAGTTGAGACAGGGGCTTCTAACTGTATTTTCATTAAAACCAATTTACCTAGTCCAGAAGAAATTACAACAGCTATTATAAGGGATTTGTCTGCAACAAAGATGCAGAAAACAAGACATGTGCTTCGTTTATTACCAATAATGGCAACTTGCAAGGCTAACTTACCTGATATTATGGAATGTGCTGGAAAACTTTTTGATAAATATTTCCTTAAAGAAGCATCAACATTTGCTGTTATCTTTAACAAACGGTTCAATAGTAGTGTGTCTCGGGATTTAATAATCAAAGAGCTTGCAGAATTAATAGTCCTTAAAAATAGCAACAACAAAGCTGATCTAAAGAATCCAAGTCTTTGTATTATAGTGGAAATTATCAAAGGCATTTGCCTTTTAAGTGTTGTAGACAATTACTTTTTGTATAAGAAATATAATTTACATGAGTTATGTAAGGAGGAATCAAGCAATGACTCTGAAGGGACTCAAGCTAAGAAATTTAAGAGTGAAGATGAAAATGATAAATAATAGTTTCAATTAACTTTTTTATATCTGTATACTCTTGCTAGTAGATTGTATGAATTATATTGTACACTCGTCTCCCCAAAACACATTCTTGTACTAAAATTTATCTCAACTTATAAATGTGGTCCACTTTAAAATATACATATTTATTATGATCATAATATTTTTATAGTTTTATTCATCTTAAGTATTCATGTTATAAAATAAAATAGTAATAATAAGGTATGTAATATTTATGATATTGTGCTGCTGGATCGAGCACAGTCAAGAATATTTTTGGTCGACATCACCTTTCCTTATGAAGAGAAACTCCTGAAAGCCGAAACAAATAAGCAAACAAAATATCTGGACCTGGCTCACGAGGTGGCTGATTTGTGGGGTGGTCTGCCGACTGAAATTATACTTGGGGTTGTTTCTGCGAACAGGCTAATTCCGGTCAGCTTCTCAAGTCATCTAATCTTAGACGATTGGGACTTTGTGACGAAACACCATCAACTTCCTGACTAGGAAAACATAACAACTAATATTTTGCTTGGGACCTGGGTTTCAAGCTCGGGACCACTGAATGAGGCAGTTAACTCATGTTACTTACTCTAGTACTACTTATATTTGAAACAAATACAATTCTGAATTTAATTCAAAAGTTGATTTAATTAGCTTTAACTAGATTTAACCAATCTCGAAATTATGGTGCACCATGTACCTAGATGAGACTGAAATTTGGTAAAAAAATGACATACATTTTGTTGCATAAATCTTTATATATAAAAATTACGTGTCACATTGTTTGTCCGCGATGAACTCCTAATCTATTGAACTGATTTCAATGAAATTTTTCTCATTGTGTTCAGTTTGGTCCAACTTGAGAGATAGGATACTTTTATCCCGATAAATGACCGTCAATATTTTTTTATTGTGAATTTAAAGATTTTTTCTTAGGAAGAGTTGGCGGAAAAGGCAGAACAACGTCTGCCTGGTCAGCTAGTATACCTATAAAGTGTAAATTATGTGACCTTTTGTATGTTATTGGTCTTGCATAACATTGTATGTATTTTATAAAAACATCCTTTTATGTAAACATTTTATTAGTAACCAGATGGCACCATTTAATAGTTAAAACAATCTTTATTTATTTATTTGTTAATTTGGCAATAAATATATTTCCAACTAGCTGTTCCCCGCGACTTCACTCGCGTGTTAGGGTTTTTATGTTTTTGCACGGAACCCTGATTCTTTTTCTAAAATTAAAGTAGCCTAAGTTACTCCTTGTGACATCAGCTATCTGCCAGTGAAAGTCCCGTTAAAATCGGTCCAGCCGTTTCGGAGATTAGCCGGAACAAACAGACAGACAGACAAAAATTTTAAAAATTGTGTTTTTGTTATAAGTATCGTATATACTTTTTGACATTACAAGCAGACACTTCAATTTTATTTATTTGTATAGATTTTGTCAATTGAAGTCCCATATGCTTAAAAGAGGATTCAGTAGAATCTTGATAACTTAAACCTCGACAACGTAATAACCTCTATAATTTCATAAAATTTTGTGTTTCCTTCCACTCTAAGAGTCCAAAACCTCTTTTACTTAAAATACAAACCCTCTATAACTTAAACGAATAATTTGGGTATCGCACCTCAGTAACTTAAAGTTATAAGGAGGATGACCTTTGTAACATCGATCATCTATGAATGAGTCATTTTAAATGAATGTGCAAACAATAAAGGTTCCCTGTAGACCATTGTTATTGCTTACATGTTTACCAAATGGCTTCAAATGTAAACAATAGACTAAGGTTATTTTTATTTGTGGTGTTGAGAACGATAATATAGACGAAGATTTAAATGACAAGCTACAAGATCCACCTATGATTATATCTATCAGGGAAGCAAGGAAAGCTGTAAACACTACGATCTTTTATAGAGCAATGCAGCAACACAGAGGATGATATTTTCTCTTCTTTACTTACTTAACATTGAAAATGAAAATAAAATTGGTAGGTACCTATAGAAAGTGTGATTAGTTTAAAACAAAAAAATTACTGACTTTTTATGAAGGATAAAATAAACTTGTACAAATGTATCTTTAACCTACATATGTATCAACATTTAAAAGTTTCATTTGCATTTAACCTAGCTCGTCTATCTATGTATATAATTCCTAAACAAAGCTCATAAACGAACCTCTGTAAGTACAAACATAAACCAATAAAAACCTCCTTAATTTAAACCCTTAGTAAGTAAAAACCTCAATAACACAAATTATTTAAGTTTACGTTTTCCTTGGTCTACAGTAGTGAGTACCTACCTAGTGTGTTATGTAACATTATCATTGTATAGGTTTGTCATAGAATTATTACGCATAGAAACGCAGTCCAGTACAAAACACGAGCGTTAAAATGATGCAAAGTCATTATGTTAGTGGGCGCGAGTCGAATGTGCCTACGCTCGTCACACGCACACATACACGCCATTCAGTGATACCAGTTTCTGGCGTTTGCAATCAAATTGTGCAAATCACTATTTTTTGGTTAATTTTAAAAAATCGATATAATAAAGATTACGTATTATGTACGAAGATTATTTAGTAGAAGTATTTTATGAGAATATAAAATGGAATAAAATAAACACAATAATGATGTTACTAATATAACTTTATTATACATATATTAAAAAATGCATACGTAATAAAATTTAAGAATATTATTAAACACAATTAATTTGCTCGAATACAATAAGCACATCGTGTAATGTTTAATTTTAACCGACTTCAAAAAGGGAGGAGGTTATCAATTCGGTGTATTTTTTAATGTTTTTTAATTCTACAATTTCTAAACCAATTTAGATTTTTTTGAAAGGATATACACACAGATTGATCCAATACACACGCTGAAATTTTAATGGTTGTTTTCCCGAAGTAAAATGATTTTGCCTTAGTAGTACAATAGAATAGATGTAAAAGTGGCAGATTTACAATCGAGAAAAACAATACTCGAATGCGATCTCAAACCAGTAAGCAATATCTCGCAAGTAGGTCGGGCGTACAGGCTAGCTTATACCGAATTACTATAATAAAGTCTGAAAAAAATTCGCTGGACGTAATGTAGTGTTACATCTATCGCCCGTGCTACCGCGCGCTTCCTACAAAGTGAAGGACCACTAATAAATGTTCATAACATGAATTCTCAAGCGTAGTGATACGACATAAACTAGTTTGGACGCCCGAATAGCTTGTGAGGTATTACTATAGTAAATCTGCCCTTTTTTAATTGTAATATTTTTTAATTTAATAAATTGACTCTACTATCGAGACAGTATAATTTGGCTGCGGGACAACAACCACTAAAATTTCAGCATGTATTGCTTGTATTATACGAATTGATCAAGCTTAGAAATCAGTGTACATACATATTGATAACCTTTCTTTTTGGGAGTCGGTTAAAATAGGCTATGTTTGGGTCTAACGTAACATCTGGTTAATGTTTGGGTGTAAAGTGACATCTGGTTAGTAAAGGCGTTCTTATTAATAATCTCATGATGTTGTAAATAAAAAAGTTTTTATTGTATACCCTAAAACGTAACCTTAGTCATTAAAAAATCAAATTAAAATAAAATAGTCGCGTTAAAATGGCGTCGACGAATCGCGATTAACTGATCATTCCGTATTAATTTTAAATAGACACCCATTGTTAATATAATGTTAACACTTAGAGAAGTAGGTATCTATATATAAACATTTGAGTTTTACACAGAGCGTTGCGATTAAACGTTTTAAACACAAATAGAAAATAAATATTTTTAAAAGAAAATTGTGATTTTTTTCCCCACACCTAGCAACATTTGTATTATGAGAGCTTAGGTAAGTATTTTTTTAGTTTTACGTACTTATAATGAATTAAATGTATAAACTTATATGTGAAATGTAATACCATTACTTCTTTTATGTTTATCATCACCGTTGTGACAATATTTTACAACACAAACGGTAATTTTTACAATTTTTCGCGAGCTCTTCTCCGTAAGACGTGACGTTGTGCACTGACGCGTCGCTGAGTCAACTAACGCGGTTTCGAGTTAGTTTTACTTGCTTCACTTTCGGTGCGCGTAATAGTATTCTATGCGTTATAATTCTATGAGGTTTGTATTATGTAATAGCTCAAGGCGCCTGCTGATAAAATTATGTCAATAACCTCATGGCTGTGTTGCAGGCTATGAGCTACAATACACTTTACTTTGGAGTTTACATAAAAATGAAATAGATGGCGCTTTTCTTGTTATATAAAAAGTAAAATTAACATCAATAAAGTATTATCACAATATAGAATGTATATAATTAGACGAAGATATGATAAATATTAATAATACATTAAAATAGTGGTGCCATATAAAATCTCTTAAGTACCATAATATTATTATTTTAATAAAGATTTCTTATGTTTATGCAAACTACACTTATTGAAACCGGTTTTTATGGATTTTATCGCATTTATTACCATGGGTGGTGTAAAGTACCTACTCGAAATGTAGATAATATTAAAATAAGTAAAACGCGATAAAAAACGTAAAAACTAGTTTCATTTACCCAAATAATTAGGTGTTTTTATTTTACTCTTTATGTTATATTTTATATATAATATATATATTTACTTTATGTAATGGTTTTGCGTTTTTTTTAATAACTTTTTTATAGAGAAAAGTTAATTCTATTATTCTAATACTAATTTCAAAAGATAGTAGGTACGTGGATATGCTGACTATTATTCCCCTGAGCACTATGATGGAATGCCTCGTTGCTATAAAAAAGTTCTCCGTTTCTCGACACTAACATATAAAACAGCTCCATTATGCAGTTTTGCGCTAGTGTTCAGAACATAGTCCTTCCAAGATCGATCCATACGTTCTGCAGCCACATAATACAGTCGCGGCGTGTCTTTACTACAAATAAAATTTCTAAAAGGCAAAGCAAGCTAAGCATACCTAAAAAAGAACCAGAAAAGGAGCCTTACTACTAGGGGTGTAGGAAGAGAAAAAGAAGCAAGTGGAAGTTATGAAAATCGATAACCTGACACACAAACACATTTGGGGTATGGTATATAAGGTAAGTATGATACATACATACATATATATATATATATATATATATATATATATATATATATATATATATATATATATATATATATATATATATATATATATATATATATATATATATATATAATTTATTATATTGTTTTATTTATTTTAAAAAAATATACAAAAACAATAGAACACTTACCGATTTTATATTTTTAGGTATTAGTGAAAATGAGGAGACAGGTTGTGAGCGTTATTTTGGGCTCTGGCGGCCCCGGGCTGCAGCAACCCATGCTAGGTCACTGCCTATTACCACAGAATAAATAATAGTACTACGTACTACAACCTAGTAGCGACGTTTTGGTACGGTGTAACGGGGTAAATATTTGGCCATTAAAAACATTCCACCGCTGGAAACAAAGCTTACCCCAGACTCTCAAGGTTCTCTTGCTTGCTGTTGCTTTACAATTGCAAGCTTGGCAATCAACATTGACGTTCTACGATTCGCCGTCATCAGCCTTCATATTACTCGTAACATATACACCAGTTTAGAGATTATATTTTGGATACTACGAGTATTCACAGTAATATCACATTTTTTAAAATATACTTATTATACACAACAAGATTGTTACTATTCCTAGAAACAATGAACTTTTTGTAACCAAAACCTTTTAAGTAAATATATATTTTTTAAGATAACAAAGGGCCATTCAACAAAGGCACTATAAGTCCCGCATTGCTTGCTTTATGAAAATATCTTGCTGTTTCTTCTGCGACTAAATCTAGTCCAGTTCAATTCCCAGAAGATACAAGTTTGCGCGTTTACCGCTAAAAAGAATCCCTTTGTCACTTTTTCGTATCTCGTCAATTTCAGTACACTCCCCTTGTTGCCTCAGCCGGTATCGTAATTTTCGGTGTCGACATATCGAATGACGTGCATTTTCATGGTCACTTGGAAGATAAGGCTAAATTGGCCTCTATATAGCTTGGCGTACTCAGCAGAGCGGGACAGTTTTTCATGCCGGCACACAGCTTGCAACTTTACAATGAGCAGGTTGGGCCTCACATGGTATACTCTTCTCATCTCTGGGCTAGGGTTCTCCAGTGCCAGCTCCTTTCACTTGTCGGCTATATCCACTCGCGCTGCGAAGAGATGTTACATCCCTTTGTATTTTCTATCGCATTTACCACGTGTAGTGCTCTGAGGAATTGTTCGGATTAATTCCAGCCGCCGAATTTTATCAACAAACATTGCGAAAAACTCATGTTACCATCCACATCATCTGGGTGCGTCCACTACTGGTTTACTTGGAGTTTTCTTCCACGTACGACTACTTTGAGGAACCGTTTACCACCTGCGATTTTTCCGGACCAACTAGGAACTTTAAGAACCCAGCTTACTCCCTTTTAAAAGGGCAGCAACGGTCCTGCAATTCCCCTGGTGTTGCAGTTGTTTATGGGCGGTGATCAACACTTACCATCAGGTGAACCGCATGCTCGTTTGCTCTCTCTTCTATAAAAAATGCTGATGTTGAACTAAATTACCTTATAGAAAAACATAATACCAAAAGTTCTGCTTGATACCTCTAAAGTTGGTTTAATGTTATTTGAAGAAGGTTTATGCTAGAAAAGTACTACAAGATACAATTCAACTAAATCATCATTACAGCTCTTCACAAGTCGACCGCCGAACATGGGCCTTTCCCAAGGAATGCCAGAACACACGGTTCTAAGTCACCTGCATCCATCGTCATTCTAGCGGTCTTTCACTGCTGAGGAAGCTTGCTTGAGGTTGCTCAAAGGGCTATGGAGAGGTTTGTTTGGAGTTTCTCTGTGTACAGAATACGTAATGAAGATATCCGCGGCAGAACCAGAGTAATCGACATACCTAACAGATAAGTAAGCAATGGTCCGGCTACATTACTTACTGCTCGAAGAACCGACAACGGATGTGTGGGTTCTAAAGTGGCAACCTCGCACCGGTATGCGAAGTGTAGACAATTCAACTGAGTTAAATTAAAGTTGTCGACTTGAGAGTTAAATGAAAGGAAACGGAAAAGTGCTTGTTTACTTATTTGCCTAGATTACTAATTAAAAAACTTCTGCCAACGATGTCCACTCTTTTAAGAGTACTTAAGCTTATTCTGTGTATCTTAATCCTACTTTACGCGGATAATTGACGAATCGGTAGTGCAGTGGCTAGTAGTAAGCAATGGCGAACCGCGAATTCGATTCCGGCACAATAATAAAGTATTTGTAAGCCCTATAAATAATTTTTCCAGGTCTTGCTATTTGTTCTTGTGTACGTATAGTATGAATATGAACTCTATATATGATACATATATACATTACATATACACGCCTGTCACCCCGAGGGTTGGGCAGACTACAGGATTCCATTTGGCACAATCCCGTGACTCCTTTCAAAAGACTTTAACATCCCTATATCTTCGCATAAATGCATGTCGGTGAAGGATACTCTTAATTGGGCTAAACTCCATCTCAATACAATATCGCTAATTAGTAAACCTCCGTCTAGGGCGTACTTTGCCCACTCTGGCACTCCTGATCTCCTCCTCTCCTCCACTGCATAAATTTGCTTTGTTAGTTTTGAAGACAAAATATTTAATTACAATGAAATGGAAATTCATATGAATTAGTGTCGTGTGTTGAGGATAAATAAATATTGTCTACGGCCCTTTTAGGTTTTTTTATATCTTGTAAGTTGTTGTCATGGTTACGAAAAAATAACAAGAAAAATGTAAGACTAGTTTTTCGTAATAAGTATATTTTTGTTAGAAGATTAAATGTTTCAAGTCTAAGAAATCTTCTTATTTCAATGTGAGGAGCTACATACAACGGTCATACAGAAACTCCCCACATAATAGCGACCGTGACAGGACATACACACGTCGAGTATTCATCAGGTCAGTGCGAGAGATAGAGGAGTCGAATGATATTGAGCAGATGACTGTCGAATTTCAGTATCTTGTAGAGAAATTGGAAGAGTTAAAATCTTTTGACAGTCAAATAAAAAATATGACGATCGATTCTTGCACGGATGAGCAATTTGATGAAGAATGTGACGAATGCGAATCGTATTTAAGGAAGTATTATGCAGTAAAAGTTAAGATTTAAAAATTACGAAAGGAATGTGATAGAGCAAATACATCTTCAGCGGCTACTGACGGATCTCATCAGAAGAGAAACATAAAGCTACCGAATATCGTGCTCATAAAATTCTATGACAATCCGAAGACGTGGTTATCTTTCTGGGGACAGTTCAAAAAGATACACGAGGACGAGACTCTTGAACCAGAAGATAAGTTCCAGTATCTCATACAGGCTATGAAGGAGGGGTCCAAAAGCAGAGAGCTCGTAACTAGCTACCCTCCGTCTGGCAAGAATTACCCAAGAGCGCTGGAGCAGCTACAGGGACGATTTGCTCGAGAAGGTATCCTCATCGAGACGTATGTGAGAGAGCTGCTAGGTCTCGTATTATGTCAGGCTAAGGGACAAAATATGGATATAAGATCGCTTTACGACCAGTTGATGACCCATTTGCACGCTTTAGAGTCACTCAAAGTAACAACGGAAAAGTACGGAGCGATGTTGTATCCATTAGTCGAATCAGCTTTATCTGAAAATATTTTAATTGTTTGGAATCGAACTAGAATTGTAAACGATGTTGGTCAATTAACGCAACTTTTAGAGTTCTTAAAACGAGAAGCCGAGGCTGAGGAACACATTAAATTGACGCGCGCTAACTTTAATACTTATAGTTCTTCCAGCAGTGTTGATATGCCGCCGACAGCAGCTTGCATCGTCTCGAAAGAGGAGACAAGTTCCAGTAAAACAGGTAATGACTTTTGCTATTTTTGTGATAATACGTCTCATTCGATTCTTCAATGTAATAAAGGGCTCAAAATGTCTTTAGATTAAAAGAGAGCCGCTGTCAAAGATAAGAGGGGTTGTTTAATTTGTTTACGTAAAGGTCACGTAGCTAAGCACTGCAAGACGTTTTTAAAATGTATGGCCTGCGGTAAACGTCATGTAGTGATATTTTGTCCGGACCTTCATAGGGATAAACAAAAGGAACCCAAAGAAGCGACAGCACTTTTCTCTAGGAAAGGCGGAAATATTTTATTACAGACTTTGATTTTAGAGGTTTCACATGAGGGTAAAAAGAAGAAAATACGTTCTCTGTGTGATACTGGATCGCAAAGGTCGTATATTAGGAAAAACGTAGTAAAAGAGTTAGGCCTTAAGGTAGTAGGTATAGAGAATTTAGGTTATTCACTATTTAGTGGTGTTACTAAGCCAGCAGAAAACCACAGTCTTGTCGAAGTGAATGTAAGTAGTCTAGATTCTTCTTTCTCTACAAAATTCATTGCTCTTGAACTCGATGACATTTGTGGCTATCTTCCCAAAGCAGACGATCCCAAGCTAAGGTCAAAGTTAAAGTCACTGAATATAAGTATTGACGACAGTGACTGTGACCTTAGCGATGTAAATATGTTAATAGGAGCTGATTATTTAGGAGTAATTTGTACGGGCACTATTGTACAATTAGATGGGCCTTTAGTAGCTATTAAGACGAGGCTAGGATGGACATTACAGGGCCCTAACTTTTATAGTGCTGCACAATGCTCAATGACTTTCAATTGTCACGCTCTGAGTAAACTTTCAGATTTGTCGGATTTAGAGATATTAGGGATTTCAGAGCCACATGAACAGATGTGCAAAGATAGGAAAAAAGAAGAGGTAATGAGTCAATTTGAGCAGAATATTAGTTTTAAAGACAATTGTTACCAAGTAGGGTTTTTGTGGAAAGATGGTTACCCCGAAATAGGCAGTAATTACATTGTAGCTTATAAAAGACTTTTAACGACGACTAGGAAGTTAGAGAGGACTGGTCATTTGCTAAGTTATAACGATGTTTTTCAGAATTGGTTAGACGAAGATATTATAGAACATACTGAAAACAATATAGCAGAAGGACATTTTATTCCTCATCACGTAGTCATTAAGATGTCTAGGACTACAACGAAGATACGTCCAGTATTCGACGCATCGTGTAAAGATGCGCAAGGATTGTCTTTGAATAACTGCATCGAATCGGGTACCAATCTTATAGAACTAATCCCTAAATTATTGATGAACTTTAGGAAAGGTACGTACGACGTCACGTCGGATATAAAGCAAGCCTTTCTGCAAATTTTAGTTTCAGAGAAAGATAGAGAGTATTTAAAGTTTCTGTGGTGGGAGAATCCGTTGACCAAAGAGAAGATAGTCACTTTCAGACATAAGAGAGTAGTATTTGGGGTGACTTGTAGTCCGTTTCTCTTGGCGGCTACGATTAATTATCACTTAGGCAATTTTGAAGGAATGTACGGTCAGACAGTTGAAATTTTGAAACACTCCTTTTATGTTGATAATTGTGTAGCTAGTTTTGATACAAAAGAGGCTTTATTTACTTTTATAGACGAAGCTAAGGAAGTTATGCTAAAGGGGGGTTTTGATTTACGATGTTGGGTTACCGCTCCTATTAGAGTAGATAACACTGTCCAGACTCAATCTGTATTAGGAGTGCTATGGAATACTCTTACGGACGAATTACAGTGTAGTTTCCGTCTTAGTAGCACTATACCAGATCGGGTCACGAAGAGAGATCTTTTGTCATTAACTCAGCAGATATTTGACCCTATTGGATTTCTTGCACCTGTTACCTTAGTGCCTAAACTAATAGTACAAAAGGCTTGGATAGATAGTACAGGTTGGGGTCAAGCTATCAGCAACGAGTTATCGAAGGAATTTAAGAGTTGGCTAAATCATGTTCATCTGATAAATGATTGCAAGTTGCCGAGACGCTTATCAGAGGAGAGGTTGACGAACTGTAACAAAAGTTTACATTTGTTTTGTGACGCATCTATTAATGCTTATGCAGGTTGTGTCTTTCTTCGGACCGAATGCAAAAGTAAAGTTACGATTAGGCTGGTTATGGCCAAAAGTAGAGTAGCGCCAATTAAAAGATCAATAACTTTACCTAGATTGGAGCTAATGGGAGCGCTTATTGCATCGCGGCTTGCGAATGAGATAAGTAGAACGTTGTTTACCGACGACACCTGCCCGTTATATTGTTGGACAGACTCCGCGGTTGTGTTAGCCTGGATCCAAAGACAGTGTTCTTGGAAGCCGTTTGTGAGCAATAGGGTAAGTGAAATTTGTGCTCACACTAAGAAGGAACATTGGCGGCACGTACCGGGCCACTGCAATCCGGCAGACCTACTGTCACGTGGCTGTAATATGAAGACATTAATGGACAGTCACTGGTGGGATGGCCCTGCTTGGATATTATCTGACCAAGAACTGTGGCCTCAGTCTAATCACATCGCAGTAGATGAGAACGCTGTTTCCATAGAAGCAAAGAAGGAGGTACTTGTAAATACTAATGTAGATACTGAACATTTTAGCGAGAAGCTTTTATACTTTTCTAAGTATTCAAGAATTGTACGTGTAGTAGCTTGGATATTCCGATGGAGAAGGCGACGAATGTTTAGTATAGCTTATATAAGCAATGATGAATTCGAAGAAGCTGAGAATATACTTATAAGACTTATTCAGGGTGAACATTATGTAAATAGAACTAAATTGAATAAGAAACTGTGCATTAGGTTTAGGAAATTATGACAAAGATTTTTCGAGTCGTTAGTTTCGAGTTATTATTACCAGGGAAAAATGTCATTGTGAGGCGACTCGTTGAAGAGAAACATATATACTTAAAGCACATTGGATCACATACTTTAATGTCAGAGCTGAGAAACAGATTCTGGATTACAAGTGTGAGATGGCTATGTAAGGATATAGTTAAGAAATGCATAATTTGTCGTAGGCAAAAGGGCATACATTATGATACACCGGAGACACCACTCCCTCTTGAACGGATTCAAGGCACGGCAGCGTTTCAAATGACAGGTATAGATCTGGCCGGGCCGTTGTATTTACGTAATCAAGAGAAATGTTGGGTGGTTTTATTTACTTGCGCGACATTTAGGGCTGTGCATTTTGAGATGGTAGACTCATTGTCCACAAATAGTTTTATTATGAGTCTTCGTAGATTTATTGCTCGAAGAGGTCGTATAGACGTCATTTTCACGGACAACGGAACAAATTTTCGAGGGACTGCCAATTTACTGAAGGATATTAATTGGCAGGAGGTTGAAAGTGTGACGGCAGTCCATGCTATAAAGTGGCGTTTTATTCCACCTAGAACTCCTTGGTGGGGAGGTTGGTGGGAGAGGCTCATTAGAGTATTAAAGGAGATGTTGCGAAGAATATTGGGGCGTCAGCGATTGACTTGGGTAGAATTGGACACAGTCTTGTGCGATTGTGAAGCTGTCATTAATAGTCGGCCACTAACATATGTCTCGACTTGTACCGACGATTTGCGGCCACTTACACCTATGTTATTTCTACATGGCTTACCTTCTAATGATACTTCTGATTTAGATTATGTAGATAATATGAATTTAAATGTAAGATACAAATATTTACAAAAGTTGAGAGAAGATTTCAGAGTTCGATTTCGTAAGGAGTATTTGGCTTTACTTACAGCTAGATGGAAGGAGAAGACAATAGAAATGAAGAAAGGAGATATAGTTCTAGTAGAGACAGACGCGAAAAGGCTATTTTGGCCCTTGGGGTTAATCATGGAAGTAGTTACCGGGGCTGATGGTATTACTCGTTTGGCTAGAGACAAGACTCAAAAAGGTGAAACTTTAAGACCATGTCAGAGATTGTATCCGCTTGAGATTTCAAATGATTCTGACCTCTTGCAACGAGCTGAAGTAACGATAGAGGATGAGAAGTTATCAGTAAGTTCAGATAGTCCCGACTTACCCTCCTCGGTTACAGGTGGCGCGAAGGTGACGAAAACAACGCGGTGCGGTCGAAATGTGAAATTGCCTGCTCGATACTTATGAATTACATTTGGTTGCGTTAATTGGTTACTATTTTCTTTCGGGTCTGGAGTGTGTTGAGGATAAATAAATATTGTCTACGGCCCTTTTAGGTTTTTTTATATCTTGTAAGTTGTTGTCATGGTTACGAAAAAATAACAAGAAAAATGTAAGACTAGTTTTTCGTAATAAGTATATTTTTGTTAGAAGATTAAATGTTTCAAGTCTAAGAAATCTTCTTATTTCAATGTGAGGAGCTACATACAACGGTCATACAGAAACTCCCCACAGTCGTGGCCCTAATAAAGTATTAGGAAATGAATATAAGTTATAACTAATTTATTTTATAGTTATAAATGAAAAAATTGAAGTTGTGTGCAGATTTTTATTAACTTTAGTAAAGAAAATCACAAAATGTTAATAATCAGTAATTTTTTCAATCTTAGTACTTGGACCTTATAAGGTATTACACTTCTGTAATCATAGTAGATTTTTTTGTCACTCAAAGGGTTTTTATGTTGTTTTTTCCACAAAATAAGTAAACTTGTTTACGTTTTACTACTTTTATGTGTTAAAGGATACTTTTAACACATAAAAGTAGTAAGTCATAGCTAAATGCTGTCCGCGTAAATATATACTTATACAGCTATATTTGTTTACTAAAGAACTGAGACAAAAAATTAAAACAGTTTTATGTTCAACCCAATTACAAACATCATAAGTTTAGTTAAAATTATTTATATTTTGGGCATTTATGTTTGTTAGTATACATACTTTCCACACTAACCATTAAATATAATGTAGTATAATGATTGCATTTTATTAGATAATTCATTATATGTTTATTTTAGTTTTCGTATGTATATATAAAAAAAAAACATAAACACTCACTCCTGTCACCCAGAGGGGTAGGCAGAGATTATGGACTTCCATTTGGCACGATCCTAACACCTCTCTCGCTTCCTCCACATCCATATACCTACGCATAAACGCTCGTCGGTTAAAGGTACTCTTGATTTGGCCCATTTTTAATATATCGCCAATTTGGTCGATAAACTTTCGCCTTGGGCGACCCTTCCCAACTATGCCGTTGACCTCTGCAACATAAATTTGCTTTGTCACTCTTTCCTCATTCATTCTTTCTACATGGCCAAATCACCGAAGCATTCCTTTCTTAATCCTGGTCACAATATCATCTTGCAAACCACACTCTTCTCTTATTAAACAATTTCTCACTCTGTCATTCAGATTCATCCCTAACATACTCCTTAATGACCGCATTTCTACAGCACTTATTCTACTCTCGTGCTTCTTCTGCCACACCCAACTTTCACTACCATACATTAAAGTAGGTACTAACACAGCATTGTGAATTGCCATACGTGCCTTTTTGGACACATTCTGACTTTTCACAATAGAGTGTAGAGCCCCATTCACTCTATTTCCTGCATTCACTCATCGTTCTATATCCTTATCATATCTACCATCCCTGCTAAACAAACATCCCAAATATACAAACTCATCTACTTGCTCTACCAACTCCCCTTCTATTCTTATTTCACATATCGTTTTACTTTCTTCTCTTTCAAAAACCATAACTTTCGTCTTACTTGCGTTCAATTTCATTCCCTTTTCTTTTAATGTCCTGTTCTTTAATGTAACCATCATTTGCAACTCGGCCGCCGACGACGGAAGTATGACTTGATCATCGGCGTACAAAAGGCATTTGACGGTTAACTCACCCATTTTTAACTCGCATTCTTCTACTTTCAAATTTTCCAAACAACTGTCCATAAACAGGTTGAACAACCACGGGGAAGCCACACAGCCCTGTCTGACACCTTTATGGATGCCAAACCAGTCCGAGTAGGCCCCGTTGATCCTGACACAAGCACTAGAGTCCCTATATAGACTCCAATGCCTGTATCAGACAAGCGGTCAACCCAAATGAGTTCAGTGTTTGCCATAACACATCCCTGTCCACTCTGTCATAAGCCTTCTCCAAGTCTATGAACGCACAAAAAACTTTTTGGTTTTTGGCCAAAAACTTCTCCGCGATCATGCGCATGGAAAAGACCTGATCCGTACATCCCATTCCCTTTCTAAATCCCACATATATATATATATATATATATATATATATCATTTACACACACACACACACACATATATATATATGTGTATTCCTTTTTATCACACTAATTTACCCTACACCTGTTATCTTCGTGTAATCCTGTCCATTTATTGGTTGTCTAGCGGAAATTGCTTATAAAATATTATTAAAACATGTCAGTTATATTAAAATAAATATACAAATTATTATAAAGTGCCAACAAACTGGTTTTTATTATACTTAATACATTATTTTGCAACAAGAAATATTTAACATTTTAGTTGTCCTTTTTGAAGTCGGTAGATAACCACTCAGATGGCGTTGGTGTAGCGATTGTGGTGAAATATTTCACCGAAAGTTTTTTTTTTTAATTTTAGATAGGTAGAACCAATAACATTGTTCTAAAAGTGCATTGGATAGTGTTTAAGATCAACCATCGGATTTTTTTTTAAATAACCTACAAAGAAACACAACCAACAACGACACCAATAACAAAACGAAATCAGTAACAACTACGACATTACAGTTGACTGTTAATGATATATTTTTAGGTTATCGATGCGTTCAAGCATTCTGAATTATTCAAAATTTTAAATATTTTAGAGGAAATGTAAGATTCAGTTGATATTGATTTCGCGGGTTTGCACTTCGCAGTGTTCGCAAGTACCCAATAATCGATTATGGGTTTATTGACATCGATGTTTCGATATTGGACATGTGGCAACATCGGTGTTAAAACATCGATGTTTTCTTTTTGACATCGATGATCATCTCAAACTGCAGTGCCTGCACTACCGTCTTCACATCCGGAGGGTAAAGACAGCCAGTACAAGTATAGGCAGTGTAACATTTTATATTAGTCCTCACAGGTGACAACACATCTGCAGCATTCTTTGTTTAAAGCTACCATCAGGTGGATAGTGAGTTCGTTTATCACGTATAAAGTCCCTTTGGTTTACACCTGTCTGCTGTTGGATAGACCTGGGTGAGACCCAGGGTCTTTCTATTTTTAAGTTGCTGCAAATCCATCCTAACTTCGCTCTAATAGTTTTACAACTAATGTCGGATGAGACTTACTCTTGAGTCGTTACTCACACTTGCGTGTGGTTCTTATGACGATGTGGGCTGCTATCAGTTGACTCTCATTCTCACTCAAAATCTCAGGTCACCTGAAAAGTCACAGCTGGTCTTCAACTTAGAAATTTGAATTTTTCCAGCAGATAGACTTTCTGGAAAATATTTTGGAGCCTTGGTTCTCGCCGCATGCGTTTGGAGAACTGTCTGTTCAGATTTAGCTACTTGTACGTTGTCATATCCGTTGAAGACTGCAGTTTCATTTCCCGCCTTACATACGAGTATTATAAAAATGATGTATTATTAATTACTAGCTGTTCCCGGCGACTTCGCCCGTGTATTATTTGGGGTTATAATTTTTTGCGCGGAACCCTAATTCTTTTTCTATAATAAAAGTATCTTAAGTTACTCTTTGTGATATCAGCTATCTGCCAGTGAAAACCCCGTCAAAATCAGTCCAGCCGTTTCGGAGATTAGCCGGAACAAACAGACAGACAGACAAAAGCTTTAAAAATTGTATTTTTGTTATTAGTACCGTACATACTTTCATATTCATTTAGTAAAAAGCTGTAATTTTTACATTACAAACAGACACTTCAATTTTATTTATTTTTATTTTTATAGATTAAAGTGCAAAAACAATGCTGTTTTTGACCGTAGCTCTTAAACGGTTGAAGCGATTTGGGTGCATTTTTTAATTTAAAAACAGGTTTTCTAGCGGTGGTTCTTATACCTCGTTTAGACTCTCGCCTCGCAGCTCGAGTGTTGTTGTGAGGTAACGAGTGCCTGTTTACACTCTCGCGATGCGGTCAGTTTGCGTTGAGCCAGCAACCATAGATAAGAGTGTATATACGGAAAACCAGCAACGATG